>CM062094.1:7924288-8524288 GCA_031163375.1 Conogethes punctiferalis
GAAATACTCTCGTAAAAAATGTACATGCACATTTAATTCAAGAGGTGCGAAAACTTCTTACGCAAGTCAAACGTCAAGCAAAGTAAAGCCACGACGAGCAGCTATTGAAATATTAATACTCTTCGGTGGAAAATTTTCCCTACCAAGTGGTATCAGGTTGATTCCTGCTAAAATAGGTTTGTGCCAGATTTTCTGACGAGTAAAACAGACGTCAGCATTGCACACACGTATCTATTATTGATAATTACCTTCTCATGAGTTAATTTCCGCGTACATTTGACCCGTATTAAACTAATGTTAGTACTTAGTAGCTTTGTTTATAAACAATTAGGTGTAATGCTTGTAGTTCAGAGTATACACATAATTAGAATTATCAGTATCTGTACTGAAATCTTGCGGCTGTACTGATATCTGTACTGAAGCAACACTCCTTGCTTCGGTGGGGCTAAGAAAATCAGAAATTCTGTTAAATAGTTCAGAGTATAAAATGCGAAAATGAGGCGGAAGTCGCTACGACAACGGATAAGTAACTAAATCCTTCACTTGTCCGTTGCCACCACCCATGCTGGCCTGTACGATAGAAAGCCCAAGTCACTGCACCAATTAACAAGAAACTAAAGCAATCACTCGTCCGTTGCCTCTGCCATAATGGCCTGTAAGATTATTTTGACTGATCTGTATTACTAACATTCCTCATTATGTTGTATGTCTTAATCTGTCTGCTATAATTATTTTTCTAATCTGACCCAGTAACTAAACAAATCAGACGTTCCCAAAGTGTGCGTTACAATGCCTTGGATAGTGGCAACAGAGGCCGAGAAAGCTTATGGGACTTTCATTTACAATACCCAATTTATGTATGTGATTAGGTCTCATTTTAGTTCTCTGATCCTAAACGTAAGGTGCGCCGCTACAGATAAAAGTGTGGGAACCCGTGAAATAAATAAATAATTAGCAGATAAAGATAGTGCCACAAACCATGTCTTTTTGCCTTCATCCGTATTGCGTAATCCTTCCGGTCACATCAAGCCTTTAATAAATCCAATACTGCCAGTCCCCAAGCTGCGAATCGTAAATTTAGCATGCAACCGGGATCGAACGGTAGAATTATGATGCCGATAAAACTCAGTAATCATTTACTAGAATCGAGAAGCAGGTAAATAAAAGATCCTTAGATCTACGAAAGCTTTAGAATAACTAACAGAGTGAGAAAACTTTCTCTAAGAAAGTGAAATAGCCTTTGAATAAACTAATTCGTTATCGTCATCCGCAGAGCTGACCCGCACTAAGTTTTGGGGCTTTGGAGTATCGATCTGTCACCACAAATCGGTGAGGTACGAATAACAATTTCCCGAGCGCCCAGATACATAAATTAAACTAAAATAATAATACATAAGTATTTGAGAACATTACAATCATGATTTGAACCTAAAAGTAGTTACTTTTAATTCACTACAACTATTACATCTGGCGGCACAACAGTCTGCCAACTCTAGTCAAAAGCGGTGCGGCCGTACCATCCTTTCTTCGAAACAGTTCATGTCATTTTTGACCCTCGTACAGTTTCAACTTGAGTAAAACCTGACCGTGCCTAACGAGACAGGGGACAACCCCAGGGTTCGAATTTCACCCAGAATGTAGGTACATGTGATCAACGTTTGAACACATGTGCTTATTATCTTTGGAATAACACCACCGTGCTGTTTTTCGACGGTTTTTTCAATTTGTACGTTTATTATCTGCTTTGTCTGTTTGGCCTGGGTATATGAATATCATAGAGTAACTAAAGTAAAAATTAAAATAATTATCTAATCCAAACTAATCATACAGTTAGTCTAAAATAACTTAAACTTGTCAGCAATTTTCTAACATACAAACTCGGTTGCCTTTTGCGCCCTATACTGAAAAGATACCATATTGTGATTTATCGAACTCCTAAATATAATCAATCACTATATTTATATGTATATCATATAATATGATTGATTACTCATAGTTAGTAAACTGTCAAAGTTTATCCGAAAGATACACAGCATGAAACGCGCCTTCTTACGAGTAGCTTAATAAAGATTGTATTTTTATTGTATACGATGATGATTAATCTATACCTACATTTGTAGCTTACAATAAATCCAAAAAGTTAGGGCATCAGCCTACCTCTAAAAAGTAATAGTCATTCCGAAGTGTGGATGAACTGATTGGTCGTCATAACAATCCGGTAGGATACTAGATACCTACTGTTAAAAAAAGTTATCATCTTGCCAGCGTTTTTTTGCTACAACCTTGTTCATATTAATAAATTATGATAGGTAGGATAGGGCAATCACTATAATATTTGACCTATCATGAAAAAAATAAGACTTACTCAGACAATGTCCTATAAATGTAGACTAACAAACACGAATCTTCATTACATTAAGATTCGTGTTTGTAAGTCTACGACAGATGCACTAACGTGATCCGATAGTTCGCTGCGACCGAAGAATAGAGGGGGTATATCCGCCAACTTCCTGACTTTGGGCTGCTACTAATTTCTTGACAGAAAAAGCTTGGGATCAAATAGACTAACTTGTAACTAAATTATAGTGAAGCTAAGGAAAAGTTCAATAACACCGAAATAGCTTTTTGAAAAACATACGGATTGAATAGGATATTAGTCCATCAACTTTGAATCACTCCTTTTGCGATAATCCCCACAAATCACGCTATCCTTCCACCTTGGAAAAACGTTTTCATTTCCCTCGCTTTAATTTTTATAGGTTGCTTGATAGGGCTACACTTTTCAAGGGAGGTAAGGTATTGGAAAATCTTAGACTGTATAAAATAGTTAAAAGTCAAAATGTAACCTAAATTTACTGCAATCACTATATTGAAAAAAGCTTATTGAAAACTACACGAGTTTCTTGCCGGTTTCTTCTCAGAACTAATATTCAGGAAAAGTTGCTGTACTTAATATTTCAGAACCTATAAGTCTGAAATTCTTAATTTGTCAAATTATTTACGTGAGAACGCACACAAGATACTTACCTATTTTATCATAATATTACCGTGGAATTTAGAAACTTTGTACACTATATTTTTTTAAAGGCTTTGTTGCACGTTTTCGGGCTAGATACAATTTTATGAGGTAAATTCCAAATTCTGCACTGGCAACTACTACTAACTATGTTGAAGTATGCCTTTTGACAAATTCCTAGTACTTTTACGTCACAGCAACAACACAGTTTAAGAAAAATGTTAACTAACAGCTAATTTTATTAATAAATACTGGCTATCCTTAATTAAAACAGAGTAGCTATATGGATATTCTAAATCAGAACAACTGGATGTCAAAAAATCTTCTCTTTTAGATATATCTACTTATAACGTTAATGTATAGGTACCTATATGAAACCAAAATGCATGCGGTAATGGAAAACAATATGAATCACCAGTCGATGTATAGGACCAGATTAATCTTACAGGTTAATATGGTCGTGGCAAGTGCTTGTAATGGTTACTTTTCCGCTGTCGCAGCGACTTGGGCTTATTTAATTTTACATCAACCTACAGGAACCTGCTGTGCTCCTATGACAAATTTGGTCTATTCTTATTAGACAATGAAATATGCCGTGGATTTTTGATATTAACCGTATAATAATACTAACAAATTAGTTTTATACATTATGTAGGTCATAGGTAAATCATATTTTACCTAACCCTTGATTATCATATTCCAACCATCACACAACAAATGTTTACCTCCATATAAAGTGCTTGACAATCGAAGTAAATCTGTTCTAAATGACATATCAACATCCCGAATAGAACTCGGATCATGTCAATTTGATATAATTGCCGTCTTACCCTTCTCAGGCCCTGAATTAAGTGGCTCATGTTAAACAAATGAGATTACCATGTCAGCTCCAGACATAGTTTGACCTTCCCACGGCTTTTTCTGATAAACATAACTGTATATCATTTCATAAACCAGAGGAAAGCGAGATATAAAGTTTTGTGAAAACGTTCAGTTCATACATAAACATTTGAGGATTATTCTCGATTTCAGTAGATATAAAATTGATATAACTGAGTTAAACTATCACGGTCTAACCGAATACGGGTAGTGGATGAGTAATGAATATGTATAGTCTAGTTTATTTCAAGCGAAATGTAAACCAATTCTAAAATAAAATTCCAGCTATTCAAAGAAGTGGTTATTTAATTAAAAAAAGATTTAGTTCCAACATAAATGATTATAATATAATAAACTATAATTGAAAAGTACCTCCATATTCCAAGTAATAAAAAAATCTAGAAAACGATCATATATGACTGTTACATTTTGTACCATGTAGGTACATGACACATATACAACATGATACATTACAACAGATGTCAAAGTTTATGGTAGATTACATTCCTTAGTGAATTTAAAAGTTTGGTACCGCCAACCAGTGACGTACCTACCGTCAAAAAGTGAAATTCTTTGCCAGCACAATGGATTCTTATTATATCGAATCGTGAAGAAGCATCTTACCTAGATGGGCATGACAGATGCTTAAACCGCCTCTTTGTACTTGCTCCGTGTTGCAACATCTCATAATCAAAATACATCATCATCATCATCAGCCCATTGCAGCCCACTGCTGGGCATAGGCCTTTCCAGTTGCTCGCCACTTAGAGCAAACATCTGGAGGATATACCCATAATCGCCATGCTGGGCAGGCGGGTCGGCGATCGTAGGGCGTAGCTTCTCGCTCCGGTAACGCAATCAAAATACAGCTGTTACTTATAAACGTTATAGTATCGGAGCCGTAAACTCGAACGTTCGGTAAACGCGCGCTAAGCCAAAGTGTGCAATATTACCATAAATTATTTAGCTCAACTAATGGCCGGGACGGTCCGCGTACAGCATACCAATCGTCGCTCGTAACCCACCCTTGAGTTATGGCTTTGTTAACGAAGTCCACCCTCGGCTCACCTGCTGACCTCGTTCCCGGTTAAGCTGTTGAATCTTTAAAACGTGAGACTTTTGCCACTGTTTGCTGCATCGTTTAAAAATACTTTACTTATTATGATGGCGCAGCGATCCAAGACTTGGTCCCTATGTTGCCACTTCGATCTGTTGTGCACTACGTGGAGCTTGCGCAAGTTTTTCTTGACCTTATAGCTCCAAAGGTTTCTAAGACGTCCCACAGGGCATCCTAGATAGTATATTATATGGTGTACTACACAATCTTCTCTCATTCTTTCGTTGTGGACTGTCCAGCAAGTATTTCGCCGATGATGTTCGGGTTCAGCCATCATCGTTTAAAATCCAAAATCTAATATCCAAAGGTAAATCCATACAACTAATACACAATAAATAACGAGGATTCCAGAAAGCCATACATTACCTATAACGAAGTTCTGCCTTGGATTAACTCAGCAAATATACTTTCCAAAATTACCTCAGATGTGACTAACTCGTCATTATATTCTATGTTAAGCAGTATATCTAATCGTTATAGTATTTCACTTGATAGCGTCGAATCAAAGAATTGTTATTTCTGAATTAACATGAAACTAACCCTTGCCTTTTTTTAAAGTTTAAATATCCTAAATCCATTATACTTTTTTTTAAATATACTTGCTTTTAAACGTTGATGATATTAAAATCCTCTTAAACCTCTAAAAACGTCATCTTATTCTTTTTATTATTCTGCGACATATGTTTTGCATACTTCCAACAATAAAACGTTGACTCATACGAGCTATCTTCCTGCCATATATTCGTCATCCTTCATACATTGATAAGATTTCGCGATTCAGGTCAGAGGTCAAATTCCATGCTTGAAAAAATATTACGTTCCCAACATGTCACTCGAATCTGTCCAATAAAATCGCAGCTCCGGTGAATTATGGCTTTGTTAACAGAATACACCGTCGGATCCCCTGTGACCTGGTTCCAACATCTGCACCTACCTCTTGAATATTTAAACTCCTGTATCTATTAGCTCTAGTGCTTATAAATTTTCAGTTGTCATAAACGCCTGAGCTCTGGGTATAAACTTAAAGTTATTTACGGCTTCGGATGTCTGTATACGGTTCCAGTTTTACGGGAACTGGGAAGCGCTTTCGAGAAACTGGCGAGGGTTTATTGTTATGTATTTCTAAATGATATGTTAAATTTATGTTGAGACGGGGTTAGCTAGTTGGTGGTTACATAGATGTGTAGTTATTGTTTATAACTATGAAACATGCATCCTAAATTACGTCTTCCTAAAACCGGTGTCCACTTCATGACTCGTTTGCTCCACCGGCTGTCGGTTCTACGGTAGGTAGACATGATCACCCCACTGCTATTTCCTTCCGGGCTATGTTGATAACTTTCGTCCTCCGGCGTACTATTCGTCTCGTACCATATTTCTTAAAAAAAACGAACATGCCAGTATTTACATACTTACTATACCTAATAAGTATCTTTTAAAGTGTATTATATGTGAACGCTGGTATAGTTTCACTAAAAAGTTTTTCTGCCACTACTTCTTTGGTTTATTTACCAAATATCTAATGCTAAAAAATAAATCATCGTATACAATAATATTTTAACATATAATGAGACCGTTATTCATAAAACAGAACCACTTCAAAACCCCATTAATCTTATCACAAATTTAGATATGTATCTTACAAGAAATGCGGGCAATTTATAAATCAAGGTTGTTCCTTCCATAACACTTAAAAATTTTGACAAGCCACTATTACGAAATAACTTAAGTGCCCTAGCCTCTCTCGATACTCATTTATCATTACCAAAACCGGCTGACCGCTTATCAGACAATCATGGTTCCGATTGAGTTTTTTATTGCTAAGATTAGGAGGTGACTAAATGTTATCTAGATAGACTCAGCAATGTCTGTCTAAGGTACATCCGACTAAGCCGCTCCTTACAGTAATGAGAGAACTCTCTCTCTAACCCTTTCGCTGTCCACCAATCTGACACAATAGAATTTTATTTGTTATTTATCAAAAGTGATACACAGGACATGGGGAAAAAAGGTTTAAAAGGAAATGTCGTTGGGATGGTTTTTTGGAAATTTTAGTTCAAAAATTTAAAACTTCGAATCGTTCGTAAATTAACAGAACATGTTATGTATATGTTTCGACGTCTGGTAGCTCACATCGTATAGCTCTACTATAGTAGTAATGTTTTTGAGCACTATAAGTAGAGCTATTAACAAATGTGCTCAAAAACATTTTTCTTGGAAACGAGCGGAAGGGTTCTCGATCGGTCGTTCAAATTTGACAGTTTGATAATATATCCAAGCGCGAACTGGCAAAATCATTTGTATGAACGATCAAGAACGTTTCCGAGAGAGGTATATCCCAATGCATTTGTGAATAGTCCCGCTGATTAGACAAAATGTAGGGCATTAACGAAATATAAGTCAAGGTTGTTTCCTTCCGCAAGCTCGCGGTTCACCACGATGTATGCCGCCTCGGTCATTCCCACGACTACAAAAACTCCGAAAGGCCACGGCCACGCGGCATGCGCACGCGCAAGGTTGAGCAATGACTTCCTTTTTTTTTAAATCACCAATATAAATTCGATACGGTTTATTTGCCAATTTTCCTCTATCTTCGCGCAAATTTATTGCAATTCTTTCGCTTCCTAATGCCATTAATCGATATTTATGTCTGTTATGCTCTTCGAAGCAATTAAACGATGATTTCCATGAAAGTAAATATTTTTTGTCAAATTATTGAGCAATTGTATTGAATAATTGTAATACAGTGGATGTTAATATTATGTTTCAAGCAATAATTATTCCAAAAAAGTACCCTTGACATAAACTACCCTTGAAATAAATTTACATAATGATATTCTTTTAGATCATTGTCCAATGAAAGACTAAGCCCTGACAGCCTGTCAGAGGCTTGTCTCTCATTTTAATCAGCATCTCATTGCCAGCGACAGGAGTCAGGGGAAAACAGAGCGCAGGCTCAATAGTAACTGAGCTGATATGAGTGAAAACATTTAAATGTAAAGATTTCAATCGTTAATATTGCATTCAGACATATGTAACACTTACTTAAAATGATTTTTCCCTTGCATAATTTTACTCAATATGGCAATACTATAATATAAACAAAGTTATGTCTTCCTGGATATTGAACGACTTGAGGAAATGACCCATACTTGCAAGTATTATGCAAATTAAATTACCTGTTGAAACAGGCTATGTTTTAGCAAGGGACAATCGGAATCTTCCGATTTAATCTTTACGGAACGGAAGCATCTAAAACTTGCTGGACACTGCGCAGGAGTGGCTTTAGTAAGCGTATCGTTTTGTAGCGTTAGGTTCCTCTCTCTGGGAACAATCACATGTAATGTAACATTATAGATTCGAACTTGAGCATTCATTACAATACTAAACCGTCACACGTTTTATCAAGATATTACGACACTCTTACGACATCGACGCGGGAATGTTTTGGTGAAATTATTTGAAACAAGATGACCCGGCGAAGGTACTTCGTATCGCGCGTATATTAATTAAATTTTTTTTTGTACACAAACCTTGTCCTAACAATATAGAATACATAAAACCAAGAATAATACAATTTGGTGCAGTCGTTCGTAAATTATGGGCGCACATACATTTGAGGAGAACCATTTTTATTTATATAGACATATAGATTGGTTGTTTGGTATCCCATTGAATATGACTGTCCTATGCGCTCATAAAGGTCCATATTTCTACAACCATTACCAATGTTTTACTACCGAGTCGTATGTGAAACAACCTTCGCCCATCCGCTCGACGTTCAGATGCGACAAGTTGGCACACATAAATTAATGTATGACAGGATTTTATTAAATACCAGTAAACTAACATTTTCCTATATTATTATCCGGAAGAGCATTGAACCTTGAATCAGTAGCGATTCAATCGTTTAACTATTTATACTTGTAAAGAAGTGTTGTAGCTATTTTAAATATTTAAATTGGCTTTCGATTATCCTCAACGTTAATATGTGGTAATGGGTTAATACCCATTCGAGATATAACATCGTTAATAACTTGTAAAAGTTGTGTGTGTGAGATTCACACCTCCCGTAATGGGAGGGCATACCCACTAAACCCCCCTGTGTCGCCAGTGGACAGCAAGTTGCAGGGATTCGAGTAGCGCAGAAGCATAAGGCCGAGTCCCTGCCTGCCCAGGCCAGCTCTCCAAACCATTACTTGAATCAAAATGAGTCAGTGATGTCTGTCAGATGCCTATCAGCAACGTTATCAGCGCTAAGTGAAACCAGCTATAATTATCTTTATCTCACGAATCAGTCTATTGACCAAATTTAAAATTACGCTTATTTGCCTTTTTATATTGTCATACTCAATTTAGTTATTTTAAGCAGACCCACAATTACCGAATTACAAGTCTGTCCGCAGTAGGCCGTTATTTGAAAATTGCAAGCATTATCTAACTATTTACAGACGAGGATTACAGTGTATCATAATCAAGCAATACAGTTTGAGGTCACATACCGTATCCTGTCATTTCCGTCATTCATTTACACGTTGTACATTTACACCGGTTCTAAATAAACAAAACGTAAAATCAATGCAAATTATGACAAATTATTACTTAGCGTTACGTTTAGCAGAAAAAATTTGTTAATTAAAGACATTGTAAACGGTAAGCTACCTTACGTCGAAAGATTTACAGTTTAAAATGGCAAATCACATATTGTTACGGTGTTTTACATTAAGAAAATTTCAAATGTTCCGTGCGAAAAGTAACGTCAACCATTTCGTATTGTCGGGGTATGTGGCGAATGACGACCGTGACTAATTCAACTATACACAATGAGTCAAAAGAGGTTTGTTTGAAAAAGTTGTACGAGTATAATATACCTCATCGAGTAGGTACTCATGTAAATCCCAACAATCTACTAGCCGGAATCTGACCACTTCTAAAATACGTTTAAAAAAATACTACGTCTTATTTCGCTTTCACATAAATATTTGTTTTGGTCCAAGTACTGTTAAATTGATCCTAAAGTGCATATTCCTCCACAGTTAAAAATATCATTCAATTGGATTATTGCATATTTCTTTCTTTCAACCTGGGCCTTTCCGCCAAGTATTCCAGACATAAAAAACAATAAGTTTTTATTCATATGAGGGTTTATACATTTTTTGCGAGGCTACAATCAAAAGAGCAGAAATTAATTAAACTGTACAATGTCCTCAATAAGATTTCTTAAGCCTTCACAAATCGATTTTAAGCGCTTTATCAAAGTAAATGAGCCTTATTTAGCTAAGGTAATGATTATATACAGTTTCATAACAAGACAGCACATGAATAACATTTTCTGTTTTATAATAAATCGACAACTTAACAGGGATAAATGGTTCTTGTAGGTAATAGTGTGCAATAGTATTTTCAGCAAAGTATGAAAAATGATTGGATGTCTTGATTTATATGCAGCGTTCCAGTAAATTGATGACCTAGTCTTAGAACAATTTACTACTTGGCGATGTATATCTTTAAGGAATAATGTAAAAGATTAAAATAAAAAAGAAACATAGCTACGTTTGTAATAAAACGAATACAACGAAAGTATAAATTATGTCAATAGAAGTTATTATCCTCATCATTTAGTCAATAAATTATTATTGGGTGGGACTTGGCTGGCACGCTCCCGTGTATCTAGATGCGTGCGTGATTTTAAAAGTTATTAATTTACTATTCTAAATCTATTACATAATTATAAATGTAGAAGTGATAAGTTAAAAAAATAGGTCTAGACAAAGTAGGGGAAGTACCAGTCTAATATTGAAATCACTAGGTAGTAATAACAAACAAAATATGTTTTCGCTTTTATTGCTCAGCGAAAGAAAACATTCCTAATTAAGTACTTGCGGGCCTCAAATGTACCCACGTTCAATACCTTCTGAGGAAGATTGCTATGCGTAAAATGAAATTGAACCTTTGACCTCGTTTTGTCTAGACGACGCAAGGTCGATCTTTTTAGGGTGAATCTGTTTTCCTGTTTTGTGAAGAAATGGTAACAAAGTGCAATGACCTTACGGTTTAGTTTAGATGAAGAATCGTTAAGCTTTTTTTTTAATATATTTTTTTATTTATATTAAAGAAATTATAGAACTACAATTTTTTTGCTAATTTACATACGATAATTCATACAATTTCCGCTCAATAACCTTCAAAACATTTTCAAACAAATTAATTAAAAAGTATCTATCTAATGATAAATAACGCAATTAAAACAAGACAAAAGCTTTCCCCGCTGCGTCAAATTTGTCTCCGTAGCCTTTACAAACGACCTTCATTATACCCAATGACGAAGACGGCTCTCAAAATAACGTAGAATATGTCTTCAGGTATCGCAATTTCGCATAGCAGTACCGTTTGTAAATATTCTTCTTCTGAGAAAGAGGCGATGAGAAATAGACACCAATAAAAGTATAGGATTTATATTATGCAACCTACTTACTACTACTTTTTTTTTCATTAAACCTATACGTGTGGGGTATCTATGGATAGGTAGTTTAAAAGGATATTGAGGTTTTTTCTAAACTGAATAGTTTGCGTGAGAGACTCTAACCCGTAACTTCTAAAATATGGGCATGATAAAACTGAAAAAAAAAATATGATGATGTAAAATATGATGTTATCCATGGCTGAGAATTAAAATTGTTCATCATCATCATCATCAGCCCACATCAGTCCACTGCTGGACATAGGCCTCTCCGCCACTTTGATAGATCCCGGGCCTCTCGCATACAGCACTTGCCAGCCGTCCTGCGCAAATCGTCACTCCACCTGGCCTGAGCGTGTCCTACACTACGTTTGTCGAGACGTACCTATTATTAATAATAATTTTAATTCTCAGCACTGACGCACTAACAACCGATGCACAATTCAGCATTTATGAACACGTACAGTTCCAGACAAGCAAAACCATTCGTACAAAATTTATGAACAATATTTAAAAACCAACATTTTATTTTTAAAATCTCACTGGTACCAAATGTTGCCGAGTATATGCAAAATAAACATTACTCAAATGGAAATCAGTTCACGCATTTCCATTACAATTTAACAAAAGTTGGGTAATAAATTACAATAGGCTCGTGGTGAAAATATCCTCCTACCGATTCAGTAAAAGTAATTCCTTTTTGTGATTTAAATTTCATTGTAATATTGGAGAATAAACTGAATTTCCCTAGCGAACGTTGTCTATCTTTTTCCGTGCGGTTGAATCTTGAACGATCTAAATCGGTCACTAAGAACATAGGTTCATTTGAAATATGTATAATTTGAATTACGCTCTGATAAAGAAATATTTCCATGTGGTTTCCAGATTTAGAATAAGACCACTTATTTCACTCCTGTGTCTCAGAAGACTACTAAGGGAATATCGTTGTCTGCAACGAATTTTATTAGCAACTAAGTATGCTTACCTGGTTGCTAATAAAATTTGCCGCATACAACGATACGAACGCTGCTGCGTTTACCTGTAGGGTACAAATAAAACCTACTGCAGAAACCGCAGGGATGTAAAGGAGGGACCTATCACCTTTTTGCTCCAAGCTATCCTTACCTGCCTGTGAGACATCCTGCCGAACAACAAACGAGGCTCTGGCAAACCGACTGGTGGCGGTATAACCATCACGATAGAAGGCGAAGCTAAATAACACAGACCAATGACGGGCAGCAGCGTCACCGGAGAAAGAAGCTACGACCTGCGATCGTCAACCCGCCTGCGCAGCGTGGCGATTATGGGTATATCCTCCAGATGTTTGCCCTAAGTGGCGAGCACTGGAGAGGCCTATGTCCAGGAGTGGACTGCAATAGGCTGATGATGATGATGCAGACACCACTCCGTCTGTCAAGCGTGGTGACTAAATCACTTCAAACCGACAAGAAAATTTCGGCACGTGACCGTATTTGGAGCTAACGCCACTTTTTATATAAAATGTCACATTTGACTTTAATTTATAATAACATCTGTTTCCCGCGCTAAAACATCCTTATTAGTCTACTAGCTGTGCCAGCGGCGTCGCACGCTTGGATATCGGGTTTCAAAAATAACGGACTTCCATATAATACTTATACCTATACCTAAGTTTTAAGTTAGACCTCTAGTAATACATTAGTGAAAATCGTATTCAATTTCATGCAGTAGTTTTTGAGAGATGCGCGTTCAAAAAATTTCTCCCGTTTTCTTAACATTTCCCTTCACTGCTCTGCTCCTATTAATAGTAGCGTGATGAAAAGTACCCTATAACCTGCCCAGGAGTATGAAAAATAATAGGGAATATGCATGAAAAATAGTTTCAGGTATTTACTAATTTATCGTAAAATAGATCAAAATCTACTACGAACAGTGAAAACAAAATCAAAATTGGTTGAAAAATGGGCGAGATACAGTCATTGAAAGTGAATATATCCGTCTCTCTCTCGCGAAACAGATTTTTCTATGGAGTTAGTACGGCGCTCACGGTACGTGACGTCAACTACCGCATCGGATCTCTCTGTCTAATCAATAACTTTAACGCTTTATAACTCGCTTAATAGAAAAGATAGTTTAAAAATTCTTCGATATTTATGTATCTGGAAGACAAAAGATCTCAATAAATCCATAAAAAAAAGTCATGCATATTCCCTATTGTACCAAGTTTCGTTAAAATCCGTTGAGTAGTTTTTGTTTCTATAACGAACATACAGACAGACAAAAATTTTACTGATTGCATTTTTGGCATCAGTATCGATCACTAATCATCCCCTGATAGTTATTTTGAAAATATATTTAATGTACAGAATTGACCTCTCTACAGATTTATTATAAGTATAGATATAAAAGTTACGTTCCTATAGTAATAAAAAAGGGTTACCAGTAAATTTATCAAGAAAAAAAAATCATTACCATCATCATTAGCGTTTCGCATCCACTGCCGAACGTAGGCCTCTACAATTGTACGTCATTTTGATCGATCTTTGGCGAGAAGTATTCAGAAAACAAGTTTATTTGGCCCAAAAGACAGACAGACAGACAGACACATTATCAGTTTCCAAATTTTAGAGACACCGTTACGGTTCTTATGTTAATAATTTATAGTTTTTATAGAGGCGTTAAACGTTTAATAGAAAAACAAGATATAACAGAAGCGATAATTCCATATAGGCTATTGTTATATTGTGATTCTGGTTCATTGAAGTTGTGACTATGATCCATTGTTAGGTAAATCCACAACAATACGTGTAGTGGTATTGTTTGACGGATTAATGGGAAATGTTATGTCTGCCGATTAAAACAAATGGTGCTCATGAAACTCCGATGTCATTGCTAGCTTAACTGTTATCAGAGCAATTAGCAAATATAAGTAATATGTAAATTTAAACAGACTTTTACGAAATTCAGAAAATATACGTAAATTGTAACAGTTTTTAAATGAATGGATGTTTTTGTCATAGTATTTATAGTATAGTCTAGACATTTAGGATACTAGTCAGTCATACTAGTTCAAAAATCACGAACGCTCGTTTAATTCTATCTAAATAGCTTCCTCCACACTCGTGGTTTCTGAATTTGCATAATCTTCGTAACTTAAGAGAAATCAAAGTGGTTATGGTGACTAGAAATACCATTATCTATCCAGAAGTACCTACATTTAAAGTTCAAACCGATTTTGATGAAAAAGTATTCTTCCTAGCTAACAGTTAGGATGTAGGTAGGTATGTGTCCTCTACAAGTTCATTCCATTTCAGTTTTAAGGCGCATAAGTAGATACATATTATTATTTCTAAATACGTATTACCCGTTGAAAAACCATATACTTAGGTACTATAGATTTGACAAGCTATTATTGAATAATATTTGACAGTTATCGGTGAATGTCAAAAAATTCAATAACATGCACTGACATGTATGACGCATGCAATACAAGTCCCACATCAATTTTGACATATTGCACTTAGCGCTGTTATGACTAATTACCTGCTTATTGACATTAATGAAAACCTCAATTAAGTAATCCGTTGCTAAATAAACAGCGGTGATATCGTTTGTCAAAAGATAATTTCAGAATTATCACTCATTACGTCAGTTTCGTAACAAAAAAATGTAATACCGTAAGAGCCATTGTTCAAGCTAGTGACCCCTGACATTCCGCCAAACATCAGTCTCCTTGTCAGCTACTCGTAGAAACAATTTAGCGACGGCCAGTCTGCTTTCGAAAGTGTCCGCTTTCATTTCTAGTAACTTTTGTACGAGAGATACTTGTGACAGCGCCGCATTTATCATACGACATTATTATTTTATTTATTTATAAATTCAATCTGCCAGTGTTTTGAAATTATGGCTCTTAGGTGCAACAGCCTCGATGTTGGGGTGAGTAGGTAAACGTTATTTTTATTGTGCAAAATTAAATAAAACAATTAGTTTAATTAATTAAAGATAAGTTTGATCGGTACCAACGAACTCTTTACTTCCTCGACAGTAAAATTAGCATTATTGTTAATTTAATTCACTAATTCTATTTACATTTACGCAAATTTTTTGATGGAACTGTTTTGATATACGAAAATACATTTAATTAGTTAAAGTATCGAATATGATGTCTAATATGTAAAATACAAGAATCTATACCTACAGTTAATATTCTGTTTGTTTTATAAAGACAGTTTATATTAGCTTTGGTTAGCAACAAATTGGAAAACAAACACACTGGACGTATCAATGAATGCCACCCAATATAGAGATTCAGCATTTAATTGCGTTCAAAAATAACCATGCCTGCACGGTCATTCATTCTACCAATTGTCACACAGTTTCATATTTCCGCAAGTAAGCAAGCGGCCGTCGAATCGCAAAATTTGCGAGTGTTGTGCGCAAGCGCATACGGCACGCATAACGCCCGACACCGCAGTATACGCGCTCAAGCTTTAGCGACGCCACGTGACCCTCACGAGTCCCAAACAACCGATAAACAAGCAAACCTGCCCCATAACACCGCACACGAACAATTATTGGCTGAGAAACTCCACTGATCTGGTTGTTTCGTCAGTCATTGACATTAATTGGTCTGGACGAGGATAAAATATCAGTGCACATCGGAGTGCTGACTGAGCCAGCTGTATTGTGTATGGTGTATTGTGGGAGATCATAGTGCATATTTTCGGGGGCGCTGTACCGTGTCTGTAGCCCACCCAGTCAATTGTGTTGTGCTATGTGCGTGTACCGGTCGTGCTTCCATCTGCGCGGGCGCACTCTCACAAAAATGTCATCAAGTTAACACGAGCCGCGTTCGCCCGCGTACGTACAATATGTGCTGCACCAGATTCAGTAACTACATATTCAGGAGTGTCGTTAAGTACACATGTGGACTTGCCAGCCGAGAAAGTAAGTGGAACGTTCTTGTATAGAAAACGCCAATGCGTTTTGGTACGCCGAAATTTCCGGAGTTAACTAGTCAATTAGCTGATAGCTCCGTAAATCAAACTGTTAATGGGAACTGTCAAATTTAGATCAATATTATCCGACGCGATTTATTTTGTTCGTTTATACGATGTGTGTCGAATACGGGCATTTTATAATTAATCCGATAAGCTTTCGCATATAACAACGAGTTTGTTACAATTTATCGGGAACGTAAACATCACAACCGTTCTATTTATACCAAACTGAGCGTTCAAGAACAACCTGGGTGTTCTCTTTTCTACCGATCACATTTAGATTGTTATATTCATGGTTAATATTAATATAATAAGTGCATTATTAATGGATTTCCTGTTGAAAAAGTCTTTAAATTATTATGTCATGTATCAAAACATTGTGTAATGAATACCTACCTACATGAAGATTTACCTATTTTGTATGAAAATTGAAACATGACGTACAAACCAGTATTTGTTTATGTGTCAACAAAAAAATTTAATAGCTTTATATAGTATGCTTTGCCAGCTTTCTTCCAGTTTATATAAAATAAAGACTATCTAACTCACATTCCTAGGTAGTAACTATTTACTTGATAAAATTTAATTAATAGATAAATATTTAACATTTAATGCAGACGTCATTTTTAATACATAATATGCGCCTACAATTTGATAGAAAACTAAGCTTTATAGCTTTAACTAATATTTTTTCTTAAACATTTTGTATAGGTATTTTTAAGTTGGAAACATTTATTCTATGAGAAAATCAAAATAGTGTCGGAATACCAAGGAATTACCAATGCTTTTATCTATTCATATTTACAAAAATACCTACCTAATACTTTAAGAAAACAAATCCTTATGTGCACTTGTATTATTACTTAAACAAAATTCAAACATCAAAATAAAACATAATATTGAAACTCCTATTCATAACTAATAACTCGTAATACATGCGAATTAAACCAATTACGAACGTACTACCATACATTTAATATGTGACATTTATACCTATTATTAGTACCGAGGCCTATGTCCAGCAGTGGACTGACACGGGCTGATGATGATGATGATTAGTACCTAGTATTTCCAAAATATTATATTTAGATGTTTTCTTTGCGTAAGAATCTGAATAGATATAGCGATTTGCTTGTTTAGTGTCGCATTTTTAAAGTATCTTTTTGTGCTAATAGATCAATAATAATAATTTTAATAATAACTAGCCAATCAAGGTTTTGCCCTTGAAAACCAGAATACGTCTACTCCATTTACAAAAGTAAGTAGGTACTCTTACGAAATTAACGTAATCGAAACCTGGACCTATCGTACTTAAAAAAGGAGCAGTAACAGGCCTCAAAGATATTTTTAAAGATATTTAATGATTTAAAAACAATTTAATTAACACACCGCCTCTGGTCAACTGTTGTTATTAGACGAGTAGGTATTAACTATGCCGTATGCAAAACAAGAAAGTGACACAATGCAATATTATGAATAACTAAGTGCCTACGTAATGTTATTCAAACAATATTTTTAAACTTGCTTGTTTCAGTGTGAATTTGAGAACATGAATGTAGTGAGATTTAATTTAAATTGAGTTGGCATCGCAACCATTTTAATTAATCATGCTACTAAGTAAATAAATCAATAATAAATAAAAAAAAAATCTGGCCTTTTATGTCATGATTTGTCGTTAAATTATTATTTTAATTCAAATTATAATACTACATTGGTTGTAAAAACAGGTTACATACATGGAAGTTCTGGTCCCAAAATAGAATACAACTTAAAAATATAGTGATCATGACGCATACGATTTATTTATAACGAACTCTCTCAAGCAAAAAACAATTGTCATATCTCTTTCATATTTGACTACATACTTTTAATATTATCATTCACTTGAGTCACCGGCGTCATGGTATTTTTTTTAATTATCATATTCGTAGATTGTACAGGATTGCCATTAACTTGGTAAGTTTTATCGAAGGCACTTTCCTTCTACTCGAAAAAATTTTAATATGTACATCCTTTTCTACACGGAACTTACTACGGAATTATTCAATTTAATTCCATCTGCCCCTTTTTACCACCGTACGAGCAGGGACACGGCGAGGAGACACCGATTTATGGTGCAGGTTCCAAAAACTCGCACAAAGCGCTTTGCCTCTTCCTTCATAGTGCGAACGGCTAAACTGTGGAACTCTTTGCCGGAGTCCGTGTTCCCCGAGGAATATAATCTTCAGATTTTCAAGGCGAGAGTGAATCGGTTTCTGTTGGGTAAGCGCGCTTCATCTTAGGCCTCAACATCGCTTAACATCAGGCTAGTTGAGGTCAAGCGCTACCCATTCACTAATAAAAAAAAAAAAAAAAAAAAAAAACTATGAATACGTCTCGTTAAATGAGGTCCTGAAGTCATACATTTGTATGAAAGCTTTGGGATCATGACCATAGCGTCTCGTGAACCACGCAAAATCGGCGTATAAATGATTTCTTAATTGAATTATTTCAACCACACACTTCTTAGAACCGTGTTTCTAGCCATCTTTTAGACTCAGAATAACAAGGCCGAGACAGTTTATATACCAGGAACCGAAATATAGGATACACAATCATCTAAGATCCCATTCGAGGCGTGGACTAAGAACATCTCAAGTTCAACTGCAACTTTGTAATTAAAAAAACATACGGCCAGCATATCACCGCGGAGTGACTCACGCGCACCGCTTTGTAAACAGACTGGTACCTACACTTTTTGCTACCCACTACAAGTACTGTTACTCCTTGACCAAAACTGGCATCAATTATTTTATATGGCACTAACTACGCCTATATTTGGGGATAGAATAGAAAAATGTTTTAGAAATGCTCAGTCGGTTAATTTATACTGCAACAATTGTCTTCAAACTCACTCAAATTAATGGATAATCATGCTTCATTCATAACTGTTAAGCAATTATTTCGATTGGTTATCATTATTATAATCAAAACATATACATATATGAGTATACCACAAATTATAATTTTGATAAATTTTACTCAAAGGCTTGCCGATAATTCACTTCGCTAAAACGTTTGTGATAAAGATTGTGCCCAAATTAAGGAACTCTTTTAATGTATATGCAAATCTTATATTCAACTGTACACACAACAAAAATAATTTTGATAATCAATATTGTGGTAAAGATCACGTCTAAGTACGTATTTCTAATCATGTTCTATCCTGTACGTCTATAAATAAAGGCATATGTGTCATTTCTTCACGTCTCCATACGTCTGTTACCGGTACCTACATAATGAAGCTAAAATAAACGTTACCTGCAACAGTTATTTAACAACTCGACGTTTTCAAAATAAACTGACCTATATAGGTACATATTTATAAAAAAAACTATTGTAGTAACATATTAAGTACAGGAAAGGTCATTAGAACCGTTTAAAATGGTTGAAATAAGTAGGTTACGACTTATGACGTAAAGCGCTCGCCAAAATTGCGAAGAGATATTTACTTTTCCCCGACGAACGAATCCATATAAAGAACAAACTTTAATATATTCATACCATTCAAAACTAAACTATTTCTATTTATGAAACCTTCACAAACCTTAAGCTCAATACATGCCTAGTTAACAGCAATTTCATCATCTCCCTTTGGTTAAAAGTACCGAATTTCATAACTTCCCTAGAAAGCGAACCTTTTCATAGTGTAAAATTTTTTAAATGTATTCAAACCTTTTCATAGAGTAATAGAAAATTTAATGCACATGTATATTTTAAGTGTCACTTTAAAAGAGCTCTTATGTAACGTGAATGATTTGCATAGGCCAACAATAATGGGTATGTCTGCTATGTTACTCTAAAGGTGGTGACTGACCATGTCGCATAACGTAATCGTCTCAACTCTTATGGGAAGTCTTGTTATACCTAGATGTTAAAATACTTTTGTTGACAACTTACTTTAGGAAAAAGACTCTTATGTCTTTGCCATATATTTATTTATTTATTTATTTAATTATTGCACATGTAACATACATATAAGGATCTTACAGCTAAGGCCCTAAAAGTAAATCACATGACCCGGATGGGGTGTTGCAGTATTGAATGTAGAATATAGTATAGTACATAGTAGATGGCGCTTATGTGTTTTATTTATTTATTTATTTATTTAATTATTGCACATGTAACATACATATAAGGATCTTACATATATGACTGGTATTTTAAGAATTGTGTTAAACCGGAGATTTTATTGAGAACGAACTATTTCACTAATACTCTTTATTGGTGAGTCTATCGATTTGAAGCCAAAAGAGATAATAGTCAGACTACTAAGTGTCGTCTGTCGCATCATTTAAGCTTAGTTTGAAATGTGTATCTCATGTTTATGTCTGGCTTTTAAATAATTTGTACGCCCACTTAGCAATGTCGGATATGATATGTGACGTTGGCTGATACTTATACACTGTACTAAATAAGTCAACGGTAAAAATAACTCGTTTAGAAAAAGCTTAAGCTTGAGACCCATTTTAGTTATAATCTCAGAACTATATTTTTATTAGTCTTTCTACACTAGAGTGCCTAGTTCCAAGTAAATTGTTATAGTGAGTAATAAAAAGTGTCCACCTATATCTGGTCAAAGGACCACACTAAAGCTGCATCATTCTAACTCCCACGCTTAGTCACAAAAACAAAGACGAAAAATATATGTAACATAATATAACAAAACACTAAAAAATAGGTACACCTATGTAACTTAATGTGATAATTTTTGAAAATTATTGTATTAAGTAATTTATCTAGGTATATAACCATATAAAATGTATGTCTAACGCAACTTAATAGCTGGTTTCCTACAGCGCAGAAGACAATTGTCATAATACTTATTACATTATTATTTCGATGACTAAAAACTAAATTACTTACTTTGAAATGACAGATTTCAGCTGGCAGTACGTATGCTTAATATTCCGGAATATATAGACAAGGGGAGCTCGGTGGCGCCGCGGTCTTGTTCGCTTAACAATGATCGCAAAAAGTTGTGCAACCATTGGCGCGGTCAATCCGATGATGGGTGACCAAAATTTGACACCGATTTCCTCCGTGCTTCGGAAGGCACGTTAAGCTGTTGGTCCCGGGTGCTATCTTTACCAACTCAGATAGCAGTCGTTACATCATATCAGAGATGATGATAACTCTGACGCCTAAACTGGGAATGGGTATAGCTTACCCTAAGTGTTGCGGAGGTCTGATGGCAGTCGCTCTGTGTAAAAGCTTAGCCCTCGCCAAATCTCTCAGTTTGGGAAGCCGACCCTGAGACAATCGGGAATAAGGCTAGGATGATGATGATATAGACTTAGGCACTAACCGTTAGGTATTTATACTCTGTTTCCAGTTACTGATATTTCAGTTGTAACTTAACATAACAATATACAATAATATCATCATTAGCTTATGTATCCCCACTGAGGAAAACCCAAAACGTTTGCGATAAGGCCTTAGCTAACCACGACTCGCCAAGACTTGACATAACCTTAAAATATAACATGTGTGCAGATATCTCCACTATGTCTTCCTTCATCTTTACACGGTCGAATTAAAGCGCATATAAATGTCAAATAAAAAGTACCCGTAGATTTATAGCCAGACTTGAACCGCTGCCTCTCGCGTGGAAGTCACGATCTTAACCAATAGGCCAATGTGTGCTAAAAATATAATTGACAATATAACTTATAATTACGCTAAAACAATCATCAAACTTTAAACAGAATTAAAGTAAATGTCACTTATAAATCTAGCATGTCAATTTTTATTTCCAATTGAGATAATGAAACGCGGTGACCTTGACACGACGGCCAAACATTATCCTTTTGTCTCAATTGGCCAGTAATGGACGGACACGTCTTGTGCTATTCTCAGATACAATTTACACTTGTATTGTCAAATTGCACCTTAACTGACTGCCGAGGTAAGCCTTCTTGTAGCAAGGAAGTTTTTTGAACTACGGATCTGTTTACCTGATAAGCAATTGTCATGGTAACACTGTAACCGTAATAAAATTTGGAAATATCATAAAAATAATTATGTTAAGAAAAGATTTTGCAAGCTTTTGTCGTGTTGAATGTTTAGTATCGATCCTGCCATTTACGCCATGGTTATGTTTCTAAAGATTAATTTTTCTCCTAACTGGTATTTTCTGAGTAAGCGCCCTCCACCTTAGGCTTCAATATAGCCAAGGCCAAACTCATAGTGAAATTATAAAAAGAAAATTAAAAAAAAACACCGTCACAAAAGTTACGACTACTGCAATTAAATAGTAGATGTTGCCTAATACAACATCTAGGTACAGTACAACATCTTTTCAGATATAAATGGAAAGTTATTTATAACTTAAATATCTAAGTATTGATATTTTTATACAGAAATTTTCTTAACGACGATAAGAAATCTCGCTAACGTAATATGCGAAAAAAATTTGAAGATCCATACTAGCCCGAGCATAATAAATATAATTCACTCATTTAATATTATCGTTGTACATAGACAAGCATGGTATTACAATTAAACTGATATCGAAAAATAAACAGAAAATTAACGAACAACAAAAGTTAAACTCTTTGAAATAGTTTACAGTGCTTTGTAAATAAATAAACAGGCATCAATTCAGATGAAATATTCAACAAGTACTCTACCGGTGGCAACAATAAAACAAACATATTCCGATTCAGGCGGCTAACTTTAAATGTATCGATTTACCAACACCAAAGCAATAACGTTATTCCAATTAACAATGGTGCATAATTCATTTTGTATGGAAATTTACATGTAAACAATAAAATAGGTACATAAGCTAAAGTGGATGAAGATTGTCTACTGAGAATGGAATCATTGACAACAGATTTGTGAAAATATTAGAAATTAATAACCATAGTTGCATGTTTTTCGGGTGTTTACTAACGCTTGTAGAACGAAATACAATTTTACATTTTAATAAATAAATATTGTTTACATGTGAACCTAAATGAAGTCGGCAAATCATATAAAATAAAACAATAAATTAAAAATATATATATTTCTTTCCAGCCAAATCAAAAAGCCAAAAACGGATAGTCAATTACGGATAGATAGATAAAAGTCGATGTAAGCTGAAAGAAATGATTAGTTAAAATGTAAATAAGGCCAAATAGGATAACAGAGGCTGTATGCTTTGTCTGTGCTGTGTTGTGAAATGTGACGTGAGCATACAAATTGCATGGGGATCCGATCAGGACTCTCATAACTAACAACGACCAAGATACGGAGATTTAAGAAAAAACTCAACATGCCTAAAGGTGAGTATGAATTCATAAAGGAGAATTCAATTCATCATTTTCAGACTTTCGACGCATGAACATTTGAAATAATACAATATCCTTGTCAAGTTTCTACAAAATTTATCACAAGTAAGTACATTGCATCCATGACATCTTCAAACTAGATCAGTAACATTGACATTTTGATTGTTACTCGTAGTTGACATGTGTTTCTTCTCGTGACATTATTAACATTTAAGTCTGGAATCGTGGAAGGTTAAAAAACGAATGTCAATGAAATGTATTTCAAGTTCTTTGCAAATACGTAAGTAAAAATCCACTAGGTATAAGGGAATTCCCCTACATGCTCCTAATGTATGATTTCAATATTAGTTAGCCGAAATAAATAAAAAAGATGATTAGGTAAAATGTAAATAAGGCCAAATATAACAAAGACTGTATTAGTTACCTTACTTTTCCATGTATGATTCATTATCAGCCTATCGCAGTCCACTGCTGGACATGGGCCTCTCCAGCTGTTCGCCACTTCGGGCAAGCACCTGGAGTCTTTACCCATAATCGCCACGCTGGGCAGGAGGAATATTTGTGGTTATAGTTTTAACTATTCCATTTCTCCTTATAACAAATCTTTGGTATTCTTTCTAATTTCAAATAGAGTGCCCTTTCATTAACACAGAGTACAAAAACGTATTTGAGTAATAATTTCTGCACGTGTTCCCGTGATATCATCAAGTTCATCATGTACCTACTTGTACTAGTGTAGGTATGAACACTAGACCGACAATCGCTGCAAGGTTAGCAATCAAGAAGTGAATGAAACCAATCTGATGAAATTGCCGTTTAAACCTTTAATCGAATGGCATTAAATGTCTGCGTACCCTCTGTTCGACTGATGCACGTTCCAAAGAGCACTTTGGAATGGTGCAAAATACATAGCAGCTCTATATTGGATACTGGTACAAGTAGGCCATTTGACTAATTTTCTTGCCTTCCTATCGATAGGACTACTCTATAAAAGAAACATTGGTAAAAACATTCGCCCGTAATATTAATAGTCCCCAAGTTAATTTAATATTTGTGATATCAAAGTTGTCGTAATTTCGACAAATATTGACAAGTCCAATAACGCTTCATACAAAAATTATATGTTAAATATACAATAATAATAACATAACATCATATCATATCCATGTGATATGGTCAATAAAACATTATTGTTGATCAATACCAAATAAAGAATAAATATTCTTAATACGAGTATATCAAGCGTCACCAGTTCAAGAAGCTACGCCCTGCGTTAGCCAACCCGCCTGCCCGCAGCGCAGCGTGGCGATTATGGGTAAATTCTCCAGGTTGCGAACTTGCGAAGAACTGGAGGAAGCATAATCAAAACATACCCTTTTCTTATTGCATAATCTATTCGCAACGCAACATTCATCTAAGTTACGCCTCCAATCAAGCCGAATAGACGTTTCATCTGCAAGCAACCCAAGCATTCTACATCTAGGAAGTGACGTTAGATGTTTAATTAAAGTTCCCAATCTCAGATAAATTAATATTTCGGAAGAAACATCTGATACTTCGAATACGGAAAGTGTCTTGTACAATAACAGAAAGACGGCTCCGTCCAGAACAGATGTTTGTTTAATTAAAAATTTTAATTCGTTTGCCAATTGTATGACTAAACTTTGTGACCGTTCAATGTAACAATTTATTTTACTGGCGTATCTTTTTAAAAAAGTTTTAAACGATCTGTGTTACGCTTTCATTAAATAACTCAATTCGACCCGCTTCATATACCTACACTTAAATGTAACAACAAAGTTAAGAAAATGTGAATATTTGGAAGTATTGTCTTGTAATTTTTTGTTATCGTTTTATGTGGATAAGCCAAAATCAATCTTCCATTCAAAGCTTTTCCCGAGGGAGACAAATCAAAAATAAATCAAGCAAATGAGAAGGTAAATATAGTTCTAACAAATGATGATTTCAATTTGTATTTACATCTGATAAGTGATTTATACATATGTATTTATATACGTACCGAATACTTTTAATCGAAATTATTACATAGTAAGTACTTCTCACATCTTATGATCTACACCATCTCACCCTTTCTATCTCGCTCTTCTTTACCCTAAGGTTGTCTGGAGAGATCTCCCATAGCCTTAGGACTGCCTAAATTGTACAACTATAGCATACTTTGTCGAGTGAATTAGATAACCTTTTTGCTGTCCTACAAAGAAATCTCTCTACCTATATTTTATTTCTGTTAGTTACTTCAATCAAATTTCATAATTTATCTTCACCCATGTTATACAGATGATGATGATGTTATACAGAGTCTTTTGGTAAACAAAACAACAAGAACAAACCATTTAACCATTTAATAAACATAGAAAACAATAGCAACCCACATTACTCATCCCATAAGTATGTGATGTACCAAACAATTATTGTGACCACAACGACAATATTGAAACAAGTAGGTATTTCACACAAATTAGGAGGAAAAGGAGTTTTGAAATGTTAACTCCTTACTGAGAAACGGTTTTTGTTTGATCACATCGACGTAATATTTGCAGATCTACACAACTTTCACTTACGTTGCGTACAAATAACGTCTCTACTTCCTTGTTACTTCTCTTTCTCATAAGAAAAGATAATATCTTTTCTATTATGAATATCATATTATGATATTCATAATATACAGTCACATTAAGTAGAACTTTATCACATTAAACTTATAAATTTTTCACGTTTCATGTTATAATGTTGATATGTCATGTATGATTGAAACAAAGTTCTAACTAAAGTATACATATTTGACTGTATATACCTACGTGGGATTTAGCAATTCGTTGACAATGACATTATTGTGAAACAAAAATATCAAAAATCAACGTCAAAAGTGACATTTTGCATGAGGTCGTCGGTATCCGATTTCGACAGGATTGACGATTTGTGCAAGCTGGCTGGCAAATGCTGGATGATCGGAAAGGGCGAATAACTGGACTGGACTAAGTCCAGCAGTGGACTGCGAGAGGCTGATAATGATGCTGTTATGGCAGCAAGTACCCGTCTAACATTAAAGCGTTTAATATCATGTTTACGTATATACTCAACATAACAAGCGGTGCACATCTCACATGTCCGTTTACACTATAAAACCAACGCCAAGCCGGTTGATTGGTAGTCTTGAGTTACATAGGCGCAACACTTGTATCAATGAAGTGTTTTCCATTGTTTAATCGTTTGTTTTAACAGCTGTAATGGCTGAGATGTTCGTGCATGAGATAGTTAACACATAATAATGTCTTACCCGAAAGCAAGCACAGAAATCCCCGTTTAACATTCTATATTTAGAGCAAGATGGTAGTTCATTTTTATGGGGTCAGTGTTAGTAGGACCACTTGTAATGGTTAAGAATAGAGTGACCCTATAATGTCCTAGGATTAAAAAATAATAATAAGTGTAGTGTAGAGTGTATAGGATATAATTAAAACAAGTAAAATAACAAACCTATGCATGCTGTTATATTTCTTAACTATGCCCTGTATTGCTATGACTAACGAATCAAAAGTTTCTTAAAGGTTTTCCCTCACCGGGAGTATTCACGGATACTACTTGAAATCGTATCACAATCATAGCAGGTTAGGGACACGGCTGCTAAATATAGTAAAATACCCTACATATCTCGTTATAATAATAATAATAAATAAATAAATAACCCAAGACATGCCACGCTGGGCCACACAGCGCCACCTAGCCCCAAACTAAGCCGAAACTTGTACTATAGGTACTAGACAACTGATAAACTTACTTAGATACCTACATTTTTTTTGTAAATTTATTTACAACTTTTTTTTGTAAATTTATTTACAAAAAAAAAATACACAATAACACAAAAAGTACAACATATTATACATAGAAAACACCCAGACCAAAACAAACACACTTACCACACAAATGCACACCAATCTTCTAGTCCATTTCTAAGGTTTTACTTTGTGCAATGTTTCATCGATCACATACATTCACATACAAAAAAGGATCCTACAAACTGGGTATGAAGAAGCATCTTACGAGCTGGCATGGCGGTGGCATAACAACTAGACCGTTATTAATACGACTTGGGCTTCTCTTACTCTTAAAGTCAAAATAAGAATTCAATAAACATTGGGACTGTTTTCCGGAACAAATCCGAGACCATTCTTATACAACGCCAAGGAGGTCGTCAAAAAACAACGCAGTACAAATAGATATGCTCCAGTATGCAATTGTGCATCTTCCGAGAAATTGTTCATTTTAAGTCGACCGTTTGTGTGGGTTGCCGTTAATTGTTAATCAGTTAAAGAATTCAGTCACATGACGAGCAAAAGCAACTCTAGCTGTGTAAATAAATAAAGTAATTTTCTTACATTTCAATACAGTCATTTATCATTTCATTACTACAAAAGACGCTATTGATTTATGGTATTCGCTAGTTGTTTTCCTACGGCCATCATGGCTATAAAATCAAATGTAATAGATGCATTATGTGACCTTAACCAAGGCTACTCGAATAGTTTTTGAAACAAAATAATATATAATAATATTGTATATTATACATACATATCTTATTTCATTAGACATACCAATATAATATAGAAGAATATTATATGCAATATGATATAGAATAATATCATTTACCCTTCCCATCTTCCTATTCCTTACATGGGTAATTTGAAATTTTTGCTTGCAAACAACTTATGGAAATTGTCTGGAAGAAATCGATCATAGCCATTATACCACCTAAATTGTACAACAATTGTATACTTTGTCCAGTTCTTAGGATTTTTTTTTGTGCGCAATGACGACTTTCTACCTAGGAGTTTATTATCATACAAGATGTCTCAGTGACATTTTAAGAACGATTGATTCTATCTCAATGATTCCCATTTTTACAAGAACGTTTGAAGATATTTTTTTGATAAATAACTTTACATTTGTGACGTCAACGGCTTTCTATAAAACCATGAGGTCTTGCACGACATTGAAAAGGGTTCGTATGTACATAACTTAAACACCACCACGCGAATTACGAATCCTTGTCGGTTTTAAAACAAATGAATGACGTACATACCTACACCAGTATTTAATCAGTAGCTATTATAAAACACGTTTGTTACCATTCCCAAACATAAACCAAACCTTTTATATTTAAACACTACAGTTCGAGTGCACCAGAATGAACAATAACATTCGCTTCGTTGCCTCAGGCTGCCCTATTGTGGACCCAGAGACTCTATTGATTTCGGTCCGTATAGTGCCTTACTGACCCTGGCTATTGTGAAAGACCGTAGGTAACATTAGAATTGTAAAGTGCTCACGTAAATTTTATAGCGGAGCTCCTGTTTGCTCCAGGTCTGATCGATGATACCAATCAGGGACCCTTTCCACTGGAATTCGATTCCCAGTCAATATGTTCTCTTATATGGTTCAATTTGAACCGGCTTGTGTTTGACAATGACTGTAGGTTACGTTTGTCATGAATGGAGGATTTAGAAAGAGATTAAGTAAGTCACTTATCTACTCAATTTGTATAGTAGAATATTAACAACTATCAATACTCATATTTATTAGTTTGAATCCGTCAATTGATACCTTAACCCTTCTTTAATTATACTCTTTTTACGTACTTGCATTTTGCACCGGTCTGATTACCGATACAATCAATCAATTAATCAACAGCCCTGGTCCTTCCACTGCTGAACGTTGCGTTGGCCTCCTGTGATTCGCGCCACATTTCTCCATCCCGGTCCAGCAAATAATACCCTGGACCAACATTTGTTCGGCAACCCATATGCATTACCTAATTATTAACATATTTAATTACATATTAAAATAAGTTTCATCCAATAAACGTCTCGGTGCATGTCATTGTATACGAGATCTTAGACTATTTCGTCTCTTACTTCACCGTTCTAAATTTCCTATCTTTAGACTGCATCATACTAGCACTGGCAAAATGGCTAACTTTACTGTACAAACTTCTGTATTAAAACGCGTAAATACATATATTTAAAGTCAGAAGAGCATTACAAACTAACTACTTACATGAGTATAATATGAAGAGATTTCTGTGAATTAATCAAATAGTCATTATAAATATTATGCTATAAGCCCATACTAAGAAATCATTATTCTCTAAATCTACTTACATTGATTAGTTCAGATTTCATAGTTAACATATTGGGGTATTTTTTGGAATTTAATTTAAATTTCGGGACTCTCTCTTCTGTCGAATCAAAACCCTTTAAGCTTTATTAAGTATTCGAATAAAACAATTGAAATATATATTCTAAAAACCTACGGAACACCTTCTTGCCGGACTCTATGTTCCCTGAGATATACAATCTTCAGAGGTTCAAGAGCATCAGGTGATAAATATGTCATGTGCACATTCCATATTAAATACACTGCGTAACCCAATATGTTTTAAAAACATTTAATACAAAGCATTAACTACCTAACTCCTAATTCACGAAAGCCTCGTGAGTCTAAATTAATCGTTTAATCATAAGGCGCAAATCCTCAGCAAATCATTTCCTGGATATTTCCTGTTTACGTAAGGAAATAGTTTGTTAGTAGTACTTATGAGCTATATTGGGCTATGTGACTCAGAACTAGTTGAGTTAAATGGTATTTTAATCAAGAACGAGTTGATTCTATGCTACTGAATTAATGTCGCTATATTTTAGAAAATATTACATTGAAGCCCTTAATTTTGAAAGTATTCTATGTTTTCCACTTCGTAATTTATATCATTTTACGTAATTAGGCATGTGAAGGTCTCAGTCACAGGATAATGTGTTTTTACACAGAAAAACAGGACCTAGGTTTATGTATCGACCTAGGTACGCCTCGGCGCATTCACCTGCTACGCAGAAATGGGTTTGGCCTATGTCTGCCTCTACTGTGCTATTCTGTGCTGTGCTATGCTGCGTGAAACTGCGCCGCCTGCGTCTCATCATAGGTTTATCCTTAAAGTAACACGCGTCGTACGCTGCTGATGCTTATGTGTCAATCAATTGTTTATAATCTACTGTGTGTCATTTCCCGTCAGTCAAAAGATAGCTCTAACAGATTATTAATTTTATAGGCAAAGTCTAACATTGTGCTATTTTCTACAGGCGACGCCGACATGTCGCTGAAGCAGGGCAGCGGCACAGGCAAGGTCCACTTCGGTGGTCTAGACGATGTGTCCCTGTACGGCACTCCGGTGGAGCCCGCCCCCCCAGCGCCCGACGCCAAGCAAGGCTTCCTGCGGAACCAGCTACAGGCCCTCTTCCAGCCCACCGACAACAAGCTAGCCATGAAGCTCTTCGGCTCGAAGAAAGCTCTGATGAAGGAGCGGATCAGGCAGAAGGCGGCAGGCCACTGGGTCATTCATCCTTGCAGTAGTTTCAGGTTAGTTTTTTTTATTGTTGATCAACTTGACAGTCTGATTTTAACCGTTAAATGTACGTGTCTTGGATAGTGTTTTGTTATCCGGATTATTCTGATTTCTGATTCCGCTCATAAACATTTACGCATCAGCCGATGTCAATATTGATGTTCAAACCTGATGTTTCTGGTTTATAAATTCGAATGAACTATCAGAAATTTGTCGTGAAAGCGGAACTAATATCAGCCCCTTACATATTGCATACGTCAGCTAAGGTAATACAAATTGCAACAATGTTGATCAACGTCCCGTGGTTTTTACGTGAAACCATTAAGTTTTAAATGACTGCGCCATCTGCTCGGTTACAACTTTTATTACATCCAACGTTATAGATTTCTTACTAAGATACTAGTTACTACTTATTTTAACAATACGAGTGCCAAGTACGTGAGTTAATTTGAAATTAAATCTATGTCATAAATAAGAATGATTTTATCGGAAAGGCGTGACAGACTGTATAGCTTGACTTGACTAATAATAAAATAAATAAATAATACAAGACATGTCACAATTGGCTATAATAGTCATACAAACACAGTCTCACATAAAAGCCTAATTAAATCTAAAATCAATGAAATACAATCTAACATTCCATTTATTTACATTTATAAATTTTATTCTTACCTCTAAAAAATAAAGGGTCAAATACAAGGTGTCCAAAAAGAGTATCGGGTATTTGTTTTCGCGCCACTTTCGAAACGGGGCGTCTAAAGGGAGCGGGGAGGGGTTCGTGGCATCCGCCATTTTGTGGAGTTTTAGTCACGATGGAACAGTACTCGGGGACGCATCGCGCATTTTGCGTACGAGCGTATTATCGTAATGGTGATTCAATAGTGACTGCTCAACGTCTCTATCGTGCGGAATATCGTACACGCCACGCGCCAAGTGACGATAGCATTAGGAAATGGATCAGGATGTTCGAGAATACAGGTGCCACAGTAAAAATTAAAAACTCTGGTCGTCCTCGTTCAGTTCGCGACGAAGAAACAATTGAAGAAGTTGAGGCGTCGGTTCGTCAAAATCCGTCTTTATCGATCCGAAAGCGAAGCCAAGCGTTGAACATCAAAAAATCGTCTTTACATTCGATTTTAAAGAAAGACTTACATCTAAAAGCCTATAAAATTCAATTGGTTCAAGAATTGAAGGATACGGACTATGCTAATCTATTTATTTATTTATTTATTTATTTATTTCAGGTACATTAACAGAACACTATCAATATATGTAAATAAATGTAAGTTTAAGATTATAAAAACTAGACAGTACTCCATGATAAATGTACACAGCGTGATCAATGTTATACATATAAAAGAACGTATGAAACAAAAGGTATATAAACAAAACTTCAATTTAATTATATTTGCTACATAAGTATGTTAAATATATTTAGTTTGGGAAAGAGGAACAATCACCCACAATATAGTCGGTGATTAGTTTTTTATATTTGTTAAATTTAAAATCAAAAACATCTATGTCAATTCCACCCTTCACCAGTTCGTTATAGGTGCGACACATTCTGACTAGAGGGCTGTAGAAGGATGTGTTGTTTTTGTATACCTGTATGGCGAAAGTGTTCGGGCACCTGGCTCTGTAGTGAGTATTGATGTTGACGGATGCTAGAAGGTCAGGGGCATGAACGGCTGAATGGAGTATTTTATGTAGGCATAACAGATCATATCTTTTACGACGAGAAGACAGGGGAATCACGTTAAATTTTGACAACCTCTGATTATAGCTTGACAGAGATCGACCCAGGTTGTGCTTGAAGCACAAGTACCGCAGACACCTCCTCTGAATGCGCTCCAAGTTGTTCACATGGACATTGTAGTAAGGGGACCAAACAGGGCTACAGTACTCGAGAACACTTCTTACAAGACTATTAAAAAGGCACAAAGTACTTTGAGGCTGTTTAAAGTCTCTTGTAGTTCTTATGACAAAACCCATCAATTGATGCCCTTTCCTTAAGATATGGTCATAGTGGGGACGAAAAGTCAGCTGTTCATCGAAAACTACTGCTGCTAATCGACTAAATTTTGCGAACGAAATGCTGCAGCGATTTAACAACATACTGTTAGCGTAGGGGTAACATCAACTGGCCTCCCAGAAGCCCCGACCTTAGCCCGCTTGACTATTTTGCATGGGGGTACCTTAAAAGTAAGGTTTATCAAAATAATCCGACGAATCTAACCCAGTTGAAGCAAAACATCAAGTCAGAAATGGCAGCAATATCGATAGCTATGTGTCAACGTGTTATCGCCAATCTTCGTTCCCGTTTAGAAGAGTGTCAGCAACGTAACGGTCATCACTTGGATAACATCATCTTTTCCAAATAATTCTCCAACTCATAGGCTAATAATAAATAATAAACTTTTTTATTACATACAAATAATTTTTGTTTTATTGAACTTACAAATACCCGATACCCTTTCTGGACACCTTGTACTATACTGATCGATACTAAAGAACTAAAGAAAACACATTCTAATAAACGTTTCTGATACCAAATAATTATCGAACAGTTTAATATATAAAAGGCTGATTTATCTTTAAAATTCTGAGTTTTGTTTTAGTGTTTTATTTTACAAAATTCTTATGGTGGTCCATAATTGGCGCACTAACTCTGCAATTTCACATAAACCACCAAAAAACCACTTATAAAATGCGTTTAGTCCACTCGCGGTACATTCCTCTGCATTATATTTTTCTTCGAGTTGTCTACAATCATAAACAAACGGAACGTTTGAAATCCTCGCAACCCAAGACGACAAAACTTCGCACTAGAACAAAATACGTCATGCATAAAAAGAAAAATAGCGAAACAAAAGAATAGCTTGCCAGTTCACGGTGGATTTTTTAATCTGTAAAGTGGCTAATATCGACATACCTATAGTAACATATGGGTATATGTACAAAGAACTTCAATAGGAAAAGAATAACTGCCATTAAACGATTCATCATCATCATCAGCCTATCGTAGTTCACTGTAGGATAGGTATCTCCAGTTGTTGGCCACTTTTGGCAAACACTCCAGGTGTTTACCCATAATCGCCATGCTGGGCAGGCGGGTTGACCATCACAGAGCGTAGCTTCTCGCTCCAGTGACGCTGCTGCTCATCATCAGCCTGTAGTATTTAGCTACACTTTGAATCATGACGGTTATACCGCCAACAGGCGGTTGCAAGCACCTCGTTGGTTATTCAGCTGGGTGCACCACGGGTAGGTGAGGGTGGCTTCTTTTCACCTGACCGTGGTGCATTCTGCTAAATGGGATGTAAGGGAGCGTCCCATCATTTAGATAATTTCGCTCCATACCAATAGATTACGAAATCGAAATAAAAATCTTACCGTTTCGTTTATAAAAAAAACTCACAATTGATGACGTATTTCAGCTTATATCATTAGCCGACAAGCCATTGTCCTGGATTGATCAAACTTACTGAGCAGGGGATTACCCTATAGATCTCGACAGCTAAGAGTTCCAACGAATGTCAAACTCTTCGCAGATTTCGAAGAATAGTTACAGAGTTACTTTAGTAATGAATGCCACAAAATTCCCAACCACAACTTTTAGTAACGGAATGAAATGAATGCCGCCAATTCTCTTATACTATAACTGTGACGTCATTCTTCCCAAAATTGGTTTCTCAATCGATAGCAATCTGTTTTGTTACAAATCTCTTATTAATTATTATTACTTTACATCCATTCTCATCATCATTATCACTTCGTTATCCAATCGCCTGTTTAACTTAACCTATTATGTGTGGTCTGTGGTATCTGTATATTGCGGGTACCTAGCTACCTGTAGAGTATAGAACCACGTCTCACAAAAAACCTCATAATAGTCAGGGCATCTGACCATTGTGAGAAAACTTAACCAATCTAGTACTAGCCTTAAAGCCTGATTTTCTTCAACGCTGCCGACATCGTTTCCTGACATCGGTCGAACGTACTAAGTGACAGGAGTCAGGGCTTACACTAAAAGTTTTGTTACGTCCGTTTTATATCCTATAAAGTTTTATGTCAAATGTAGTTTTATGTCAAATAAAGTTGTATGTCAAAAAAACGATGATTATTTTTTAAATAAAAAAAAAATGTCGATGACAATCAGCGTGATCATCGTACAAGTTTGTATCACCCGTTAGAGCGTGACAGGGAAGAGTTGTGTGATTAGGGGCACGCTTAGCTCATTGTCGATCAGCAATCTGCGCGGGCGCACGCCTCTCTTATTTAGTCTGCGGAAATGCTTATCATTAGCGTAATGTACTATAATGTGGCCAAACGCCATGTGAAATTGGTCTGACTGACATGCAACTTTATTAGTTTTAATCGTACAGTTACATTGTTGCTTGTTTACAAATTGAGAAGTTTGATCAATGTCTCTAATTTTTTCACGATATTTGGCCTCACCGCCGAAATATTAAACAACTAAGATATACCCTTTTTTGCACAACAAAACAATTTAACAGTACTAGACATTCAAAGAGCAAACAAGAATCTTCAAGAAAAGAGCGTACCTCTTTCGTGAAGGTCGGCAGCGCAGCTGTAACTCCTGATGTTGCAGATGGACATGGGCGGCGGTTATCACTTACCATCAGGTGAGCCGTCTGCTCGTCTGCATAAAAAGAACCCTATTTCATAAAAAAGAGATATTTTGCTTTTTTATAGGAGCACATAACAGTGGCCTCCCGTTGCCTGATGGCAAGTGAAAGAGAAGACCAAATCGTATGGCAACAGTCGTGATCAAATCAATCATTTGTCAGTTGCCACCGCCAAACGAGCCCGTAAGATAGAATTTAGGCGGTCTTGTCAATATAAGCGATCTGTTCCAAAACAACCTTTGGATAGGGGACACCAAGATTATTGTTGAACAAATATCAGACAACATACATATACATATGTGATCACAAAGTAAATAGTTTATGCACTTGTATTATAGAATAATAAAAAAACAACAAAGATTTTATCTGCGACCTTAAGTTTGAGTGTCTAATAATGAATGCAATTAGTGTTCAAAATAGACGGAGCTTTTCTTGTTAAATATTTAATTCGCCAATCGCTTGCTAACCTAGATCGTGTAAGCTCTCGCAAGGACTTAAAAGTTTATCATTAAAGCTTTAAGCCAAAAAATGGATATAAATGATATGAATTAATAAATGTAATCTTTCATTAAATTTATTTTATCTGTTCAAAAAGTTTTTGACCAAACACAGTAAACAACTGCTTATAACATAAACATTTGAAAGTAATGAAAATGGCTGTATTTATTTCTATATAGAATCTTTATTGTACGAAATGGTACAAAAGGCCAACTGAATTAATTTTCTATCAGTTAACTTTTATTGTTAGTACATACAGAGAAAAAGAATTATGTGCCGGAAGTGCATAAGAAAATGAGAAATTCTTCTTCTTTGCGTTTCGATGGCAAATCGAAATCAAATACGTTGTGCCCAGTGCTCCGCCACCCCAACCGCACCCCCAGTCTCGTTAATTCTAATGAGAAATGAGAGCAGAGAAGTTTTAAATAAAACTTACAGAGTCCTTTATCTACATTTAAAGCGAGCAACATCCCTAAATCTCTCTTTCTTATAACTAAACCATTTATGTAATTAGCCCTTTAACGGACTGCCTTCCTTACAGAATTAATATTTAACACGGCCAATCCGCCGAGCTCAACAAAGGCCACAGCCTACCTAATCTGTTCCCTAACTTGTACCTTATCACATTGTAATAAAATCTAAAGTACAACTAAGGTTTTACATTAACCGTACAGGCCCGCAAAATAGCAATTAGTACCTAACCATCGCAAATTCCTATAAACGTGGCGAGCATTAGCTATTCAACAATTAATCCCGTTAATGTGGTTCCGGTAAGCAATTCAATGCTGTGCTTGTACAGTCAGCCTGAGATATTACTTAGCTTTCTCAAAACTATCATCATTACCCTGTAAACGTCCACTGCAGGACATAAGCCTTCCCTAATGACATTTTTTGCTGGGTGAGCGCGCTTCATCGCAAAATGCGATATCGCTTACCATCAGGCGAATTGCAGTCAAGCGCAAACCCATATTGAATAAAATAAGTTGGCTGGCGGTATGATGACGCAGTAATATGTATATGTACCCAGGTAAACGCTGCTGTCCGTTTCCTGATATTCTCTTTAGCTTTCTAAGTAAAAAAAAATATCTGAATAACATAGTTTAATTTGATATTGGCAGACAAGGCGTTCAAAAGTTAGCATATAAGTGAGTGCCTTCCGCTCCCCCAACAGTCTGGTGATGTGAACAAGGCCGCCCTGGCCATCATCGTAGTCAGTTAGGAAAAAAAACTCACAGTGGTCAAAATCACAGCCATCAGTTGTCATTATTGTGTTATCTGCCAGTGTTCAAACTAATAGTTACTTTCGAAAAAGTCGTATATTACTTAAATAATAATTATTGTTCGAAATTTGAACGACTTATTCAAAAGTATAAATAGGAACATTCTGGCTGCTAACATACCGAATGCGCCGATGCTAACCATTTGGACGGTTTGTCTTCCATTATAAAATTAAACTTTATGTTCTTCAGATCATTTTGACTTTTTAGAATGATAAAATATACTTGATGCTGACTGTACTTGTACATAGCTGTAATTTGCCAGGCTACTTACTCCAAATGTTTGCATAATGACTGAACCTTCAACGTCCATATGCTTTATTCATAGTAGCGTTTATCTTGTATGCGAAGCTCATGCTATGAATTTCGTTGCTTCACCAATGTTGATTCCTGTGAAGTATCAAATTATCTTGGAATGAACGAAACTGGAACACATGAGGCAAAAACACCAGCTTATCTAAAAAATACGAAAATGGCGCCCTGGAAAACATAAATTAAGTTAACTCGTCAAAATGCGAAGAACCTCTAATATGGCAATACTATCTGATATGGAAATACTAGGATTGATTAGATTTTTTTTTTTTAATTCTAAGAAAGTATTTGACCACAATCACACCTGATGTTAAGTGATGATGTGGTCTAGGATGGAGCATGCTTACTTAGATAAGGCCTATTCACTCTAGCCTTAAAAACCTCCAAGTTGTAACACTTAGGAAAGGGTCTTAGAAATAATTGGTTAATACGGGAACATTTAAGGATGACTAATATATCGTCGAACTACAGTATAAAGTCTATAGGAACCGTTTTAACAAAAAAAATCCACCTGATGAGCATTTCGCCAAGTAATCAAAAATCATACAAGACCATTTGATGTAGAGTTCGTGATTGAATGACAAATCATTAACACCAAGTCCACATGAACGAAGTAACTGGCACCAGCCAGTTATTATAATAGAATATTTATTATAATAAATAACTAAATTCAACGACACTTGGTGTTGCTATCCTCCGTTCGTATCAAACCTCAGCTCTCGTGTTTTGCAGCTGACAGCTTCCTCCGGCCAGCGATTAGATACGCGAGCCATTATCGATCGCATCACACCGTTGATGTCAAATTCATCCGTTGCAGATAGTTCTTTGTTACACGAAACGCTCAAGAGTTGGTAATACAAGCGCATTTAATTATAGAAATAGAAAATATCTTTAATCTATTTTTATTCTTTAGAAAATTTGCTTCCGGAGAGCTGCTTCTCGGCAACCGATATGTAGGACTTGCTCAGATGGGCTGACTATTCATCATCATCATCAACCCACATCAGTTCACTGCTGGACATAAGCCTCTCCCAATGCTCGTCACTTCGATCGGTCCCGGGCCTCTCGCATCCAGCACTTGCCAGCCGTCCTGCGCAGATCGTCACGCCACTACTATACGCAAGATTGTTGGCAAGAGCTGGATACGAGAGGCCCAGGATCAACCATGGTGGTGAACAAACCATTTGAGAGGCTAGCAGTGGATTTCTAAGCTAATGATGGTGAATGCCCCTTTTTACCATCGGACGAGCAGGGACACGGCAAGTAGACACTGATTTAGTGTCTGCTTCGCGTCTACATTCATAGTGCGAACGGCTAAGCTATGGAACTCTTGCCGGAGTCTGGGTTCACTGAGATATGGTCTTCAGATTTTCAAGGCGAGAGTGAATCGGTTTTTGTTGAGCATGTGCGGAGTGCATTGTAGACTCTAACGTCGCTTAACATCAGGCGAGTTGGTGTCAAGTCTACCCATAAATGTCTAACAGTGTCTAATAGTCAAGAAATCATAGTCGACTCTTACCGGGAAGAAATGGGACGATGATTTGTATTATTTCCCCTCACCGCACAGAAGTACTATAATTATCATCATAACAAAACTTCCGTTCAAATTCGTTAGGTATACGGGCCGATCAAGTAGGTTATTTTCGACTGCTCCCGTTTAATACTTTCAATTAACCTTCGCAATGTATACGCGATACATCACCAAAATAGCTTTATTGACCGAATGAGAGAACGTATTGAAAATTAATTTCCGCTTATAAAGTTTCGCTGTACAAAAGGTACAGACTATTATGTTATTTACGTTTCTAATACAATTAAATTTGTTGATCCTTTATTGTGCCGGATAGAGGAAGTGACCGATGGAAAATTGAGCAGGGTTTGATACTATGACAATCAAACGAACAAAAACGATCGTTCGATGGACTCTCTTTCGGAAACGAGAGATCCAATCGGAATCATTCGTTCAATCATTAATTCGAAAACAGTTTTCATCGAAAACTTTCCCTAAGATAGCTTTTAGGCTGGCAAAAACTTCGACAAATCGACCGAATATTTAAATTAACGATCGACGTTTCCGAGAGAGATCTTTTTCCGAACGCATTTGTGAATAGTTATTGTGACGGTTGGTCACAGACGGAATGGTCTAGCACAATTATTTATTTATTATTATTCCTAATTTGACAGTTCATTTAGGACCCCTCCCATGCCCGCTATTTGTCACCTACCTGTCGTAAACGAAGCTCGAAGCCCGTGTAAATCACGCGTCACAAAAAAGTAACAAATGCATTTCCAACTCCTTTAACGATTCAGTTCTGCGTTGCATTCTACAATCCACACAAGCGTGCCTCCATTAATAACATCAACAAAGTAACGATGTTCATCAAAAGCCATTGCGGCCATTGGCGGGACAATAGAGCGGTCGGAATAATGACCGGACTGTACGCGCAAGTCATCGCATAGCACACGCGCGCAATCAGGCTACGTGATTTTGTAGCAAAAAGTTTTTTTTTCTATAGTTGCATAGTGTTTTGTCCGTCGCCACCCTATCTGATTCTGTGGGTATCGTAGAACACGACTAAGGTAACATCAGGAACTGGTACATTTAGAAATCGGCAGCGGACGGCTAAAGGGGACGTCAGCTTGGAAAAACTGGTCTTTGTTGGCAACACCGAAGGCAAGAGAGCACGAAGCCGGTCGCCAACGACGAAACGGGAAAACGAGAAAGCAGCCATTCGAAAACAAAAATAAATACTAATTAAGAAAATACAATATGTCCCATGTCCAATGTGTTGGTATCTACAGTGATAGGTATCTAGCAATGACCAGTGATAAGCTGAATTGATTAATTGGTACTCTACATATACAACATCGTGTACCTACTATTCCGCAATGAGGGTTGTGATCAAACAATAAACAAAACATAGACGAACATAAACCATTTTACAAAATATGATTTCCTTTCGATTAAGAAGAAAATCAAACCATTTTGGCTTCTTCTTCTTGTATTTGGTAGAACAAAAACCTTGAGATTACTTCTATCTGTTGTATGTACCGGTTGTCTGGAAGATATGGTTATTAGCGATAAGACGATCTACCTTGTAAATGGTCCTCCCAGAGAACCTTCAAGTAGTGGGTAATCAATAATAGTTATCACATAATCACAAATACAACACATCTGAAAAACAGTTATGTATGGAAATAAGAACTAAAGAAATAATAATAAGAGAGGTAGGGCATAGCGAATCTTCGCTCAAATTGAGCCGCCCGTCCGGGGAAGGACCTCCACCCTATAGAATACCGCAGTCAAATGACCTCTGGGTCGTGTTTCTGCCGGTGAGAAGGGTTTCCGGAGCTCGTGGGGGGTTAGGGTTGGGCCGGCATGGCGGTGGCAACTGACAGGTAACTGACCAGTTACTTGCCCGTTGTCACAGCGACTTGGGCTTCTCTTTCGCTTTCCATCAGGTGTAGGGAAGCCATTATGTCGAGCCACTATAAAAAAAAAAAAAAAAAATGCTCTTAGCGCAAAAGAACACAGTAATATAAAGAACCACAGTAGTAGTTCACATCCAGACATAAAACAAACAACAAATACTTGTCATCACTTGTACTAATAATGTATGTAATATGACCATCGTTAAACTTGCGCTATAAAGACTCATCAGCAAGTACAACATAATAATAAACAGGCGTACGCAATGTCCCACATTACACTCCTATAAGGAAATCATTCAAGAACCTTCGCCTATTTCTACCCTCACATGGACCCAGGAAGAGCGTTCATTGAAAGGAGATACGACCAGTTATCGCGACCGGATCGAATCTGCGCTGCAATGTCAAGGGTCTACAAATACAATTACAGGCATTAGGTCCCATTGACTCCACCTGCCCGCGTCTAGCTCGAACCAATAATAAACGAGTTCCGTATCAGAGACCAGGGTTAGCGATTGAGCGTGTAATGGTCAACGATTACGGTGTTTCGGTTACCGCAGATTACAATGGGAATAGACAACTGTATTTGTCAAGTGCATTAGCGTTACCGCAGCGAGGAGCTACGCCCTGCGATCGCCAACCCGCCTGCCCAGCGTCGCGATCATAGGTATCCTCCAGATGTTTGCCCTAAGTGGTGAACAACTGGAGAGGCCTATGTCCAGCAGTGGACTGCAATAAGCTCATGATGATGATGAAGTATGTACATACTTATTTAGACTCTTTTACTCTTTTTTACATATCTCATCCCGTAGGTGTCGTAGAAGACGACTAAGGTAATATCAGGAAACAGGTAGCAGCGATTACTTGTACCCAAGTTATCGCTGCTGCTCGTTCGGTCTACTACGGTCACCAACCTGCCTGTCAAACGTGATCACTATGGCAAATCCCCCATAATGGCCATTGTCATTGGGACCGAGTTAATATTCGGCCTTTATGTAATACCTACTTTGTGTTGCAACGCAGCCGAGAAGTAGGTAGGTTTAAATTCATCATCAAATTAGAACATCATAAACATAAAAAACCAGTACATAAAAACATCAAATTCCTAAATTCAAACAACAACGATTGGTAACATTCCACGAAATGGAATCGTCAAGTCTTCAAACACATTAAGTCTACACCAACATCGTGCATTCGCATCGAGTCACGACGAAGATCCCCTACCACCAAAATCGAAAACGATCGTTCGTTGAACGGATCGCGTACCACTGCGCACCATAAATCCCTCCCATTTTGTCTCTCCCGTATTCGAACATACGAACTAAAATTCGTTAAAGTCGATTTTCATTAATTTAATTCATATACTCGAACACGGGATGGACAAATGGGATGAATTTATGGAGCAAAAGTACGCAATCCGTTCAACGAACGATCGTTAACAATAATAATAATCATTTATTCGCCAGAATATGGTTACACAAGGTTCTTAAATATTTCGTAGTCAAAATTTAATAGAATTATCATCATCATCATCATCAGCCTATTGCAGTCCACTGCTGAACATAGGCCTCCTCAGTTGTTCGCCACTTAGGACAAACATCTGGGGGATATACCCATAATCGCCACGCTGGGCAGGCCGGTTGGCGATCGCAGGGCGTAGCTATTCGCTCCGGTGACGCTGCTGCCCGTCATCGGTCTGTGGTATTTAGCTACGTCTTCAATTGTGATGGTTATACCGCCATCAGTCGGTTGCCAGCGCCTCGTTTGTTATTCAGCAGGATGCACCACGGGCAGGTGAGGTTGGCTTGGAGCGAAATGATGATAGACCGCTCCCTTACATCCATTAATGGAATTATATTAAATTTTAATTAAATCATTCTAATGTTAATGTTCTTTTCGATCTTCGTTTTCGATTTTGGTGGTAGGGGCCCAGCTCAAGTGTAGGAAACCAATTCGGGACGAATTCCATCGCGCGTACTAAACGCCGGTAACCCTATCTGGGCATTTGCTACGATTGCGCATTCATGTCACCGGCACAGATGTACCGAGAAAATTGATTTCGCAAGGTGTATGTACATACGACGCTCGGCGACCGACATGCTTCTATTATAGGACGATATTTTCTTATTTAACAGGAGGCATTTGAGGATAGATTTAAATCTTGGATGGTGTTATGGGGCCAAAGAGCAGCGTATAATAAGGGTGCAAGGGACTTTAAGCGTAATCCTTACCTACTATTACCTACACAAATCGAGGGAAAATTTAGTAGAGTACACTGTTTTGAATCAATTGGAGAGGCTGGATAGATGTGTACCACTAATATGTCAATATGTAGTTTTTCAAACCGGTCCATGTGGAAATTATTGGGAGTGGCCTATGTCCAGCTGTGGACTTCTTCAGACTTCATCATCAAAAAATGTTCACCCTTAATAAACCTTGATTACTTTATAACCTAGGTATAGTAGCTTACATACGTGATGGAATGACGAATAATTTTATGTAGGTATGTTTGTAAACGGAAATAAATGTTTAACAATTATTATTAAACTGGGTAGGTATAATAAAAAATCTAATATCTCAGCTACTTATTTTTTTGTATAGTCGATTCAGGGCTAAACCGTAAACAGAAATGATTGCCAAATGTTGGTATAACAAACACGAGTATTGATTATTCATCGGTTTGCCTAACGACTCAGAAAACATTGTGGGGGTCTGAATCCGAACGTGAAAATCGTTAGCGGATGTAACGCTAAAATAAAAATTGCGACGGACCAATACTTACTAAATATTTTTTCATTGACGTGTCCGTAAATTACTGGTAGCATAAAAAAGTATTTTTTTATGACATACAATCATAGTTCATAGTTGTCATATAGTGATCTTCAAGGAAGTCATTGAGTTCCGGGTCGGCCTTAGGGTTTTTTCAAATCTACTAGTAATAAGAACTATATTTTTCAATACGTACGTAGGATTTTTTACCTCTCTTTGGGCTAAGAGTATATTGAGTCCATTGAGAAACCATTATCCTACAAATTTTGTTTCCGCATTACCGATTATTATCTTTACTATCGCTACTTTAAATATTATTGTTAAATACTATTATTTAGTATCGCTCTCAAGAGAATCTCGAGAGCAATGGACGCAAACTAGGCAATTTATTTCAGTATAATCGCCTATGATTTTTAGCTACCATTATATTATTTATGCGAGCGTTCACAGCGCACATGAGTCTATTCTTTGGGCCTCTATCCTCTGAAAGGCTACTGTACTGTGCTACTGTATAAAAAAGGGAGAATCCACAAATCATCTTCTAAAAATAAGCGTACCTCCTCTACTTAAAAGTGAAGCTGAAAATGTATCAAGAAACGAATTCATCTTCACATAAATTAAAATAGGTACAAAGATAGTACAACGCATGCCATAAAATGTGATATACCGTTTTAGTACCCACGACCTACGTCGGGATCTATGCATCTGAGTCATTATCAACTCGGGTCAGATGTCAACCGTTTATCTGCGTGCGGAACAAAGCCAAGATCAAGTTACAACAACGCCTATAAATCAAGGGCGGCCGAGCTACTAGGAAACGAAGAAACTTAGCTATATCGCTTCCTACACCCGCCCATATCGCGAGAAATGTTTTATAAACATGACCGCGCGCGCATTGTGGGTTTAGAGGCCGATGCAGTGTAAATATTTGCTAGTGCACTTTTTAGGGTTACGCGTTGATTCTATAAAGGAACCTTGTGGAAAATCTATATGTCGTCTTTACTCAACATTTTATCATTATCAGATTTAAGGTTGTATATATGGCACATTATACTATACAATCTACAGCAAACATAATACTAGCATTAAATTATTAAATCAGGATTTGTATTGGTACTTGACAATATATTCCTATCTTAACTAATATTATAAAGCTGAAGAGTTTGTTTGTTTGAACGCGCTAATCTCAGGAACTACTGGTCCGAATTGAAAAATTCTTTTTGTGTTGAATAGACCATTTATCGAGGAAGGCTTTAGGCTATATAACATCACGTTACAACTATTAGAAGCGAAGAAATAATGGAAAATGTAAAAAAACGGGGAAAAAATAACTATTCCACGCGGACGAAGTCGCGAGCACAGCTAGTATACAATATTTAGTAAATCAGCACTTCGCAGATTAAGTCTTTGACTGCCGAGAAACTAGACACAATAGAAAAACTATTGTTTGTCGGTCACCGGTGACCGTCATGGCGCTCAACGTGTTAAATATCTGCCAGTTGAACAGTTTCTTCAGGCAGGTACCCGATCCTAGTACAGAACCCTGAGCAACAACTTTTAAACTTTTGCTCTCAAGTAAGCATTACAATTCCTAGCTTTTGCGTTACGTCCATAGTTTGCCGCACGTGACTGCTTCATGCTGAGTGAACTTACTTGCAAATAAACAAGTCAACAAAAGCTACGTTCGAGGCACCTCATGCATACAGAGTTCCACTTGTTCTTCCTCGTAAAAAGCAACAAAATTAACCGGGTTTACCTTAGATGAAATTGCTTTGTAACCTTCGATTTGCGTTTTAGAATTTATCAAAGCCGAAGCAATAAGCCACCTCAGGGTAGGGCTGCCAAAATAACTGGTATGTAAATAATATTCCGAAAATTTCATTTACTTAAGTAATATTTTGTAATTAAAAGATAATGGTTTCTAGGGATTTCCAGGACTTACGTATATTACTCAGTATACGTCTTTGAAAGCTATAAAATCCTGATATACGCGAGTAAATTACTGGTTATCACTTCTATCAGCTATAACAGTGTAGGCATAAGCAGATAAGTCTTTATTCTTCGATTTCGTTTCTCAGACATACTCAAAGATTCCTCTACCCAAAGGTTGTCTGGATGACATAAGCTTACAGCGATAACACCGCCTACATTGTAGAAAAGATGTCTGTTATACCCATCTTTTAAATTAACTGGTGTATGGTGTGCGATAAAGAATGTCTACCTATCTAGCAAGTTTTGTTTTAACTTTACAAAAAACAGTTGAAGAAGTTTTTGATCATATTTAAATGTAATGTGCCTAATTATTACACCGTTTCCCTTGAGACAGCCCTACGCGGAGACCCCACGGCTCACTACACTTTGTTTCGCGGTGTGTAAGCTAATAATTTAGCAGTCGGCTCCTACTACTCCCGTTACATATTTAAACCGTTCGACCTGAAAATCCATTTTGCATTAAAGCAAATTTCACTAATGGAAAACCGTTATAACAGTGTCTAACATTGAACCAAATTATGCAGGTAGCAGTTAATTAAGACTAAATTGTCGGTCCAGCGCTTTCTCTCTGCTGAAACATATTGGTAAATTCATATAATTGTTATGTAAATGTAGCATTTTTAATATATACTTTGGTTATTTAAATTTACAAAATTTTACGCTGAAAATCAATAATGTTCAGATGTGGTAGATCATGATATGATAATTATGATGATGTGGTAGACATTGGTCAGGTGAAGATCTAATCGTGAATAGAACTTTTAATAGAACTTAACTTTTCTTGTTATCTGTAAGTAGTGGCACCACATTGCCACATATTTCAAAGAGAACTTCAGAATTTTGAGCACAAGGCAAAGTACGTACCCAAAATACTGGTATAGGAACTTAACAACTTTAGTTTCGTATACAGAACTCTACTCTAGCTGTCACCTCGATTTATATGCCTTTTCGTTTGGAATTCTGTTGCGAATACTAGGTGCTAGGTGCTATGGTTCAAGTCGCCCATTCGTCTACTGTGCGATTCAACCTTTGTAGTGAACAGGAAGCCTACTCTGAAGTGTGTTACCAAAGTTCGGGGCCGTCACGAGGCTATTCAGATAACTAACAGCTACTACAGTATAAGGTTTAATACCAATCATGATTACACCGGATTATACATAGCCAAACATTCAAGTTTTACCACTATTGAAGTGTAGCAACCTACTTCCTATTAATATAAAGGCAATATAAGTTTGTTTGGAGGAACGTTTGTTACTTTTTTACGCAAAAACTGGATTTTAATGAAACTTGACAATAATATAAACAATACAATAATATGCTTCATACATCAGTTTGAGACATATAGGCATTTATAAGGAAATTATTATTTAACATGTTACTGATATTCACGTGCGCAAACCATGTTCATGTTCACACAGGCAAAACCGCTGGCTCTTTAGTTATAAAGTGTTGGTGTCACTTAAACGATTGCAATTCCATCCTCATCATCTCGATGGTTGGCGATCCTCGACTGTACACTTTATGAGGAACTTTTTGCCTCGCGCATCGGTTTTGCGGAACCAACTTTCTGCGACAATCTTTCCGAAGGTACCACTTGGGAGCCTTTAAGAAACGAACGTACTCCTATTTAAAAGGCCGGCAGCAACCCCAGAACTCGATATGAGTTGCCGGTATCCATGGGCGGTGTCGACTGCTTACCATCATGCATCACATTTGCTCGTCTGACGCCTCTTGCATAAAAAAGTTTGATAAGAAGCTTTGGATTACAGAAAATCTCTCTGACAGTACTTACTTAAACTGTTAAATCCGGAACTAAACCAGAACTCACCAGTACCAATAATGTCAGTTGCGACAAATAGTTTATGCAGACGGCATCAATTTGATTATAATAGGTAAGTACATTAAAATGGTCCTTACAAGTGAGTGGGCCAATTGTTACACTCAACATCACTATCTTCAGGTCAATATCCCACTGAACTTGATCTTGGCCATGACAATACGTATTGAGGTCATTTTCAATGTCGTTCATGTGGCGTAGACAAGATAGAAATTCATATTGAATTCTATTTGATATTTACCTATTGACTGGCGGCCCGATAGCCTATTTGGTAGTGACTGCCTTCTGAACTAAAGGTCGTAGGTTCGATTCCCACCCGGGGCAAACATTCATGTGATGAACGTTTATGTTTGTTCCACTGTCCACTGCTGGACACAGGCTTTCCCCAATGACAATTGTCATCTGAGGGGATTTGCCATTGTCACCACTCGCACCGCTTGGCAGACGTGTTGGCGACTGCAGCAGGTATTATTTGTACAAAGGTAAATGCTGCTGCCCGTTTCCTGATATTCCCTTAGTCGTCTTCTACGACATCCGCGGGATGATGGGGTGTGGTCCTATTTTACATGGACATTAAATTTGTTTTACCCAACCAAACCATACAAAATAAAATTATTTTACTTTATATCTCATACTAGCTGCTGCCCGCGGCTCTGCCCGCGTGAATATTCGTATAAAACATAGCCTATGTGTTAATCTGATGTACAAACTATATTCCTGTAAAGTTTCATTAAAATCCGTTCAGTAGTTTTTGCGTGAAAGTGGAACAAACATCCATCCATCTATCCAAACAAACTTTCGCGTTTATATTTATATTAGTAGGATAATATATTAATAGTATTAATATAGTAGGATAAAAGCTAATAAATAATCATCAATCGTTATCACAATAACCATTGTAGTAATATAAATCTCTACACGTTTGTATGATTTTATCTTCCGATTATATAATAGGTGGTGACAATTTCAACGAATCAATCAAAATTTGAAATACAATACATAATGCCTTCTAGTATTTCTACCTAGAGGAAGAATCCACAATGCCGTCTGTGATTATAACATATTAACTGGAATTAAGTGTCAATAAAATAGTGTTGTTTAGAATCGCAGTTATAAGTTATAACACAACCGCGACAATGGTAAATTTATGTTTAGCCACGTAAGAGTAATACTATAATATTATAATTACCTAGGACTAGGATATAAATCTTCTAGGCTAGTAATAACACCACCTTCTCAGTGGCCACAAAAGAGCCAGAAGCTATCGTTTTTGGAATCTTTGCATTTGGCAACGATAAATTAAAAATCTCATAATCGATTTTGATCACACATAAATAAATAAAATAAATAAATAACCCAAGACATGCCACCCTGGGCCACACATCGCCATCTTGCCCCAAACTAAGCCGAAGCTTGTGCTATGGGTGCTAGACAACTGATAAGCTTACTTAGATACTTTTTTTTTGTAAATAAATACATATTATACATAGGAAACACCCAGACCAATACAAACAGACACACATACAGACATACTTAAGAACACTTTCGATATAACCTTTAAAACAACGAAAACTAATTCAAAATCACTTTGCCCGTTCGGGAGTTATGTCATAGACAGACACACACTAACAAACAGACAGACAAACAGGTGAAAATTATATCACTCAGACGAGTGTGTTTAAAAATGTGCTATTTAAGCAGACCGTGCCCCAAAGACCTATGTGCGAGACCACCAATAAAACTTACATTGCGTGCTTTTTTTTCGTGGGGAATCCCTTCGGACCTTCAGCGTCTGGAACGGGGATGCAGACGCCGGTGTGCGGTGCCGAGTTAACCCGCCAAACCCCACGGTGACCCACCACCGCCGCCAAGCCCAAGGGAGTCGGGATCCTCAAGAAGAGACATACATTGCATGCTTGCTATTGCTTCACTCAACCCCATTAATACAACTTACGTCTATTTTTCTAGATAAATCCAGACTTGTCAAAAAATCTCCTAGAGGCCAAACTGTTCATCGAAAAAAATTCAATCACGAACTTAATCCGAGCCAATAATTCGCCCCCGGTATCATCCCGATACCCATTCATTCAGCGCAAAGTAAAACAAAGGAAAGCTCTTTGTTTTTGCCCGTATCAATTATGGGCGAGCAGCGATTTATCAGCGGTGACGACGAGAGAATTGCACAGATCCGTCTTGCGAACGAACGAACCTCATTATCATAATGCCCCAGGTCTTTGAGGAGGCTCAAATGAGACAAAACGACCCATGCGAGCAGTCCTGAGCGTGTATGCTTGCATATAAACGCTTGAACGGGCTCATCTGAACTGCCGGATAGAGATTTCTATCCAGATAGTCTTTATTGAGATACTTTAAGCTTTTGTCCGCGACACAGAGAAAATAATTATACTTACCCGTAGCTTCGCCCGTATGGGTTCCATTTCTCACTATTTACTATAAAATCTTTCTTATTTAATAAAGATGAAGATTAAAATAAGATATACTAAGATATATTAATATAAATATATCCATTTGTCACCATATGAGCTGCAAGCTGCAGTGTAATGATTTCACTTCCGATTTGCACAACAATAGCGATGTGTTAATAAAAATTATGGCTGAAATAAAATGTATGTACCGTCCTACTAATTCTGAAATGTAGCTTTCAAGACTCGAGATGTTTTGAAATGTAGTTAAAAGAATTATGAAAATCGCTCAAATGGTTTCCGAGCCTGTTCAATACAAACACAAACAAATGTTCCCTTTTAATAATATTCGTGAGTATATAATAAATACACTTTGCTTTGGCTTAAAGACGAACCTACTTTTTTAAAAGTCTATTAATGTAGGAATTTCTTCACTAAAGAGCCGGCCTGATTTATTACCGAAAACTTTTTCTCAATCTGCTCCGATTATGCTTCTTGCGCGATGAAACATTAGTGCTTATTCTGAGTCCTATTTTCAGGCACATCAACATTGTAGTTAAAAATATATGTTCTTGGTATATCTGTTGGTTCTGATTTCTATAACACAACTATAAATTGGAAATGCATTGAAAAATCTTTGCATATATTTTCCATGCCCAACAATTTAATACATTAAAACACTCCGCTAATTAGCAAAATAATCGAACAGCGGTCAGTAAAAATAGATTACAGACCGCGTAAATGCATAAGTAGGTACTTGGCGAGACTAATCGAGTTAAAAACCACATTGTTTGTGCCGCTGCGGTCTGCGAGAGTCGCACACTGCCGATAGTACGATCGTGCGCACCTGTGCTATTGATATGTCGGTCGTATCTCCGCTTACCCAGACCACGAGTATTGCGGGCAATTTTAACAGGAAAATCAGCTTAGGGCGCTTTCAGATTACCGTATTTTCGTTCGCGTATCCAGTCCTTTCGGCATGCACGCTTACATTCGTGCTGCATTTCACGCTTAACAGGACCCGTATAGACGGTCTTATCAACGGTTGTTGGCTCAAATTGTGGTAACCTTAAATCAGTTCTTAGGTTTAAGGCTTACCTATAAGCGCGTTTGGCAAACGGTGAGCATAAGATAAAAAGCCTATATAAATAAGTTCTCACCACCGAGCTCAACCTGCTCTAAACTAGGAAGATAGGGCGTTAGTCGACTACGCTTTCCAAATGCTTTCGTCGATGTCAAACAACTTAGAATTTCTTCAAGTAGGTACCTATGCTTATTACAATGTTTTCTGCCACCGTAAGACTGCCACTGAATAAAGTACATATCTTCTTTTTCTCAACATATCAACATCCACTGTTGAACGCTTCCTTCCCAGAATGCCATAGCCATCTTGATGCGGCGTTTCTGGTCCAGGTTAGCCCTGCCGTCTTTCTAATGTCATCCGACCATCTGGTAGCTGGTCTGCCTACGCTTCGACTAGGGGGCAGCCAGTATAATATACGTATAAGAACGTGAATTTCAAATTGAAAAGACATTGGTACATCACGGTTGTAGCACTATATTTCACATGGAAGTCAATGCCTTTTAAAAATAAGTGTCATTCAACGAGCGAGCATAGAATACTGAAAAAATAAGCTTATACCGACGCGCCTATTAAACGCTAGTCTGTAATCACCATTACAAGTACAACGTTATTTACTACAATAACAAACCCATACATGCCCGAAACATTTTCGAATGGAAATGTATTTTTGTGCAATCTGCAATTTTAACAGGAAAACAAGATTACATAAAATCCGGATGCACAGTGGTATTTGCTCATGTGAATAATGTTGTGAAGGATACAACAAAATCCTGCAATGTTAAATAGGTTGAGAATAATACTTCGCTATTGACACTTTGGTGGATTATTTTTACGCATTGTGTAAAAATAATGCGAATATAAGATATACTTAATTATTTAGTCCTAGATTGGTACAAAATCTATAAAACATCCCTTGATCCAAAAATCAATTCATTATTATGTAGCCCTCGGCTAATTAATATTCTACAATAACATCAACCTCACCAGAATGTTGTTTTTCTATAGCGCTATGCAACATTGAAATGCGCACGTTAAAATCAAAATCGCTATTGTTTTACGCAAAATTCACAAGAAATTTAAAATCATTCTACTTTAGTGCCGAATGTTTTTGAACGTGTCATGCATTGGGTGTATCATCTTTGTTTATTCTAAGCAAAAATTCCGAAGGCCAAAAAAAGTAAAATGAATCAGTATTGTTGGATTTTGTTCTGAATGCACCTGGGGGATAAAGTGTCCCTACAGAGAACTGACTGACAACATAATGGATGGTAACAATAAAGGGCTCTGTATCCCTTCTCTTGTTTATACAGATGTAACAATTCAAATGTTCAAAATACATAGCGCTCCACATATACGAGTATGTATATTTCGACACACTGAGTAGAATCTAAACCAAACGTACCTACTAGAGATAGAGTTTCTTGGGTAAAGTTATCGATAATAGTGTATCGATAGTGCGCGTAGACATAAATAAACGTATTTAGTCACACACCTATCAGATAGGTATGTCGACTAATTTTGTTTTAGGTTGATATTGATGCATCATCAATCACCCAATCCTAAAAACAGATTGGATCAGATTTTCAATGCGAGAGTGAATCGGTTTTTGTTGGACGAGCGCGCTCCATCGAATGCCCTAGCAGTCAATCGCTTAACATCAGGCTAATAGGGATGTTTCCAGGGTCAAAACAATTACATTATATTTAGTCCGTATTTTAGATTATAAAAATATGTTGGACACGTAAGTATTTTTCCTTTTTTAATTTAAACAAAAAATAACGAAGATACAAGGCAACAAAATTAAGAAGTGGGGGTCTTTGACGTCTTCCATTCACTAAAAAACTCCCACTCTTTGACGTCACACGTAATTTTAGAGGAAAAATACATGTCTTTTATTTTTAGACAACCTAAAAGACGGACTCATTAAATTTTTTACGGCAGCAAGCCTATTGGGTCGAGTGCTCATGTTCACTTATAGGAAAAAAACACATATGTTCATCACACGAATGTTTGTCCCGGGTGGGAATTGAGCCCACTCCTTTTATTAAGAAGGCATAGGTCATAAAATGAGCCACCTGAGCTAAATAACTACGATGATGGCCAGGCCTTGTCATCATCACCGGACTGTTGGGGGAGCGGAAGGCTCTCACCCCTTACTAAGTACTAAATGCTCTTTTGGATCACTGACCGTGAATAATACGAATACATACAATGTAGCCGGCCCAATACATCATAAAACGTCGGGTTTCAATTTTACAAATGTTTACAAAACGGCTAACAAAACGAAATAGCGAACGACATCCATTCACGATTAAACCCAATATAAACAGCCCGACATCGATTGATAAGTTACAGCCGGGTTATATAAAGCATGTTCTATTGTTCATATTCATATTCATATTCATTTATTTGTAAGAGATGTTTGCTCCAATGGGTCGTTGAAATTAGAATACACACCTACCTGCATACCATGTATGTAGGTAGACACACACCATACACGTAGGTACATGTAGACGACCCTATGGTCGTCTCGTCACCCGATCGAAAATGATAGGTCCATGTCGCTTAGGCAATGGAGAAGTAACCAAATCAATATCGCTAGCTGGGTCGGTGGCTCAATTTGTAGTGACTCCTGCTTTCTGAACGTGTCGTGGGTTCGATCCCCACCCGGGACAAACATTAGTGTGATGAACATTTGTGTTTATATTTGTATTTAAGTATATTTGTGATTCCTATTTGGTAACATACCTTACATGTTTGTATTTTTAATATTATTATAATTTAGTGTTTTAGATTTAAGTGTAATTTTGTTACCAAATAAACAAATTTTCTTTCTTTCTTTCATATCTTCGTTGTTCTGATACCTATTATACAAATGCTTACGCTACTTACTTTGGAATCGGAGCAATGTATGTGATGTTGTCTGATATTTATTATTATGATATTTATTATTATTAATTCATTGACACATTTTATAGCGACTGTTAACCCTGTAACAGATCACCAAATTCAATGTTGCAAGCACAAGTATTGTCTTTTGCGGGCCATACTGTAGTACATACTCCAGACTCGTACTGTTATACATACCTAATACATGTATACATTACACGAGTACAGATGCGTACATGCCCGTCACAAAATCACTCCGAGCATTTTAGCGTATTTGCGAAGAATGCGAATTAAAAATGTATACAATCGTAATAGCGAACGTTTTCGAGATAAACTCGCTGAGAGTTTACGTATAATTCTGGTTATTATTTGATTTGTTTCTAAAATAAAACAAAGTAAAGTAGAAAGCTACAATTGGTTCCTTCTAATAAGCAATAGGTTTCAAAAGTTTATTGGCAATAGGACTTTATTGAATAGAAGTGTTACATGTTACATTTACAAACACATCTTGTATTTCCGACACGTAAATTTTTCATTTTTACTTTGACTTCAAGCTTTTCCCCCAACTATCCTAGGAATTAAGTGCATAGGTACATCTGGGGATTAAGTACATAAATAAATATTCATCTGTCTAATATTTCATTTGGGTTTTGACCCACAGAAAAGAAAACGAAAGAGGTTCTTATGTGTACTCATACCTATTTTTTTATTTTCAACTTTTTTATGTCCTTTTTTATTCATTATTTTTAGTACCTACTACAGACGGTGTGTGTATACACAATACTTATAATAACAATGGCATGCTATATTTCTTGTTGAACTTAACGTCAAGATAGATCATTCACCTTTTCATCTGTTCCTTTAACTTAACTAAACTCTCCGATAGACAAAACAACTTTATGGCAATTAGCAACGAATATAGACATAAATTCTGATACAGTAGTAAAAGAACACTAACAACAAATGTCGGGAGTGCCTACACAGGCATATTGTCCGACGGTTAATGGGGCAGCTGGGAAAGTTTTAATTAAATACGTGCAGTGCCACTACAGATATCGGGTTTATCTTCCCACTTTGTCTTATGGAGCGCACCCTTTCTTAAGATGCGGGAGGGTGATAGCTCAGCTGTTTGTTTCAGTGAACTCCGGATTTGAGGATTCTGGAGTCAAAGTTGAAACTCTTATCTTCTTCGTCGTTACATCTCTTGGGACATCGTGTTGTGCTGACAAGCCGCCATTTTGAATTGGTTTGACGATTGTGGTTTACCCAAGGACGTTAAAATATAAAACATCCTTGGTTTCACCTAATTTATCCTAACGAAAATTATGGTTGATTAAGGAATAAAATATTTTAAATGTGTGTCTGCCCAGCTTGGCGATTATGGGTATATCCAGGTGTTTGCACGAAATGGCGAACAGCTGGAGATGCCCATATCCAGCAGTGGACTGTAATAGGCAACAGCCTCAACAGATGATGATGGTGTTTAAAAGGTTTTTCACTACTGATACTCTTATTAATATTTTTGTGTATTCATATGGAATTTATTTAATTGACTTCTTTTTAGCCGAAAAGGTCGAACACGTTATTTGTCACCAACGTCATTGACAGAGTCACCAATTTCTGATCTTATAACTTAACCAGAGACATTTAAAAATGTAGACTTACAATGTATCCGCATTCCCTATTCCCGCGAGAATATTCTGAATGAAACATAAAGGAGCAAGTAACCTTCTCTTGGTAAGGTTAGGGTTGTCACTTATTTGTTGCATCCTTATGTTTTGCTATCGGTAGGTAACCCTTCACATCTCAGAATTAAATCGTAAACTTTTGGCTTCGTGATTCCCATTTTAGTAAACCATAACCCGTGAAGTGACTTCGGTCACATTTTGGGATCAGTCGGTGTTAAGACTGAGCTATCTTAAAAGCCGGCATGGTATTAGTAACTAACAAGTGAGTTATCAGTTTACTTGACCGTTGACGCAGCGATTGGCTTTCTCTTTAAATTTCCATCAGACTAGAGAAGGTCTGCTGAGGGGCTAATTGAGTTCATGCTATGCTGTGCTGTGTGACTTTAAAAAAATATATCATGGTGGTTTTAGTCACTAAATTTGCACCTTTCTACTTTATTATATCTTCTGATGTATAGTTATAGCAGGCTATTAAATGAGAATATGTAGTGGTAGTTTTTATTTAACGCAAACGAATCAATGTCCCTTAACTTACAAGCCAGATTAAAATGAACAATCGATTTTTGGGTCCATTGTTCATGGTATTAGCGGCCACTGAACCTTGCTCCGCCACGGTACGTGTTTAATCAAGCAAAATCATAATCTAAATATGTATAGCTCAAAGGTGACTGACTGACTGACTGACATAGTGATCTATCAAGGCACAGCCCAAACCACTGGACGGATCGGGCTGAAATTTGACATGCAAGTAGATGTTATAGCGAAGGCATCTGCTAAGAAAGGATTTTGAACAATTCAACGCCAAGGGAATTTGCCTTAATAAATAGGGACTGAGATTTGTAAGTAACATTTTACCTGCACACATCATCATCATCATCAGCCTACCACAGTCCACTGCTGGACACAGGCCTCTCCAGTTGTTCATCACAGGGCAAACATCTGGAGGATATACCTATAATCGCCACGCTGGGCAGGCGGGTTGGCAATCGTAGGGCGTAGCTTCTCGCTCCGGTGACGCTGGTGCCCGTCATCGGTCTGTGTTATTTAGCTACGCCGTCAATTGTGATGGTTATACCACCAGTCGGATGCTAGCGCCTCGTTTGTTATTCGGCAGGATGCACCACGGGTAGGTGAGGTTGGCTTGAAGCGAAATGATGATAGGTCGCTCCCTTACCTGCACACACTGATGTCCCAATTAGCAGTTTCAGGAGAATTCGTTTCGTTGGCAGCCCTACTCACCGAGCCCTCGTCAGACGGTTAAATATTGACACTGCAATCTGCGTCCGTAGACGCTTTCTAATAACAACTCACGCCGACGATAGATTAAGTTTTCGCCGACCACTTAGCCGCTCACTTGCTTAGCTTAGCCGAGTTGCCTGTTATGACGTCATTTGTATTGGTTTATTAGGGATTTGGCTAACTATGTAATTAACGGTTTGACCGCAAACGGGACGCTTTCTGCGTGTTCAACGTTATAGCTGTATTACATAATTTAACTTCTTTGACAGTTACCTACTAGATATTGTAAAGGACATAGATTCGATTTGAAGGATTTTTTAATATAGTAGCCCGGCATTATGGCGTCCTTACTTCTGATGGAAGGTGAAAGAGAAGCCGGCAGGAAACCAGATTAGTTACCTGTCATTCGATCATTTTCCTAAATCGATTCATGTATGATTTGGAAGGCATTTCTAAATTGATGCTTTTGAACGTAAGTGCAAAAATTTTAGAAGCAGCGTCTAAGATAAGATAAGATAAGATATTCTTTATTGCACCAAAAAACAAACATTTATAGACAAGTTATAACAACTAGTAGTACAATTTAGGCGGTCTTATCGCTACTAAGCGATCTCTTCCAGACAACCTTCAGGTCTACGTCTACTACGTCTAGTTCCTGGCTAGGATTTAAAAAAATATTCCAATTGAATCAATTACATGTGTACTTATGAGCATTACCCTGGTTGACTTGTAGAGAATTCCGGACGGTATAAAGTCCACCATATGAACGCCCTCGTGCAAAAAAGATTGAAGAATAAAAATAAAAACTACATCTGAAAAATAACCGTGCAATTCGTTTTCGAACGTACAATGCTCTTTTTTATTCTCAACCAAACAATTCATGGGTGCAATTCAACGTCCTTTACATCCATTATTACAACAAGCGTGTAACTGCGTAGATAAAGTACCCACTAAACGGTTCACGTAGCTTTACAGATGCCACATGCACTCTAAAATGTGCGGGCAAAATGCGAACGGGGAATGAGTCCGGCGCAACGCAACCATGGAGCATGTACAAAGAGGAGTTGTTGTAATAAGTTTTAAACTATCGCATTACATCACAAGACTTATTTATATAGTAGCACGCCATAATAGCTTCCCCGCGCCTGATGGAAAGCGAAAAAGACGCCCAGGCCGCCGCAACAGCGGGCAAGCAACCGGTTATTAAGTCACCTTAATAACATGCGATGGCGCATTGCTTCCAAAATAATTGAAAACATAGCTGCATTCTGCTTTTGTAACTGTGTGCCTGTCTGGCGCCGGCAGCTACAAGGGCCATCTAATAGACCACGGCTACTAATGATATCGAAGTGATGACGTCAGGACATAGTTGGGAATGACTGTGCACCGTTGCTTATGCCGTCTCCTCTTTGTATCTGCTCCGTGGGTACAACGCTGCTCATTTGCACAAAGCAGGCTGCGGTTTTCTCCAACTTCACACAACCATTCGCCTCGCTTCACAAAACTAAACCGCTTGCGGTAATGTTAATGCAAGTACTGAAGATTATTTTGTTAATGTTTTAATGTAAATAGACCAGTTCAAGAAACCCAAATCTTCTGTTACTTAGTCTAATAAGCCAAGGTACTCGTTTTAAGAAATTATCTTTATTCTCTTTGTATGCGTAAGATTTTTGCGAAAAAAGCTCTAAGTAAAACGTCAAAATGGGAATACATACATACATTCTATTCGAGGGGTTTATTTTACTTTGAATTTTATTATTTGCTTTTTCTTAGACACAGTAATGGTTGAGCGTATTAAAATATATAACGTATAGGTAAAATTATGTCATTAAAATATATCATAAGTCCATGATGGAAATTCCTATACTTACCAAGTAGGTAGCGTTCGTATAAATTTCCCATTCTAACTTTTCACTTTAACCTGTTCTTTGTGAGTTTTCACAGCGAAATCATAAAATGCTAGTCTTTAAAAGTAGGAACAAACTCTGATTTGGAAGATTCTGGTATTATTTTATGATGTGGTTTTCATCTACATATTTTTAGACGGAAACATGTTAGATAAGATTGAATATTATATCTGATAGAATTTATGTACACTTGTAATAAATCTGAAATGTGCTCAACGTTTTCTAATAAAAGAACATAATGTAATAAATAAATCACCACAAGATGACACAGGCTTCGAACCTAGATAGACCAAAAATTCGAGTACATTTGTGCAAAAAGGACCATTGCTGAAAGGTTTCCGCATTTTTTACTGTAATCGCCCCTCGGAGTATCATTTCGGATCTGATTTCGCCGCGCGCGAAAGACATAAAAATCTACCCCACTACGAATAGTTTTCAACAATTTTCAAGGTTGAGGATCGTCATAACTTTTATAAAGATCAAGGTGAAAGATTCAATCCCGAAATTTGGGTTGGAAAATATTATTGTAGCTGTATAACTATTGAGGACTTGATTGTAAATTTCATCCCACCGTTTGAGGGTTAACGTGTTAGTGGCAGTATTCAGGTCGTCAAGGTTCGCTTTATTTCATCAGCTTGGGGACATCCCGTACCGAATTCTGTCTTTCAAATTGCAATGCCGTCTCTTTGGCTACCGTTCCGTACGTGAAGTTCAAAGCTTTTAGCTTAGATTGGGCTTATAGTGCTTTGTGCAGTATAGTTAAAACCTTGTCGAAAACTGGTTATCGTAGGGAAACTGTTTGAACATCTGTAGGTAGACAGGGCAATATGCAGAATTGTGAACGGAACAGAATTGAATGTTGGAAATGTATTCACTATCGAAGACGAGAGCAGCCTTTTGTATGTAGAAATTACTTGTGTTTCAGACTAACACAAAAAGTTGTTTCGAATTAATTTATTTTAATGTCGCACGTACCAGTACAGTACATTCTCAATTCTAAACAAACCATAGTTAGATACTCTTTATTGCACACCAAAAGAATTGACTTAGAACTGTGAAAGTATACAGTTGTTGTACAATTTAAGCTTCCAGACAACCTTTGGGTAGAGAATGGACAGATAGAAACCTTCTAATTGTAATGTATATATAGTGCTCATATATGCTTCTTATGTATAAATCTGACCTAGCTTTGAACAATTCATCGTTAATCCTTTCACTAGGACTCTGTATGTAGCCACTTACTTTATCTCTTTCCACAAAACTGTACTAGTGGATTTTTGAGTTAACAGCTCGTCAACCCTCAAAGAAACAGGACAGTCTGTGACATCGTTCTCATCCGTTTCCCCTTAATCCCTTAAACTGGAATTTAACGAGTACACAGCGTCCTAATTCGTTTGAAACAGTTTTTGCTCAGCACTACTGGCTTGTAATCTGGGATTTCAATCAAACTATCCGGACGGAGTATAACTTTTAAACATCTTTTTAAGCGGCAATGGTAGTGAATTTTAATGCGTTCTTCATTTGTCAATGCAACGGCGATAATAATAAACAGATATTAGATAAAATAGGTACCTATACAGATAAAAGTCTCTATTGATAACTGTTGAAATTGTGGTATGCATACAGAATCTTAGGTAAGTATAAATAAAACATTCGGTATTTTACTGGGATTTCACTTATTCAAATCCTTTTCTAGGAGATTTGATATTTTGTTGATTGGTAGTTAGATAAATAATGAATGTCGCAATTTTTTACGAAACTCTACTACCTACTTGGAATATTCTTTATTGCACAGAATACAAACATTTACAGCAAAAGGTATTACAAACATGTTGTAGTTAAAATTTAAGCGGTATCTTTTACTTATAGGGATGCACCATATATCAATAAACCTAACTTACGACTTTACGATCAACAGTTTACTGATTGATTTTAATTTAAAGTTCAACGACCAATAGGTACTTAAGCGCAATGCATTATTTTAACGTATGTATTTCGAATGTAAATACATTTAAAAAATAATATTAGTCTGCAAACAAAGAAACTGAATAAACTCCTATCATAAGTCAAAAGAAGGTTGAAATTCGAAATCAGTTTAACGTCCATTTTAAAATAGCCTAAGCTCGTAATTTTACGAGGCTAGCTTTGGCGGTCTGCGGGGCAATGAAGACATTGCGATGTCTGGTACCAGCCAGTACTGAGTACTGCGAACCTAGTACAATATCAGGGTTGCTTGCAGTTGCAAATAGATAGGTAGGATAGGTAGCATTCTTACCCGAGAAATTCACGAACTTTTGGGGTAGCACACAATTGAATGGATTGTTAGCTCGTGTAACCTTACACTTCATGACAGTTTACTGATACATATTGACATGCGAAACAATGTCCCAATAAACAATGTTAATGAATCTCATCAGAAAAGGATAAAATCAGATTTAGAGCACATCTGATCTTATCCTTTTCGGATGAAATTTTTCCAAATTCTCATTCACCACTCTTCTGTCATTTAAAATATAGACTGAGACACTGAATTCGCACTTCATAGAATAAAATATATACCACACGACTGCCATCTTATATATAAAAAAAATTTAAGGAGCTATTAAGTACTAAATCCGTGATCGCGTTTCGGTATCAACTAAAGTCATCTTATAGGCTGGCATGGTGGTGACAGATGACAAGCTATTGATTTGGTTACTTGTCTGTTGCCACAGCGACCTGGGCCTCCTTTCGTTTTCTTTTTTTTTTTGTAATACCTATATAAATATCATCAATATTTTTGGTCATAAAAGTTCTGGAGTAGACAGCCCTAAGTATAGAGTTATAAGCGGTAGCTAGCGTTCGAACACGTAGCTATGAGGAATGACGACTGAACACGGTATTTTCCGAATAACGCTACGAATTTAAATAAGCCGGCGATACATCATGTAATCGACGTTTGCGCACAGGGTGTCCTACCTAACGGGCTAACTTTACCGATAAATTATGATTTTATTAGCGTTGAAAGCTTTACAAAAAGTATGTAGAGGAAAACTATGGATGTATAAGGCTATAGTAATTTAAAAGCTATATACGGTCGAATTGAGAAACCTCCTCGTTTCTCGGACATCGGGTAAAATAGCCATCACGGAACGGACGAAAGTCCCACTGATTTTATATCAGAGAAAAGTTAATTTTTATTACATTTATGAGCAACAAATTGGAGCTTCATGTATACTTAACAACAACAAGATTAATATTCACTCACCCATAATTTGGCCACCCAGCGTGACGATTATGAGCAAAGCCTCGAAATGTTTGACCAAAGTAGCAACATCTGGAGAGGCCTATGTCCAGCAGTGGACTGAGGTAGGTAGATGATGATGATAATGACCCATAATTTTACCTTTTAACCAAAATCAAAATACATAATTGACTTAACCGTGAATATACATAGTCATTGAAGTTACTTTTTAAGAAATTGTGGGTCTTACATTAAGTTATGACGTCAGCATGTTTCGTGAAAGAGCATGAAAACGCTACAATCACCAACACTGTAAACACGAGTTTCTCACAAAATACTAAAAGCATTGTACCTTTTTTTCATCTTCAGAATGTACGAAATCTTTTGTAGGTACACCCTGTACACAGGTGTTAAAATGAGCCACGTCATTTTCCAGTAAAACTTTTTTGTCGCCTATGTCCTTTGAATTCTGATGCTTTTAAAACGCCAATAAAATTCGGATTCGTTATTTCTGCGCACGGCGTTGAATTTTTAAGTAAACATATGTTGAATCAAGAGGCGAAGCCACTGAACTGAAATAAGTTATCGTTCTACTAGAATCGGCTGTGAAGTATAAATTGCATTCTCAGCGTTTCTCGCTAACAATATCGACAGAATTGGAGAAGATTAAAGCTGACCGAAATTTCACGGCCATTGACTACGTAGATTTATTGGCAAATGAATGCATTGAACGGCTATTAAAAACTATTCGGAATCAAGTACATGACTACTGCATTTTTTACGTCTAACTTGGCTGTTTAAAATCTGCAAGGATATTTTCACTGAGATTTCATTTAAAATATTTGGTAGGTTGTATAACTTGTGACTTGGGTGTAGGTAGGTACAACTTCTATTCCTTGTAACTTAAATTTTCTCTTTTATGTCAATTAAAGAAGTAGAGATTTACATGATGTTTAAGTGTTCGTATTATGTACCTAGTTGAACATAGTTTTCCTATGTTTATTTTTATGTCGAAAACAAAGTTGACTATTTAAATATCTACTAAAAAACTAGTAAGTAAGGAGACCCTTAAATCTCTATTATTCTTATGTGACAATGTAACAGCATCAATCAACAACTTGGTCCGTCCAATGCTGAACGTACCTAAGCCAACTATTTATTAATCTGTGCCTAAGCTTCCTTTAACTTACCCACCACATTTCACTATACCGGGCTTCCCCACCCAGCCAATGCCAGCAGCTCTTCTAAGGTCATCAGCCCAGGTTGCTAAATAGCTTTTCTTCTAATATAAATATAACAGTATCTTGACATATATCTGGAAGGAGTTGAATGTGATTAGTCCCCGCATTAGTGGGTTCGCACTAACGAGGCCGTCACGACGTCCTGTGACACAAAACGTGACAAATTAACACCGCATCAAAAATGTTTTACAGTAAAACGTGGATTTTGTGCTACACAAACAATTTAACTAAACGACAGCAAATTTGTCATTGGTGAAACAATGCACATTGTAATTGCGTCTACCAATGAAGTGTGTTTTCAACTTAAATTTCTGCATTTTTATAATTTTGTTTGTACTGATTGTATTGCTACTTAATCGTTATAAATTGAACTTATATTATCTACTTAATTTTGTACAAAAAGATCGAAGAGAAATGAATCATTAAACAGAAATAATGTCGATCATTTGTGTAATCAATCGTATTATAAGCTTTTTACTAACGTATTATAAAAATTGAGACGTTATCAGAAAACACAGGAGACGCAGAAGTTTCAAAGATTCTGGGTTTATTTATACTGCAGTCAATATAGCATTCAAATTTGTTTATGTTGACCTGAATAAAAATTGCTCTCGCACTGATAAGTTCTATTTACAAGATAAAATCATACTTACTAATATTTGACCATTAAAAAACATACCATTACAGAAGTAGAATTAAAAACATTACGGTAATAATGACCAACCACATATATAAAACTCAAAGGTGACTGACTGACTGACTGACATAGTGATCTATCAACGCACAGCCCAAACCACTGGACCGATCGGGCTGAAATTTGGTATGCAGGTAGATGTTATGACGTAGACATCCGCTAAGAAAGGATTTTGACCAATTCTACCTCCAACGGGATGAAACTCTATTCCACGCGGACGAAGTCGCGGGCACTGCTAGTTAGTAAAATATAAATAGTCGTGGATCAACGTTAAGTGTAAAAGACTATCAAAATCCCATGCCGTTTCATATACCTCTGAGTCGGTTGCTAATATGACAGGTAAATTGGCCGTTTTTGCTGCAACATACCTGTGGGATTGTAGAACACATTTCGTAGAACTTTCCAAATATCTTCCACATATGCGGACGGACAACCGAACAAAACTTCAGCGTTCAAATTTATCGGTTCATTTAGGTCTGTGTCACACTCAAGTGAAAAGTGCCCGTGTCTGAACAAAGGTCTAGAAATAGGGGGCGGGAGGGGGCTTGTAAAAGGCGTTCGAAACACGTTCAGGTGGCCCCGAGCCTCTCTCGAGGGGTGGAGGACCCGTCGAGGAGGCTCGAACATCTTTGAAGATGGAACTCTAAATTTTACCAATACGGATAACAAAGAAATGTGTTTCAGTGTAACGCCTCGTCGTTAACTTTTGTTCGGATATCGCTTTCGTCACGCATCCGAAGTTTGGCCTTGCGACATTGTAAGTACTTCATGTAAATATCATAGTAGTCGGCTTAACTAAGTTAATTATGCACTGTTGAATGTTGAGTGTGTTTAATTTTAAATCTTAAAAGATACGTCGGCTTTTAAAAAGGTACTCATAGGAACCATTTAACTGATACTGCTGTGCCCGCGGCTTCGCCCGCGTTCATGTAGGTGTGTCACAGAAGTGTTTCTTCATCCCTTTTTTCGCAATAAAAGGTAGCCTATGTCCTTTCTCAGGGTCTATAGATTGTCTGTGCCAAATTTCACCAAAATCGGTTAAGAGGTTTAAGCGGGAAAGCGTAACAGACAGACAGACATGCTTAGAGTTACTTTCGCATTTATCATATTAGTAGGGACTAGCTGTGCCAGCGGCGTCGCACGCGTGGATATCGGTTTTCAAAAATAACGGACTTCTATGAAATGCTACCTAAATTTTAACTTAGACCTCTAGCAATACATTGGTGAAAACCGCATTCAATTCCATGAAGTAGTTTTTGCGTGATGCGCGATCAAACATACGGATAAAAATTTCTCCCGTTTTCCCAACACTTCCCGTCAGTGCTCTGCTCCTATTGATTGTAGCGTGATGAAAAGTATACTATAACCTGCCCAGGGGTCTGAAGAATAATTGTACCAAGTTTCGTTAAAATCCGTCGAGTAGTTTTTGTTTCTATAAGGAACATACAGACAGACAGACAGACAGACAGACAGACAGACAGACAAAAATTTTACTGATTGCATTTTTGGCATCAGTATCGATCACTAATCACCCCCTGATAGTTATTTTGAAAATATATTTCATGTACAGAATTGACCTCTCTACAGATTTATTATAAGTATAGATAGAAGATAAGTCTCTAAGTAAATTTTTCAGTAGGTGTCCTATGTCCTATAGGACATCTACTGAAAAATGATCTCTAGTGGCGATATAGTATACTATAGTATCGTGTAAACTACTACTGAATATAATTCGCTAATTAATATCTTGCATAAACTAATGATATTTTCAGATGTAAAATCAACAAATTATCCGTGTTCTAATTTATTATGTTGTAGTACTATCTCCTGGGTTCGTTGAATCTATACAAATTTAGTTGGTCTTTAATTACAAATACATACCCATATGCTTACCTTTGCAGACACTGGTTTCCATAAAGCAATTGTTATTTTTGATAATAATGTAAACCAAAATAAACTTAAAGAGGGTTTTAAATCAAAGGATAGGTATTACTCACAGAGAATAAACGTGCTTTGAACACTAAAATGTACCCAATCGGTCATAATTTATGTTAAAGCTAGATTGATTTAAAATTCAAGTTCGACTGGCAAAATATTTATTCGTAAACTGAAAGGAAAGTTGTTATAGTGGTTTAATAAAAGTAGTTTGGGAAAACGGGGCGTCTTCGGGCCTCGGGGGAGGTTTTATGTTAAACTTCCAAGAAATGGCTTCAGGTGGCTACAATTTCGGCCTCCGAAGTTTTATAGATAAATATCTTTATTTGAAATTATGAGCGGATAGTAACGTATGTAAGTGTAAATGCAATTCATAAGAATTTAATAATATGCATTATTTGGTAATAAGTATAGGTATATATTGGCTATAATAGTAACAATATGTTTGCCAAAATGACAAATATTTTCATGTTTGTTGGGTTGCCTCAAAGGCAAATGCTTTGTTAGATAAATTATCTATTAATGGCATTGATTAAAAGTACGACCCCAACAGGATTGGGACTGAATGATCGTACAGGCCAGCCAGTTCTATTTATGATCTAAATTAAGATGTTCCTGTTTTGCTATTGTATAAAAATAAGTCCATTCTTTTAAATTAAAAAAATAAATAGAACTACGCGAGTTTATTAATACTAAAATGTATTAAGTTTTTTGTAAGCCTACGGTAAACTTAATATTGGACGGCGTTAACAAAAGCCCCACTTGTTCTTCAAGCGGCATAAAGTGAGTACTCACGAGGGTACTAGAGGTTGTGATAAAGCTGTCTACACACTTTATGTCCATTGTCGACGAAGGGAAATCATAGATTGAAAAAAAATTTAGAGTGGTGAATGAAGATGCCTTTTTCTATTATGTCTGTTTTCACGGCAGCTAGCTGCTTACTATAAGCTATGCAACTTCTATCAATACAGTAATAAGTACCAACAATCATTCTCATACAGTCTACATCAAACTATTAATTTATCTGATGTCAGGAAAGAGTCCATCTCGATTATTAATTCATCCGTCCTTCCGTAAGTTATAGAGATCCTGACATCACCTGCGAGCTCTTACTTCAAGGACATCGAAGGGATGCACATGAGGGCACTAGCGTGAATAAAACAAGCAAGCACGGTCTGAATTACACGTACGGGATCGGAAACGTCTTATTTAGTAATGGCTGCGAAAATCTCTTGAAATTGTATCTGAATTCAAGTGCTAGGATTACCTACATAAAGAGCATTAGCTTTTTATAAATAAATGCACTAGTACCTATGTGTTTAAAAATAGAATGGTTAGTGAAACGTCGGATTTTATTATAAGTACCTAATCTGTGAATAACGACCACTAAATGTACCTATTTTGTTTTCACACCTACAATGATGCAATTGTTGTCGATTAGATAATAAGAGCTCGTAACTCATATTGTTTAAGTAAATGTTTTAAATTATGTTCTGAATTGTAGTAACTAAGGGTGGGGGTGTTATGTATGAATGAGGGTATATCGATACTTATAGGCTTGTATCATAGAACACTGTGAATATTGTTGCCATGCTAGTTCACGAATAGATGCACTTGCGAACATACCGTTTTTTTATTTGTCAATAGATAGATACTCTCTATTGCACACCATACAATTGACTTAAACCTAAGTGGCTAGACATTTGTCTTATATCTCTATTCCAGACAACCTTAGGGTAACCAGATTAATGCATAATAATAACACAGCATTAAAATCTATTTTATATTGTGGTATAATTATGATCTATCTACAATCATTTTGTTCTTTTCAACAGAGCCTTTTTATAACATTAATTTCTATAGAAAACGTTGTCGCCCAAATATCTGATACCTATCCAGACTTAGCCTTAAAGCTCTATGAGAGGCTTAGACAAATTTGCATGCATAGCTTAATCTGGACACAATAGCTTTGTAAGATATGCATGAAATGCCAGTTTAGGTTTTGTTCTATTATGCAAAACCGGACTATTCCGTGTTCCCCAAAAGCTGCATGGTCAGAGCAACCCAGTTAAGACTATGTTATGAAATTATCTTTCCAACTTTAACAACTTTAGGGGTGCGTTTCACAGAAGACAAAAACTTACCAGTGATACCAGTGATATTATTCCACTGAAGTGGATTATTAGTGGTGAAAAAAAAGAAAATAAGAAAAAAAACTTTGGACTGGCCCGAAATTTGAACCCTGGTCATAAGCGGCACTTACCACCTACTAGCTAGACCAACAAAGCAATAAGTAACATATGAAAATTGTACAATGAGTAACCTTATACTCGTAGTACCTATTAATTTTCTTTAATCCTTCGACCGCCGAAAAATGAGACACAATAAAAAATCTATTCTTATCATCGCTTATATGCGACAGTTCAAAGGTTTAAACTAAAAGGATTTTCTAATACATTTCTGTTTTTAAATATACAGAACACTACTCTCAATGCAATTGGTTAATGCAAAATTTCAAATGCCTGAAACAAAGGAAATGGCTGAACAACCTTTCAGTTCTATACTTCAATATTCTGCTTTGAGAATAATACATTTCAAATAAACCGGTTTATCCGGTATGGCATTTTAGTTTTAAAAATACAAAGGAGAATACTTTAAACAATAATAGATGACTTACCTTCTGCTAGCCGTAGCCGGCTACTTTCCCACTGACTGACTATATTCCTTTTGGAATAGTGAATTTTGGAATTCTTCGTAGTTATAAATTAGTTACCTATATATCTATCAATTTATTAACTTAAATACCTATATATTAATTATTTTAAGGTAAACATGTTGCTGTTGCCCACTAAAACTTAAGCTACCACTTAAGCTAAGAAACCCCTTACGCAGGATTAAAGTGGTGCTTTTACATATAGTTAAAGCCGACGTGTCCATGGGTGTCGTAAGAGGAGGGACTTCTTAACTTTTTCTCAGCCGGTGGTTTATCCGCCAGGCTGCTGACGTACCACTATGAGGTTGAAGTAAATTTACTATAGCGGTTAAATGAAGCCACTTTATATAATATAAGAAGGTTTTTATTTGTACTTTCCACAATATTATACAACCGACACGACAATGTTGACTTGCAGTTTTCACTAACTATAACTGTACGCCATTTGCAATAGACAATAAAAAAAAACTTCAAAGACACTGTTGCACAGATTATAAATAATATATTGCATTGTATACATTAACACTCCCCGTCAATGCAATATTTACCTCTTAAAGTTAATACAAGGACATCTTATTTGTGAATTTAAGAATTAAATTTTTATTCAAAGCTTTAGTTAACAAGTCTGCCACTTGATCTTCTGTTTTAATATAAACTAAAGAAATATCACCCTTTTCAATTAGTTCTTTTACGAAATGATACCTTATATCAATATGTTTTAAGCGTTTCACACAATTTGTATTGGCTACCATAATGGCAGACTGATTATCACAAAGAATCTTTACTGGTTTATTACTAACATTGAGATCAAAATCTATTAACAAATTTCTAAGCCAGCAGGCTTCACTAGCGGCCATGCTAGCTGCTATGTATTCAGACTCAGTGGATGATAAACTGACCGAACTTTGCTTCTTCGAACACCAAGATACTAAACAATTTGCATATAAAAAACAAAAACCAGTTGTAGACTTTCTATCCACAAGATCACCTCCCCAATCTGCATCACAATAACCCACTAAGTGCTCATTATTACTCTTAAATACTAGTTTATAATCTATACTATACTTTATATATCTAAATACACGTTTTAGAGCAGTTAACAATTCTTGATTGGCACAGTTTTGGTAACGACTAAGTATAGACACACATACACACAAATCAGGTCTTGTGCCTGACACGGCATACATTAAACAGCCTATCATTTTTCTACATATGTTTTCAACATTTTTATCTACAATATTTTTATCACCACATAGTATTCTGACATTAAAATTTTGGTCCATGGGGGTGGAAATCGGTTTACAGTCAAACATGTTGAATCTCTTTAACACATTCTCTAAATATGTCTTTTGACTTAATTCTGTTACTCTATCTGTTAAGTTTTGATTTATACTTATACCAAGAAACTCTGAAACTAACCCCAAATCTTTCATTTCAAATTCTTTCTTTAAATTTAACTTTAACTGATTAACTTCGGCATCATTAGAACCAAAAATTAATAAATCGTCAACATATAATAGTACATACATTTTACTTTTATCATTATTTAGAAAATAAAGGCATGAGTCACATTTTGACCTTTTAAAACCTTGTTTAGTGATAACAGAATGAAATTTCTCGTTCCAATACTTAGGAGATTTTTTAAGTCCATACAAAGATTTATTTAATTTAACAATACTTTTGTTCCCACTATAAGCCCCTTCTGGTAAATTTAGATATACTTCCTCGTTAATGTCCCCATATAAGAATGCACCAGTAACGTCCATCTGGTAAATTGGAATATTTAATTTAGTTGCTACAGCTGTAAAGACTCTAAATGTTGTTAGTTTTGCAACGGGTGCATAAATATCATTTAAATCAATTGAATCCTGCTGCTCAAAACCCCTGGCCACAAGCCTAGCCTTATACTGTACCTTATTTCCTATTCTTTTAATTTTAAAAATCCACTTACTGCTTATTATGTTACCATCACCTGCATGATCATCACACACATCCCATGTATGATTGGTCTTCAAAGTCTGGAGTTCCTTATTGATAGCCTCTGTCCACAAGGCTGCATCTTCCCTCTTCATCGCCTCATCATAGGTCTTTGGTTCATCTAAAAGGTTTGTATAGTTACATTTATAAAATGATGTCTGCTTTCTTACGCGTCGAGGATGACGTTCTTGAGGAGAATTATCAGGTGTTGTCAAAGCAGAATCACTACATGTTTCTGGTTCATCACTGTCTTGAGAATCATCATCTTCTTCATCATCACATGGTCTGTAGTCACTATCATATGATCGGTCAAAAGTTTGGACTAGATCATGACTACTTTGTGAAGTTGTGCATGTTTCGTCGGCACATTCCTCTGTCGACTCATTTCTTTCTTCTGGTTCTGAATTTTCTATTGTCCATCTCACTGTTTTCTCATTTTCTTCTTTGGATTTTACACAAATGAATACCACATCTCTCTTAACTTCAACATTTTTCTTGTCCGGGAAATAAATTCTATATCCTTTGATAGTTTCACTATATCCAACTAATATCCCTTTCTCGCCTTTAGGATCCCACTTCCTTCTTTTCTCAACTGGTATATGAGTTATCACATCTGACCCAAATACTTTCAATGAGTGCAGGTCAAAGCATTTATTTGTCCATAAAGAATAAGGTGTTTTATTTTTCTCCGAGCTTTTTCCAGTTCTATTTAGAACAAATGCAGCTGTGTTCACTGCCTCAGCCCACAGTGATTTCGGTAAATTTTTCGAGCATAACAATGTCCTCGCTGCCTCCACAAGCGTCCTGTTCTCTCTCTCCGCTGACCCATTCTGTTCAGGTGTATATGGAACAGTTAGCTGGTGTATTATGCCTCTTTCATGGAACATTTCCTCTACATCTCTGTTAACAAATTCTAACCCATTGTCACTTCTAAAATATTTCACTTTGTTGCCAGTCTCATTTTCCGATCTATTTAAGAAATTCTCAATACACTTTTTAACTTCATGCTTTCCTTTGATGAAATAAACTTGTCTATATTTGGAATAATCATCTTTAAAAACTACAAAATATCTGGAGCCTCCCACCGAGTACTCCTCCATCGGACCGCATACGTCTGCGTGTATCAATTCACATGTTTTTGTAGATTTGTTTACGCTGTTCGGAAAAGGTAAACGATGAATTTTTCCTGTAAGACAACTTTCGCATTTTGCATCATCACTTGAATCAATCACTTCTATGTTATTGTTTTTCAAAATATCCTTTACGTAAATCATGTTTTGGTGAGCCAGTCTTTGGTGCCATTCAATTAAACTGATTTGACTTTTACGTGCAGTTTGTGTAGTTTCCGCAATATGTAAATTACTATTCTTGTATATTAAGTCGAGATAATATAAATTTCCTTTCCTTTCCGCAATAGCACACACTTTGTTTTTTCTCAGAAATTTACAACAATTCTGTTCTGTCACAATGACATATCCTTTGGCGGTAATACATTTGACAGATAATAGGTTTGTTTTTAATGCCGGGACATAAAGTACGTTGTCTATGGTAGTGTCGATCCAACCATGACCGTCAAACACTTGTGCTGCCATCTTACCAATTCCATGGACACTAATTTGCGTACCATCGCCAAGAACAACTTTATTTTCCAGAGATTTGAACGACGTAAATAAGTTCCGGTCACTACACATATGTTCACTCGCGCCGGAATCTACCACCCATTTTGAATGTTCATAACCCTCGAAATTATCAGTTAATCCCGACACCACAAACGCATTACTTTCCTTATTTTTCTTGAAACGACACTGATTTTTCGTATGTCCAGGCTTACCGCAATAAAAGCACTTATTGTTCACATTATTAGAGTTATTACGACTGTTCACACTATTATAGTTATTATTACGATTGTCTCTCATTTGATTATATCTACACTCGCTTTGATAATGTCCGAACTTTCTACACTTATAACACTGTATGTCCTTTTTTTCTGTCTTTTTCGCAACAAAAGCTGATGATGATGGCTGTGACGGACCTCCTTTTTCCTTCAATCTTTCTTCTTCTACTAATAATCTCGCAATTAAATTTTCCAGTGTCTGTCTGTCGTCCGGGGCGGACTCCCAGGCCGATATAAAATGTTTATAGCCATCAGGTAGCGACATGAGAACTTTAGTGATAACAAATTTATCCGAAATATTTTCACCCAATTGTCTCAAATCATTTCGCATCTCTTGTACTTTGGATAAGAATACTGCCATTTCTGTAGTGTCATCATATTTCAATTGGAAAAATTTCTGTTGCTTTATATGAATGTTCGTTTCGCCTTTTTGTTCATAGATACTTAGAAGTTTTAACCACATGTCGGCAGAAGTAGTACATGAAAGTATATGAAGCATTACATTTTCGCACATTCTTGTTACTAAAATAGTTTGTGCCTTCACATCCAGTTTCTCCCATTCGGTAATTTCTTCTGCTTTCGTAGGTTTCTTATTTTTCGTAACCACGTTGTACAAGCCTTGACTTTTCAACAAAATGACTGTCTGGAATTTCCAAATATTCCAGTTCTGACATCCTTCCAGTTTAATTACTGTTCCTTGCTGCATCATATTGTCACACATCTTTCCCTTCTTCCTTCCTGCAATACTTTACGCCTTCCTTGCTACTTTCCTGTTCACAAGTATTTTTTCTCGTGCGCGGTGCGGTGCGCCGGTATTTTAACCTCCAAAATGGCACTTTTCCGCCAACGATATTTTTATGCAGTTGTTACTTTTTTTGTGTCTGGGCCCATAACCTATAGCGGTTAAATGAAGCCACTTTATATAATATAAGAAGGTTTTTATTTGTACTTTCCACAATATTATACAACCGACACGACAATGTTGACTTGCAGTTTTCACTAACTATAACTGTACGCCATTTGCAATAGACAATAAAAAAAAACTTCAAAGACACTGTTGCACAGATTATAAATAATATATTGCATTGTATACATTAACATTTACAAATTAAATTGTAAATTTACTTCCACCTCATAGTGGCGGCAACCGTAAATAAATATATTATCTCCAATAATCTCCATACTTCATCAATTCTACGAATACAAATAAAAAAGCCATAGAATTTTACCTTACGTGTTTGACACAAAGATTATAATGCTAAAAAGGCAACGTTTCATTCACATTTGCATATTACATAAGTGAGTAAGCACCTAAACTTTAGGAGCTTAAAAAGGTCAGTAGTAATGTAGCCATGACATTCTCATTGCGCCCCAAAGGGGATAACTTAGAATTTTATATAGAGCCTTGAAGCCCTTGTAACTTCATTTGGAAAACTAACCATGTTTACTATTTACCTATTGAAATATATTAATATGAAATAATTCGACTTTTAGCGAAATAGTGTTCATCTATTGAAGGTCAATAACATATTAATAAAATAAAATATAGACTTATACTATTTGCGAGTTTGAAGTTCCACTAACAGTGGACTTTATTTATTTGACTGGCTCGCTGGCTCATTTAGTAGTGACCTCTGCTTTTAAGCCAAAGGTCGTGGGTTCGATTCCCACACAGTACAAACATTTGTGTTCATGAATATGTCTGTTTGTATTGGTCTGTATCTAAGTAAGTTGTCTAGTACCCAAGTAAAAAAGTATCTAAGTAAGTTGTCTAGTATCCATAGTATAAGCTTCGGCATAGTTTGGGGCTAGATGGCGCCGATGGCGGTGTGTCGCCCAGCGTGACATGGCTTGGTTATTCACATCGATCGTCTTGACCCCAACACCTGTGTTGTTATGTGACGTTGGAGTTTTCGCTGGATGACGATGGATACGAGCTCACAAAACAAAAACCAATTATTTTTGCCTTGAAAATCTGAAGAGTACCTATATCTATCGGGGACACGGAGTCTGGCAAAAAGTTTAGAACTCTTCCGTTTAGAAGCTTAGCCGTTCGCAATATGAATTTGTGTACTCCTGTAAAGCCTTATAAACGTAAACTTGTACTGTGCAAGTAGAGCAACGTATAGCTTAAGTCACAGGCAAATTATGCGTTCACATCACCGACAGAAATAGTTGCAGCCACACAAAGCGATGTCACATTTGATTGAGATATGTGACCTTAATTTACTTCTTCAACGCTCCCGCGTTTACGTCAAAACTGTATTTAGGTATATATTTTTTTTTTTTATAGTGACCCGACATAATGGCTTCCCTACGCCTGATGGAAAGCGAAAGAGAGGCCCAAGTCGCTGCGGCAACTGGCAAGTAACTGGTCAGTTACCTGTCAGTTGCCACTGCCATGCCGGCCCAACCCTAACCCTCCACGAGCTCCGGACATCCTACTCACCAGCAGAAACACGACCCGAAGGTCATTTGGCTGCGGTATTTTATAGGGTGGAGGTCCTTCCCCGGACGGGCAGCTCAATTCGAGCGAAGATTCGCTATGCCCTACCTCTCTTAATTTACAGTATTATTAAAGTATTATTTAATATAGTCATTTTACATTATGAACTTACAGTATTATTTACGACGATTCCAATCCCTGGTTGGGCCGAAATCTGCTACTGGGGTTTTCAAAATTAATATTTACAAAATTAATATACAGAGGACTGCCAATAGGTAATCCCTACGGAGACAGCTAGGTTAAACTTGTACGGCAATATCAAGCATATCATTACAGTATCAACTCGATCAAGTCGTCTCCCCCGGGACCATCTGTTCTCTCCCGAACAGGTGACTGACGTACAAGCAGTAACTGTTATCGATTAGAGCTTAGTGTGCTTAATCCGATTAGTTGATACCCATTAGCTGATCTGATACGAAAACGTCTGCCTTTGCAGAATTTAGTAAGGATTTTTGCATTTTTAATATTTCTAAGTATGTAGTATAGTAATCTTTTTGTTTTCTAAGAAGAAGTAAGAAGGTATTTATAGTCTAATGTACCTCTTCATGAATTGTAAATGTACAAATTCATCAAAGTAACGATTACCAGAATTTAAGCGCAGCCTACTCGTATGTTAATTCTAAAATAAAATCTAGGGACTATCTTCTATTTACAATGTACGAGTATGTATAAACTTAAATTAATCAATGCAATAGTTATACTCTTATTGCACACCAAAAAATAGACTTGGAACTAGTAAAATATAACTGTAGTAATACAATTTCGGCGGTCTTATCGCTATGTTACTCCAAAGATATATTATAATCCTTGCAACAAATCAGGAACCAAACAACATCTTAAAGTTAATCTCTTAAATTCGAATAGTTCCAGAGAAATAATCAGCCAAATTCAAACAAGAAACAGGAAAGTCCGAAGCCGTACCTACTGACTCAGAAAATAAGTTAGGTACTCTACTTACTTAAGATAGAAGCTTGCTTCCAGCAAATAATAGCTAGCAGTGCAGATTCCCAAGAACACATCCGACAAATAAGACATTTAGTTTATCCACAAGAAAACCTCTGGGATGTCGACCGACGTATTATATAATCCTTTCAGCAACTCGACGCCCACGACGGTCGACGCGTGATGCAATTCTAAAGAGATACCTTTTTGCTAAAGGTCAAGTTCTCTTGAATAGGCAATAATATCGGCATAAAAACTAAAATGGATTCAATTGAAGAGATGGCAACTATTTTTATCCTGCCAGACGAAAAAGGCGGATACTTACAGGCTGAATGAAAGTTTTTGTAGGTACCTAATTGAAAATTAGCCTAATCTAAAATTCAGGACTTTTTTAATATGGTTACGGTACGATAAAATGGGTACGATCATACATTTTAATTCCTGAAAAGGTTGACCTAATATTAAAAACGTGCCTAAACTTTCAGTAAACATTACGACCCTGAATTGGACAAGGATACATAGTCGTAGATAATTTCTTTTTTTAATTTTGTAAAAAAAGTCTGTGCTTAACTTAACCTGTGGCGCTCATCATATCCTTAGAGTTAACCGCTTCATGATGTATTGTGTAACATTATTTGAGACTTAGCTTGAAGTAGTTTAGACTCGGATAGCGTGACACGAGTTCCTTCCTAGTATCTCTCTAATGCAATATGATACGATGACAATTATTACATCATTAGTATCTGTTGGTATATTTAGAGTGATCGCTATCTTTGTATCTGCAGTTGTGAACGGAAAGCAAAAGAAAATCTTAAATGTCGCGGCAAAAGATAAATCAATCACTCTCAGAGGCTACTGCCATAGAGAAGTGTACGATTTTGTATAAAATACTGGTATGGAAATCTAAGGCCTCCCACGGATAGCTAGCGCTAGCATCGACAGTTTCAAGCTGTCAATGCTAGCTGCGTCAGCCTCGTTTGTAATTCGGCAGGATGCACCACGAGCAGAGGCCGCTTCCTTACACCCCGGTCTAATCTGTCTATTCCAAAACCATAGTGATAGAATAATCAGCGACAAAGCATGAACTGTTTAATAGTAGACATTTCCGTAAGCACGTAATGTGCACTGTGACGCGTCGACAGGCGCACAATGGGCCCTGCACACAGCGCAGCGAGCAGGTGTCGCCTGTTCATTATATCGCCATCATCGTAAACGCCGCCATTAGCGGGATTCACATCCGATAATATCGTACGCTAATAAATACGTTTGCCGTGATGTGTTAGATACCTACATGACAGGTTTTCAATGAGGCTACTAGCGGATATGAACTACGTCGATGCAAGTGGGTGACGCTATGGTGACTTAAACAGTGAGCGTTTATTTTTTTAAATGTTGTTACTACTGAAATGGTAAAAAGATAGAACGGTCTTGCGCACTGAAAGCGTGGCTCAATATTGCACTTATATATTATGTAGGTACTTGTTACGCATTTCATAAAAATCCATACAGACCTATTTACATATTTATTTATTTACCTCTTTTAAAAAGTCACTTATTTATTAACTTATTTGCACAGTATAAAAAATGTTCATAAGACATCACATTCACCATTGGGCCAGACAGACTTGTCTACTTTCTAAAATTAAAAAGGGTTTTCAACTGATTCGTTTGTTAGTATAAACTTTTGTATATGCAACCTGAGCATCATGTTTGGACCTATACCTACTCTAATATAATAATAAAGCTTCGAAAATGTTATTAAATTGTAGACTTTGACAATCTGTGCGAATTAACAAGCTATAATGTATACATGTATATGTTTAGCTCCTTATGTAGTATCACAGCGTTTGCCATACGCAACATCGATCATCAAGCCTTCGGCAAATATGTACCACGTAAGTAGGCATCTACTGTTAACACTTGACCGCTAAGCTAGCCTCAGGTTTGCCACTTGTATCTAGATGTAGGATTTCCATCGAAAATAATCAGTTAAAAGAAAATCAAACTAAGTTATTTTCAAACGAAATGATAACATAAACTGCATTCGTTTTTAGTTTTGACAGCTCACGCTTATAAATTATTATTTATCGTTCTTTTTTCAAAAATCTATTAAAGTAATACGAGTAATATGTACCATACTTTATTGTCGAATGACACCCACTTCCAAGGCAATTTGAAAATGGAACGCACGGAAAATGAATCCATGAAATAAATTAAAAAACCGGCCAAGTGCGAGTCGGACTCTCGCACGTAGGGTTCCGTACCACTATACAGCTAAATAAATGTTTTTCTTTACGTTTTATTATATTGGAGTTAATTAAATGAAAAAATTAGGTAATTTGATTTATGACGTTTAAAAAAAAACTACTGGCTAGATTTCCTTCAAACCAAATTTCGTTAGTAGTTTTCATAGTAATACACATGATATATTTTTTCAGTTTTATCATGCCCATATTTTAGAAGTTACGGGGGGGGGGGGGGGGGACACTCATTTTACCACTTTGGAAGAGTCTCTCGCGCAAACTATTCAGTTTAGAAAGAAATGATGTTAGTAACCTCAACATCATTTTCAAATACCTATCCATAGATACCCCACACGTATAGGTTTGATGAAAAAAAAATTTTTGAGTTTCAGTTCTATGTATGGGGAACCCCAAAAATTTTGGATTTTTTTCTGATTTTACTTTAAAATCTTAATGCGGTTCACAGAATACATCTACGTACCAAATTTCAATAATGTAGCTCTTATAGTTTCGGAATAAATTGGCTGTGACATACGGACGGACAGACAGACAGACAGACAGACAGACAGACAGACAGACAGACAGACAGACAGACAGACAGACAGACAGACAGACAGACAGACAGACAGACAGACAGACATGACGAATCTATAAGGGTCCCGTTTTTGCCATTTTGGCTACGGAACCCTAAAAATGTAACTCGCTTATTTAATTTATTATTTCGAACTGTATGTTGCACTTACATACGCGACGCGGTTGTAATATTTATCATTCATATTTATCCAATGTACATGTAATAAAAAATATGAACAAAATATTAATATCAAACATCATAAATTAATGAAATCGATCAAATCGAATCGGTGACGTTGAAGTCGTCACTAATTTCGAACTTTCAAAAGGCTCTTTTTCAATTCCACTACCACAAAGATGGAAAAAACATAGGCGGCTTAAAAAAATTGTACCTAATGTACTGTAAAATCTACTTTGTAAGCCAACCACTAATATTCACTGATATCTACTCGTCTGTACTCTTAGTATAATAACAACAAATAGTTATAATGCAACAATAATCCTTTGATAACACGACATGCTTTGTGATTATAAACCTATGCATAGCAAATTATCTACTGTTATGTACATAATCCTCACAACCACGCATTGTGGCCCAGGCCGGATTTAGCTAATACACAAATCCGAACATTTGGCATTTCCGCTGTGAACACAAACAAGAATGCTTTGAAGCACGATATAAATAATACTTTATATATTATCTGTTAGCGTATTATGTTGATGGTAACTGACCTGAAGTTATTATGTCAACAGTTATTTGAATAAACAATTTCAACCGTTACGTGTCCTCATTTTATAGGTCGAACGAGGTTTTCATAAAAAAACTTTATAGGTGATTTCCAGTTATTCAAAATTTTATTAATATCCCTTTGAAGATTTAAAATGTAAATATTCATTCATCTGCAAATTTACCTACTTATGTATATATGTATAAACGTAACGAACGATTAATATGATACCATAGTTTATTAAAAATGGTAGTGCTTTATCTAGGACATGGAACAGTCTAGCACTAAAACGTTTGGAGTGGGAATCAACCAAATCGCAAAAAAAGTCTAACTTTTCACCCTATTACATTTTTTTATATACTTTTTTTAATACACTGGCGATATCATAAAACACACAGAAAGAAAAAAATCACATCATTAAGTAATTTTAAATCGACAGTCGAGAACTCTCGTCCGTAACTAAAGTACCTACCTGTATAATTAACGAGGAAGTAATATTTCATAAAGCCCGAAAGGGTTGAAGCATAAATTAATTACGAATAGGTACGTCACAGAGCTTAATCAATACAGAATGCAAATATATTTGTATTCAGAGTTCGGATAAAACTCTGTTATCGTCATAATTATTATGTAGGCTAGCATTGTGGGTACATATAATGCGTTATGCACTATGCATTAACTAATATTTATCATCATCATCATTATAATCCGCCGAACAAAGTCCACTGCTGGACCAATGACATGTCGTTGTCTTTACGATTCTGTAAAAACTTCGGCAACAGTCATCTATTCTTCTTGCTATGTGCCCTGCCCGCTACCGCTTCAGCCTGCTAATCCTTCGCTTAAAGCTCTATCCACTGACATGAGGGGAAGCAGAAATGAGGAGATCCGTTAACAAACTTTTACGATTCGATCTCGTAAAAAAACGCCGAACATAGCTCGATGCTCTTTTGTAGTGGCTTCATTTGAATTTATTTTACTCAAATTTTCATAGCACTGTGTAAAGTTGACGAGACACAGACAGTAAGAGAATTTCGGACGCGGATTCAAAGATGATGGATGATATCCAGACTTCCACTTGGTCTGGAGGTCATAAACCCAATTTCTATAAATGCCACTTCAGTTCCCACATATGTTATCCATTTCAAACATATCAAAGTTCGTTGACCTTTTGACAGATTGTAAAACACAATCGCTTCATTAAGCTCAGAGCAGTATTCCAACGTTTACTCGTATATTGTAACCAACTTGCGCATTGAGTACACAATGCATTTTATCTCTAGCGCCGCATGGCAGACATACCGCAGCACAATAAATGTGCATTGTGCGTTAAACTTGCATAATCAATGGTCGGAATTTCGCACGGGTCACTGCGCACATATCTCGCACGCCTGTCCGGGTCTAATTTGACCCGGATATGTGTCGAATAATCGCGGATTGCTGATAAACTTATCGCTGTTAGGTTGCGATTGATGTTAATATGACGTCCGTTTTCAGTGCGGTCATTAGCTATGCTCGTTGATAACGTAATTGTTTGGTCACATACCAGTACTAGCTTAAATTAATATACATACATACTTGAGGCATGTATTAAGCATAACATCTCTATAAATTATGTAAACTTAGGATCGCACGAATCGAACGAAACGATCTTTTTTTTTTTTTTTTTTTTTTTTTCTAAATGACTACGATGATGGCCAGGGCGGCCTTGTCATCATCACCGGACTGTCGGGGGAGCGGAAGGCTCTCACCCCTAAAAATTTAAGCAACGGCGCTGAGGGCGCCCCCTGTGGGGCTCGAGCCTCGGCTCAGGGCGTTGCTGGGAGATGCCCTACGGACGTATGTTTGGGGAGAAAAGCGACCAGGCGCGGGCCGGTATCTAGAAAAGGGCGCGAAAGCTGGGGGGCGACGCGACGGGAGTCCCCGCCGGCGGGGACGGAACGACGGTTGTCTTGAAGTGTGGTTTGTCGCGAGTTGTTCGGCGGCGGTCATGGCTAAAGTGATGGGGTCGTCGGCCTCCAAGAGGACGTGGCGGGGGCGGCGGCGTGCGCCGCGGAGCTCCTCAAAAGCGTGGTAGTTGGAGGCGTGGACCACTAACGGGTTGGGGTGATGAAGGGCAGAGTCAAAGAAACGTTTTGAGCATTGTTTAAAATACTGCGCGATGGTAGGCAGCTTTAAATCAATGTGTAGGTTTTCGTTTCGGAGGAACCATGGAGCGCCGGTGGCCTTGCGCATGAATCGGTTTTGGATCACTTGTAGCCTATGGATAAGTCGAGGGGCCGCGTGCGCGAATGCGACGCTAGCGTAGGACATTATCGGTCGAATGCATGTCGTGTAAAGTCTGACCTTATTTCTAAGGGACAGTTTACTACGCTTGTTGATGAGGTGGTGTAGGCGGCCTAGCGCGAAAGCGGCTCGGTCGCGTACGACTTTAATGTGTTCTTGGAATCGGAGTCTATTATCAAGGTGTACACCCAGGTACCGGACCTTCCGTTCCCAAGGGATTGGACGCCCGTACATTGTTATGGGTGGCGCTGAAGGGAGGGCTGCACTCCTACGGAAGAGGATGGCAGCGCTCTTTTCAGGGTTGACTTCGATCCTCCATTTCCTAAACCACTCGCCTAGGCGGTTTGCGGCGTTTTGGAGGGTCTTTGTGATTTGGGCCAGTTTGTGCGATGAACAGTAGATGGCTGTGTCATCTGCAAAAAGGGCCGTCTGTGCCGTGAGGGGAGCCGGTTCAAACTTCGGAAAGTCGCTCGTATACAGGGTGAAAAGTATGGGGGAGAGCACGGATCCTTGGGGGACGCCAGCCCTTATCGGGTGGGGGGAGGATAGTGTTCCCTCTACGCGATAGCGGAAAAAGCGATTTGACAGAAAGTCTCGAATGATGAGTACGAGACGATCTGGCACTTTAAGTTCGTATAGCTTATAAATTAAGCCTTGGTGCCAGACTTTGTCAAATGCTTTTGCCACATCGAAGAAGAGAGCCCCCGTTAGACGTGGACGAGAGAAACTGGAGTGGTGAAGGACGTGCTCCACTATGCGATGGACTTGTTGAACGCAAGAGTGTCTGGCTCTGAAGCCGAACTGCTCATTAGGTATGAGCTTGTTCGTCTCGGCGAAGGATCTGAGGCGGTTGTAGATAATGCGCTCGTAGATCTTGCCTATCGTGCACAGAAGGCTTATAGGCCTGTAGCTGGTCGGCTCAGTTTTAGGTTTCCCAGGTTTGGGAATGCCTATGACCGTCGCCTCTTTCCACGCTTGGGGAAAGATGTTATTACTGATGGCTGCGTTGAAAATAGCGGTTAGTAAAAAGACGAGGTGAGCTGGGAAGCGCTTTAGCACTTTGTTAGTGATGCCGTCGGGCCCCGGGGCCTTTCGGGGATGGAGGTCCTTGATAATAGACTGAACTTCCTCTACTGTGACTGGCTCCAGTGCCGGGTCTGAGGCTGGTTGAGCGGTTCTGCGTTCGACCTCCGCCTCGACGGTAGCGAGGTGGTCTGGGTCTACTGGCATCGTGCTGGGTGTGCATTGGGCCTCTAGGCTGTCGGCTAGGCACTCGGACTTATCCTCATCATCAAAGGCAGGTGGTTGGTTCGGCCTGTTGAGAGGAGGGGTGGACTCTGTGTTGTCGGTCTTGAGCTTCCGAGCCAGTTGCCAGAAGGCGAACTGGTTGGGGTCAAGATTGTTGAGCATCCCGTCCCACTGTGCCTCTCGCAGTTCTTTAATGCGCTGCTTTACAGATCTCTGTAATGCTCGCATGCGAGTTCTGTTGGTTTCAGTGGGGTAGGAGTCATAGGCTCTGATGGCAGCGTTCTTCTCGGTCAGCAGTGCTCGCACATCCGCAGGCAGGTTCCACCGACGGTGGGCCGTCACTGGGACCTGCCGCGAACAGTCGTTAACGACATTTTGTACGTGGCCTGTGAGCGAGTCGATTGCACTCGATATATCTTGAGTCGACACGATCTCGTCTGGGATAGTGTCTAATAGCGGGGATGAGATTGACTTTAGGCTTTCTCCTAGTCGATCCCAGTCCACTTTGGTCCTAGTCATCTCGGGTTGCGCCTCGTCGGGCGAGCCCAGTCTGGGTGCTAGGTCCAAGATGACTGGTCTATGGTCTGATACTAGTTCATGGTGCACTTCTATAGAGCGCATCCGTAAGTTTACGTTCTGCAGAAGTGCAATGTCCAAGATATCAGGGCGGTGGTCTGCGCACCCGGGGAAATGGGTGTGGGTCAAGGGGGTGATGATGTCAAATAGGAGGGCCTCTGATAGGGACTCTAAGAGTCTGCCGCGGGAGGATGTGTAGTTGCATCCCCAGGCGGTGTTTTTGGCGTTAAGGTCGCCCGCTATTATAACTGAGCTGCCTAGGTTCAGTAGTGCCGCGAGGTCGCTGCGAGTCAGCGACTTCGGGTTTGGACCTGAGTTGGAGGGAGGCAGGTAGGCCGATACGATTGTGATGGGCTGATGTCCGGTCATGCCCAGCCGACAGACAGAGGCCTCCATGTGCTGGAGGTTTGGTGTGTCTATAGGCATACAGTACAGGGATCTTTTATAGTAGATGAGGGTTCCTCCGAGGGCGGATGTAGTTCTATCGTTTCGGATGATGTTATAGTTAGCTACTTTAGGGTCCCGTATGCCGGGCTTGAGGAATGTTTCCTGCACAAGTAGTATATCTAACTGGTGGTCCGAGAGGAAAGTGGCTACTTCCGCCCTTTGGGACTGGAGCCCGTTGGCGTTGAAGAAGCCTACTTTTATTGCGGTCGGTTTGACTCTACTCTTCGTTTGGTGTACTTCCATTAACGGGTGTTAAAATTCGCGAGAGTTTCGTTGAGTTCGCGAAACTCGATTGCTATTTGTAGCATTTGGGGCACGTTGCCCTCGGCGGCTCTAATTTTCTTTGCCATGCGGCTGACTTCATTGAAGTCGATCGCGGCAAAGAAACGCGTTACTAAATTTAGATCCTCTGTGGGATCGGTGGCCGCCTGGGTGTTTTTGGCGGGGGCTCCTCTTTGGGTGGCTGGTGGTTGTTTGGGCACTTCCTGGGGGGCCGGTTGTTGTTGGACCTTGGGTGGTGGGTTGGGTTTGAGTTTTGTAACCCAGGGTGCAGGCCACTGAGGGGCTAATCTCGGGGGCGATTGCGCGGTGGAGGCGGTCACTGTTAGTGGCCGTGAGTGTGGGGCGGGGATGGGGGCTCGCGCGCTAGGCGTTCCCGAGGCAGCCGCCCGCCTCTGAGCCACCTTGTTGTTTGCGCGGGGAGCTTTTGGGCACCCGCGATAGTTCGCGGGGTGGCCAGTCTCGCCGCACAGAACGCAACTCGGCGGCTCAGTGCAGAGTGCCCTGTCCTTGGGACGGGGACACTCCTGGGTGCTATGATTTCCTAGGCACTTTACGCACCTAGGCTTTGCGTGGCAGTTACGGGCCGAGTGCCCGTACATCTGGCAACGGTGGCATTGTCCAGGGGGGCCTCGTTTGTGCGGGGGCTCTACAGTGATGCCAGAGAGTTGGCACACTTTCTTAATGTTAAAGATGGCCTTACCAGCCTCGGTGCGCTCCAGTATGACCAATACAAGGTCATACATGATCGCGTTTCCGCGGTTGGGTTTGCCTCGGTGCAGTCTGTGCACCTCTAGGGCGGGGAAGTTCTGGGCCTTAAGGTCGGCCAGTATGTCGGAGCTCTCCAGCTCCTTTGGTACTCCGCGCAGAATAACGCGGAGTTGGCGTTCCTCGGGCAGAGCGTAGGTGTGGAACCCTACGCTCATGCTCTTGAGGAGCGAGGTCATTGACCTGTGGTCCTTTGCCGTTTGCACGGTGACCTTGATCCCTTGCTGGGTGGTCCGGGCCGACAGGTAATTTAACTTGTTAATGGCGCAACGGTTTGAGACCGCCAGCCATTTTTCTTTGTCCTGAATGAACAAAGGGGGAGGGGGTGGAACTTTCCTCGTGGAAGACGAGGGTTCAGGAGTTCGCGAGGGGGGCGGGGCCTCCTTCGGGGTGGGGTTGGGCCGTTTGGCTTTAGGAGCCTTGGTCGGTGTTGGGCTTGGGCTTTGCGGGGAGAGGGCGGCTTGTTTCGCCGCTCTGGCCCTCTTGCGGCGACTCCTCTTTCCCTTTGAACCCTCTACGAGGGTGAACTCGTCCGAGTCCGAGTCCGAAGGGTCGGAGGTTGCCGACGATGAGGAGCACTCGGATTGAGTGTCCATCGCCTCTTCGGTGGTGGTTTCCGAAGCTGAGGGGGAAGGGGTGGGCTGCGTGGCCTGGTCGTTCGTCGGGGTGAGTGCCCTCCGCGTGACTGGGCGAAGGTACTCCGCGAGGGCGGGGAGTTTGGCCGCCAGAGCCTTTAAGTGCTCTGGGTTGTCGGCCAGCTCGGTGACGAGCTCGTCAAGGATCTGGTCGGTGCGCGACATGGCGCCCGACCAGGAACAACTTTGGGTGGCTATCGAACTTACACTGTTTCCCTCGCGTCGCGTTCCGCACGGAAGAAACAGCAAGAAACCGTGCGGCAGTCGCGCCTAACTTGTCCTACGATCGCCCCGGGCGGGAACAGCCCGGGGGTGAGTTTGTTTGTTTGACCTCCTCGCCGGGGTAGGCGAGGAGGGTGTGCCTACGGTGTGCCCTAAGCTGGTCTCCCTTCGCCAGTCTTATTGTGCGAGAGGGTTCCTAACAGCCCAGGTCAAAGAGGGTGGCTTCGGACCGGAGTCCTTAGCGCCCAAACAGTGACCTGAGAATGGGAAAAAGGGTGTAGGGTGGGGTGGGAGGGGGCGATGGATAGCGTCGGCTAGGAGTCCCCCCAAGGCCGGTGGTGCTATCCCCGTCCGGGTGATTGCCTTGTCTAGAAGAGACAAGGCGAGTGCCCCGGGTCCGCACTCCGCTCGGCTTCGTTGGCACCGTTAGGTATCAACCGAGCGACCACTAAAAATCGTGGGTTTCCAACGATGCGAAGGGCCTTGCGCAAAAGGCAGGCCAACGTGTATGCGTAGAAATAGGATAACTGAAACTTGCTTTGAAAAAAGCAAGTCGCAGCGTTATCAGGGAAGCGTCCGTCTCGCGCGAAGGCCCGAGAGCGAATCGAACGAAACGATCGATACGAACTTCAATATTCGCTACTTCTTTCTGATTTTTATCTCGTCATGAAAACGACACGGTAACATCATCTTGTCAAAAAAAGCTTAGGTACCAAAATTATGAAAGAAGTGGCGTAACTATAGATGCCGTAATATGCCCCGGACAAAAAACAAACCTCACCTCAACTTCCCATCATTTATTACAACACATTCATTAAAAATCCGCTGAATTTGCTATGAACCTTGAATGATATAGTTGCGCCACTGGTTGAAAAAATGACTATTTGTTCTGAAATCCCAGGACGCGCACATCGATTGATTCATATAGAATATCTTGAAAAATGGCTGTGTACCGACCCATGCAATCCGATTGAAAACAAAACATCTGTCAAAAGATCTAACGACAGCAATGAAACGACGATGAACCATAAAAAATCCAATCACCAATAGGCACTAAAAGATTATATAGAGAGGGGGCTTTACACGCCTTCAGGACAACCATAGCTTTTGTGGTAAGCACTCGAGAAACGCCGTTAGTAAGGTAACCATTGTTTATCGAGTTTTAGAAGATACGTTTGTTTAACATCGAGTCAACTTTCTTGGTGCGAACGGCCAAACTATGGAACTCCTTGCCGGACTCTTTGTTTCCAGAGACATACAATCTTCAGGTGTTCAAAGTGAGACTGAATCGGTATTTTCTGGGTAAGCGTACACCATCGTAGGCTTCAATATCACTTAACAGTGAATTGTGACCAAGCCCAAACCCATAATGATTAAAAAAAAGTGATGTTTTATTTCATGTCGTACTAGTAGGTATGCGCTGTTTCAAGCTATGCAAGTAACATGAGCCACAGCACCCAAATTACTTAGAATCGAACAAAAATATGGACATCTACGCGATTATTAATATGTGAAAGTAACATACAACAGAAAGAATGGTGTTATAAATATATCAAGACGAAATGTTGAAATAGTTGTAAGGGCCTCATAGAATGATGCATTATTTTACTTGATAGTTTATGTTGTCAGAATGGTCCTCAGCAATGATGATGAAGATTATCTTAGGGAGACTGTCGGCGCCCTCCAAAACGAAGGGACGAAGACTTGAGAAAATGACTTGTCGACATACGATCTACATCCTTATATTTTCAGAGATCCATATCTATGGTTGGGCGTCCTCTAGGGGAGGCCTAAGTTCACCATTAGACTGTAACAAGCTGTTTGATTTGTTATAAAAATCTAAATACAAGAAGTATTAAGTAACTCGTCTTAGATTAAATAAAACTTTACCCATGTAGATTTTAATTTTGTCCTGCCAAATTATCTCAACAACAAGGTTCCTCCAACCATCAGATATTTGATGCGCTCATTTTAGGATGGGCCGTTCGTTTAGCGGTGCCTTAAATAGCTCACTGAAATCCGGATATCCGAGTTAAAAATTCCGACTTTAACGACCTAATCAGGCCCGGAACGACCTCATCATTCTCCGACACGCAACGTGTTACTCCCGCTAACATTTACATAACACGTCACCTTATTTGAAGAAAACGAGCAACTTGATATAAAATGTCGTTAGACACTCGTAACTCTTAGAGGATTGGACACGGGAATGTATCAAGAATAGAAACGCATCACGATTTAATCTATCTTCTATATCTATATATATATCTATACTTATAATAAATCTGTAGAGAGGTCAATTCTGTACATGAAATATATTTTCAAAATAACTATCAGGGGGTGATTAGTGATCGATACTGATGCCAAAAATGCAATCAGTAAAATTTTTGTCTGTCTGTCTGTCTGTCTGTCTGTCTGTCTGTCTGTATGTTCCTTATAGAAACAAAAACTACTGGACGGATTTTAACGAAACTTGGTACAATTATTCTTCATACTCCTGGGCAGGTTATAGGGTACTTTTCATCACGCTACTATCAATAGGAGCAGAGTAGTGAAGGGAAATGTTGGGAAAACGGGAGAAGTTACTCCATTTTTTAAGCTTCCGTCGCGTGTGCAGCCTTAATGGTTAAAGTTACATAGAAATTATGTATGACAGAAATATTTCACATAAAATTGACTAAAAAATATCCCGCAACAGCATATGTCTATCTTTTATGGTTGACTCACAATAACACGTGTAACTCCTGATAGCTTAGCAGTTCGGAGCATTCTGATTATATTTGTTTACTCTTACGTTTATAATACTCTCATTCATCCCTAATGTAAAAAAAGTTATCATTATTACCTATTCAATAAAAAAAGAATCATAGAAATCGGTATAGAAACACCAAACTTATACATGAAATAAGCCATCGCGCCGTCGCACGTGAATACTGAATCATGCTATAAGGATTATTTTTGTGTAACGGTTGCCGCGCTCGACACGGGTCGCGGCGGCGGTAGGGTATAAAAAGGCGGGAGGTCCGAGAGCTAGCTTCATTCAATATTTGGCTGTTGATGCGTTCAGAGCGATCGACCTTATTGACAGACAATAATTGATATTGAGAAACCGTGCCAGCGCGACTTTTAGTTTTTAAATAGTTTATTTGAATTTCTTTTGTTGTTATATTGTAAAATATTCGTTCAAATTAAAAATTATTAAGCGTAGGTACTTTTATTAATTAAAGTAGTTATAAGTATTTATTTTTAAGTGAAGTAGGTATAGGTAGATAGTTTTGCACAGGCGTTTCAGCTTCAAAAATATATTTACAAAAAAAGTATCAGGGGGTGATTAGTGATCGATACTGATGCCAAAAATGCAATCAGTAAAATTTTTATCTGACTGTCTGTCTGTCCGTCTGTCTTTCTGTCTGTCTGTATGTTCGTTATAGAAACAAAAATTACCTACTCAACGGGTTTTAACGAAACTTGGTACAATTATTCATCATACTCCTGTGCAGGTTATATGATACGTTTCATCACGCTACAATCAATAGGAGCAGAGCAGTGAAGGGAAGTGTTGGGAAAACGGGAGAATTTTTTATCTGAATGTTTGATTGAGCATCACGCAAAAAGTACTGCATGGAATTGAATGTGGTTTTTTTTTTTTTTTTTATACCACTAAGGTGGCAAATGGCTACCGGCCCGCCTGATGGTAAGCAGTTACCGTAGCCCATGCACGCCTGCAACACCAGGGGCATCGCATGCGCTTAGCCGACCCTTTAGGAACCTATTTACTTTCGACTTGAAGTGCCCCATACTGTATTCCCCCGAGAAAACATCAGCAGGCAGCTCATTCCACAAACGCAACATTCTCGGGAGGAAATTCCTCTGAAATCGGACCGTGCGTGACCAATTAGGCCTCAAAGTGTCGTTGCCGATGGCGAGCGGTACGATGATAAAATGAAGCTGGTTTTCACCAATGTATTGCTAGAGGTCTAACTTAAGATTTGGGCATCATTTTATGGAAGTCCGTTAGTTTTGAAACCCGATATCCACGCGTGCGACGCCGCTGGCACAGCTAGTTTTAAAATATTACAGCGTCTTTTTTCAAGAGTCGCTTTTCAATTTTGAATTATATGGCGCGTCTGTTCTGATCGTCTTGAAATCCTAAAACGCTTTCATTACTACTACCTATTCAACGATAATAAGCAATTTTTGACGAATTTTATGCTTTATATCAATTGCAATTCTTGCAATGGTTTAAAATTCAATCCTGTCCATGCGATTGCATTTGAACGCACAGTACTAAATGCATAAAATTAAGGTTAATTAAACCAATTTGTTCCAGCGTTCGCGTGTGACAACGCAATTTCTACCTAACCATGTTGACAATAACATTAAAAATCCATTTTGATCGCATTCTATGATTTTTCCTGTAAAATCTGTACGTGTTATCACATAAATCTACTAAATTGAAAGCACTATTCAGGCGAATACCTGCGTTTAACAGAAACACGAAATTTAACTTTGCGTCTGTAATTAAAAATAAAATAAGCCTTAAAAAATTATCAAGAGCATAAAAAAGTAGGTTGTTTTTGTTTTAATAATAAAAACTCTTTTAAAGCTGAAAGCTTCAAACCTTTTTACTGGCCACTTAACTTTTTTGCGAATAGCTGTTTTATTCCTCGCATTGTTATTTTTTCAATAATTTATTTTGTCTTAATGATTTTAAAACTTTATGACACGAACAATGATCAGTCGCGCTTTATGGTTTGCGTCATGTCATGCTGCAACTTCTTTATTATCTTGTATTCATATAGTCCTATGGGTTCCCGGTATCTACACCTCTAGGCCAAACCTCAAAGCTTAAAAACAAATGCTCGCCGCCGTTATGTCGTTACTCTATCATGGTAATGTAGTGTTGTACCTTCACAGGTATTCCTCTGATGTATAATTTTAAAAAAAATTGTACGATTCCACCCAAAATGGTCACTGAATTTCTATTTATTATTTCAATATGATAACGTATCTAGCAATGAAAGACGAGATACCTATCCTATACTTAAATAAATATCCAGTCTAATACACTAGATCCACCTGCTTCTAGTTAGTGGAAAAGTTTTCCTTTATTATAGTGCAATAATATGAAATTTTAAATTGCTTTTCATTTGTTTCACATGGGGATTCTGCGCTGCAATAACTATTTATGGGAACTGGTGCGTCGTAGAATAAAAGTTTAATGGACTCCCGGCACGTTTCAGTAGGTATCATGGAAATAATGCTAAGGTGGGAACGATGCGAAAATCAATGGATCATAATAAAAAATAACATTTTCATAAAGATAGAAATGGGAATCATATAATCGTATACTTTATTCTGAATCGGCGTTTCATGGATTTGTACCTCTAAGCTGCGTAAATAACAAAATACATTAAATACTTTTTATAAATACTGGCTGTATAGACAAGAATGTGTGATGAAAAAAGAATAAAAATAATTATTGGAAAATGGCGCGCATTTGGCTGTATGGAGAGATCGCTAGCCGTTAAATCATTATTAAAAAAGTGTCTGAGCCATCGGTATTATTAAAATAGCTCTTGAAGAATTATACGGAAAAAGAAAATTTCATTTAATCAAAACTATTGTTAGTGATTGAAGAAGGTCAGATTGATTGTTCTCTATTCCTTCTTAAATTATGTGAGCTATAAGTCAACAGCTTTTTTGTTTTTTTTTTTGTTTATGGACTCTATCACGCGTGTAGAGTTAACGCGGATAATTCGCCAATGTCAAGTGTTTAGGTAGCTTTTTTCATAGTCCAACACTTATTTGAAAACTAATCAAAAACCACTAATAAATTCCATAACAGTTTTCTATAACTTCCAGTGGACGCACACGTATAATACTCGTAGCAAAGTGATATCTAAATTTATTACCGCTATTGTATACAGGATAGCCAACATTCTTTCTAGATAATACACCAAGAACTATGTACCTATGTAGAGAAAGTAAGGCTAAGTTCATATGGCCGCGCGGCACCGCGCGCCGCCGCGCGGTGTGGGAGTTCACATGACAGGGTATATACGAGCGCCAGTCTGGCATTAACATTGATATACAATGGACGTGGAGGAGGCAATTTGCTTGTGGATTACCCAAATTTTTCTTTTTTTCTTCGGAATCATCATTTTTGCAAAAAATTAAAACTAGTTCTTCCCAAGACCTTCTTTTTAATATTTTATTTGAATAATCCTTAGAGTTAAGATTCCAAATCGCATCTCTTTTTTCGATTTCGTCGATAAGCAAATCGATAGGCACAATGTCATCTTCGGTACTCATTGCATCGATCTATGTGTCTTTCCGTCTCAAGGCGCGCGGATCAACTGAACAGGTCGATACAGGTTTGAAATACTTGTGCCGCGCGGCAGCGCGCGGTTCTAGATCTTGCGCGCGGGTCAGAGCGCGCCGCGCGTTGGCGTGCGGTACCGCGCGGTAATGTAGACGATAATTATCGTTTATATTGATCTTGTGCCGCGCGGTTCGTAGTTCCGCGCGGTACCGCGCGGCCATATGAACTTAGCCTAAACATTTTATGGTCTTAATGGTTTTCACGGTAAGTTATAACCAACTTTCTGAAGTTTAATAATATTTACTTGCGTATGGTTTTTCATGTATCCAATTACTCATATAATTCTTATCCTTTCCGCGTCATTAAAACGAGAATATCATGCCGGTACATATGTGTCTATCATTTCAACCCCATCTCATCCCATGGGTGTCGTAGAAGACCACTAAGGGAATATCAGGAAACGGGCAGCAGCGTTGACCTGGGTACAAAAAAATCGGGATGGTCCTATTCTAACCACTTAAATAGCCTCATCATATTTATTTAAATTAATGACTAATAACGACAACGGTGATTATCATTTTCAGAATCCAAATAACTTGAAAATACGTTCGCCGAAATACCATTATTTCATTGTTTGCAAGTTATTATAATTCGTGTTACAAAAAATATGATAAACGAGAGGCGTCGGCTTTCCTGTCGATTTTCCTCAGCCTACGCAGAATAAATAATAATAAAATAAACAGTAAAAAGATTGCAAACATTGAAATAAAAACGGGGAAAAAGCTTTCTTACAGCTGCAAATAAAATTCACATTAACTTGCGTTATAAATGCGGGTGACGCAAATGGTGCAAACGTTTCTGAAAAGTCTTGCAGTTAGCGAAGATTTGTTGTCATTTCATATCTACACTAATATTATAAAGAGGAAAGTTTTGTATGTTTGCAATGAATACTCAAAAACCAATGTGCTGGATTTTCATCACGTACGTAAACGTAGTACCTCTTACGGCCTAAAGGGGCGCTGTACCAAATTTTATACAATTTCTTACGGTGACGTTAAGCATACATTTTCGAAAGTGTTCGTGTTAGGCACACAGATTTCAAAAATTCTTTCAATAATGGGTAGCTACATTCACCCTGAGTTACATATTACTAGAATATAACCCAATAAAATGTTTATCTGAAATCGAGTATAAGCCAACAAAAGCCATTATCTACCTTCACTAAGTATTAAACCTATAGATAGGACAAAATCTAGATCCTACAGATTTTACCTGCTAAAGTTGCCTTGGTTGTAACTACAATCTTTATTAAATATTATAGATAGTACAGATACAGATACATCTAAAAATTAATCGTCTTGAAAACATGTTGGAGAAATTAATAGGTATAGAGAACCTTATTCACGTTTAAAGGTCACCACATCACCTCCGTTCCCAAACAACTCTTCATACGCTTGGCATTGGGCCACGTAGCAAATCTAACGATAGGAATGCATTTTGGTTTTGTGTTTTTCTGCCGTTTTCTGGCTCTTTACACCAATTTTTTTACTTTGGCTTTGGTAACGACTGTATATTTCGTGCGATCGTTTAGGAGTAATATTTGTTCCAAAAACAATCAGATCTGAGCCAATTCAGATCTTTTTTAAGCCCTTTTTTCGGAAATCCCATGCTCTCAGTTAAATCACGAAATACCATTTTAGGGATATCATGACGAATGACGACGACAAGAAAAGAAACGAATATTATTGGTCCATTTCCTATTTGGCCCTATTTCTATTTCTTACACAATGTATAAACCATTCAAACATTTTAAAAAGTCGATAAATCCTTATAGGGATAAGGATTTAAACTACCACGTTTATAAACTTATGAACCCAATATGGAACTATCGTTGTAGTATAAGCACAACCTCCACTATCATCGATCTAAATAATCACTGTTAGGTAGTGCTGTTAGCTTAGCTGTCTGTTTAGAGTTTTCACAATTAGCTATTGAAACCCGTCACCAAACTTATCAATTCATACTGCATTACCAGTAACATAACCTCCATGAATTGCAAGCAATCACATGGCGCCACTCAGCCGTGCCAAATCCAGGTCCATCCTCTCATATCATATTAATAGAAATTTTTACAACCGCAACCTCAACATTTATATGCGTAATTTCAACAAATGTACCTTTGCAATTCAAGTGTTTGTAGAACGGCACCCAGATGGATTATTTAAATTTCATTTCGGCTAAAATGAGGGTCACATGTTGGGCACCGAACGATGCGAGGGCTTTGCATGTTGGTGGTTTGGTTTCACAAATAAAGGAAACCTATATGCTAACCCGACTTTAGGATTATCTGTGAGAAGTATTTGTTCTGTAAACAAATGATTCTAAAGAAGCTTGTCTATCACAATAGGCAGACCCAATGACCCTAAAAAAGATAATACTTAAACCATTTAAATTTGATCATTTTGCTGTTGCACTTTCTATTCGGATTCAAAAACTTTAGATGAACGTCGAGGAAGTTTTCTAGAGAGATCTTTCCGAACTCCTTTGTGAATGCGTATGCTGATCGGATCATTCTTTAAGCAATCTCTAAATCTAATATCTGTACTATAGAACCATAAAGAATTGTGTCGATCAAAATTAGATCACAATATTAAAAAATATAAAAAAATTAAGAAATAAAACAAGCTGAGCTTACTCCAAGAATTAATTGTCTATGAATCTACACAGTCATTCTTGATTAGATCACTGAACATACCTACTGACCAATGCACTCATTATTCGCAGAACATTTGAACTCCCAAATAAGGCCTTAGTAAAGGACTCATGCTCTGGATATTTATTTAACACTATTAATATACCTAAGTAGGTATGCTGGTAAATAAATACTGCCCAAACACTTACTAGTTCGGCTCGTGGTGTAATATCACGACCAACGAGGGAGTCTGTTTGCCCGCCTTATAACAAACTGGGAGGTAACACTTCGGGACTATTGCTTTTCCGAATGGAATTGAGTTGCTTTCGTAAACAAACATAAGTGAAACTTCAACGTCTCCAACTAAGGACAATATTCGTTTTGGAAATTTGATTTCGTTACTGCAATAAAATAGTTTTCTATCACTTTTTAGATTAGATCAACGTTTTCCTTGCAACCGCGTCTCCTGATTATGAAGTATAGATTGTAACCATAAAAATGAAACTTATTTATACGAATTACCACTTCATTTCATTTCATTAATTTCATACATTGCTGACCATTACTTTCACGCATATCTCGCCTTCATTACTATAAACGAGCTAATCTAAATTTCTACCTTTAGCTTATATATCAATATTTGATTGTATTCCACTTACTACCAATCTTTATTTCATAAAAACGGTCTAAATAACTACATTCCTCGTAGATATTCCGTAGTTTATCACTTCAGTTATTGCGGAAAGATACTTAAATTTAATCCATTTAGAGGAGCACAGTGCCAGCAGGGGCTAAGCCTCAAAAGAGACAAGGAAAAAGCTCTGTGGGAACCGCGGATTCGTCATTACCGGATAAGTTAAATGAATCCAATCACCTCACACGCTCGCACGCTCAATAAGTACACAATCGACTCACTGGCATTGCGAAGAGACGTCGCATCCATGTGCGTTCTCTACCGCATCTATCACGGGGAATGTTCTGAAGAATTGTTTGGTTTACTGCCTGCAGCTGAGTTTCTTCACCGCACCACGCGTAATCGATTGCAATTCCATCCTCATCATCTCGATGGTTGGCGATCCTCTACTGTACGCTTTATGAGGAACTTCTTGCCTCGCGCATCGGTTTTGTGGAACCAACTCTCTGCTTCAGTATTTCCGAACAGTTACGACATGGGAGCCTTCAAGAAACGAGCGTACTCCTATTTAAAAGGCCGGCAGCGACCCTAAACTCGATTTGAGTGCGGGTGTCCATGGGCGGTGTCGACTGCTTACCATCAGGCATCACATTTGCTCGTCTGCCGCCTCTTGCATAAAAAAAAAAAACCTGCGTACTCTTCCCCACGTCCATTTATTAGTATGGCCAATTAATTTAATCGAACTCAAATAGTGATGGGCTTTGGACAATTTATTGGGCGTACTGTATTGAGTACTCGAAAAACTCGTGAATTTTTCTCGTTTTCTTTTAAATAGCAACTAAAGTATTACTTCTATCTGTAAATCTTTCATTTTCAATTTGACGGAACTCTGTTTTGATTCATTTTTTGGCAAAATGCGTTCCTAGTGACACGTTTTCTACAGGAACACAGGTTAGTAAATGCTAATCACCGCTTTTTCTTGTGCAAACGTTTGTTGTGGTAATTTCAAAATTAACTTCTACAATTTATTCCTATAGAAAATGCATCAAACTCATGTCTTTTTCGGGATCAATTGTAATACCATCTTGAGATAGGAGAGTTGTTAACCTCATTATAAATGTAGCTCAAAATAACAGATGTTATTTTTTACTAAGCCAACTGTACAGATTTTATGAGGATCGAATCTCAAGTGTTCTAAGAAATTCGTCTGTTTTTGCTCAAAATCATATACCCAATACATGATCTAAATAAATAACCACTTGGAAGATTCTAAGTCAGGCTTCTGTATTCAAAATGAGGTCTAGTTGAAAACCTTTATCGGGTTTCCAATACAGACTCAGTCAAAAACTCAGAAATGTTGGAAAGGAGTTAATCAGTTCATAATAATTATTTTATCCTCGTCTTTTAAACGACAGTTTGCAATGAAACCTACATAAATAATCTTTTGTAAGTAAAGTTTATATAAGTAACGAAGGCACAATCAGTGTCCATTACCTTGGTAGACCACGGTATAATAATAGAATAGGGATCATTGTAGGCCTAAAGTGAAAGAAAAGATACGTTGTTTATACATATGGTTGACTACCATCAGATCAGATCGGCATCTGCAATGAGCAAAATGAAGTAAAATCGATGTATTACGGCCCAAATAAGTGCGTACTTGAAGCCCAAATGTTGTATCTGCCCATCACTGGGCCAAAGCCTGGCATTCGCGTGCCGCCATCGCTCCCCTCGACAGTCGACTTATTGTGGAGATTTTTCTGGCTTATTGTAGGAAATTACCGTAATTTACCTCTTTATGTCTGTGCCACATTGCGGCCTGGAGCACCCGCGTCGGAATGAACCCAGCGTTATGAGACTACGGGAATGCCATTGTAAAATACTTGAGCTTCACTAAGTAAAAGGAGACGTTTCTTTTGAAATTCGGATATTGTTATTACGGATCTGAGCTCATACAATGTAAAGAACCCTTTGAATTTAATATTAATTGAAACGCGGATACGATCATTATAATTTCACGAATTAGGGGATTTGGTTCTATCTTTACATGTTCATTTCAAATTACTTTCATCATTGTCATATTATTATCTTCATAGAACGTTGGTAAGATACACTTCGCTGGCTTGTTTTCATCGGCTAACATCTGGCAAACCCGAAGTAAGATTTTGAAAATGTTTACACGATTATTAAAACTAAAGCTTTAGTAAGCTAAGAAATTCTGGTTACTTTACCGTATTAATATTACAAATCGTGATTTTAAAAATATCCCTTTTAAATAAACGACCCGTAATAACGAATAATGATTTATATTTAGAAATCATCATCTAAATCCGATATACATACATGAATACTAAAAGAGATATTTATTATGACATAGTTCTTGAAATTTTTAAATATTCTTATTGCACATTGCTTGGACAAAACGGTATTTTCTCTGTTACTATGAATACCAGATGACGACTAAGAAGAACGTGTCCCAGAACACCCAGATCCGAGACTATATGCAATAGTTCATTTCCTAAATAGACCTGACCAGGAATCGAACGCGTTCAGATCGTCCGTGATTTTGGCATATAGTTCTACGCCACCGAAGCCGCCTATTAATGCTAAGATTTTGTTGTTGCATAACCCCTGCCACATAAACCTACTTTTAGTTTTATTTTCACAATAGTAAGAATGCAGTTTCTTTTAAAAGAAAACTGTACTAAACACGCAGTTTAAAGGCTAGCTTTTCTAGAATGAAGTATGAAAGCGTGCAGCCAACATTATGTGGCTCAAAGCTACGAAGACCTAACCTTATAGCTATCCTCCGTTCTCTTGACTTTTATAAACAATTTTCAACTTTACACCCTGCTGTTAGAACCAAGTCTTATTTATAGGACGTGAGCAATAAGTTACCGTTCTCAATCTTAACCTGTATTCCTTTGGCAGCTCTAATAAAGATAAAACGAACTTAGAAGATTTTAGTTTTAAAAGTAAGTAAGATATCTGATACATGTACAGGTTTTTACTTAAATAAACTAAAGTTCTGGACCCAAATAGCTAATTGTATACCTACATACATACAATAGCTAAAAGATTACATAATCCTTACAATTTTATTTAAAAATCAATTACATATTGATTAGAATCAGTAAAATATGCTTTTATATTTTACTGACCGCAGCACGTGGTTTTGCCCGCGTGAATTATCATAAAATCATAGCCTATGTGTCAATTTAATGAACGACTATATTTACTGTAAAGTTTCATTCATATCTGTTTAGTAGTTTTCACATAAAAGAAAATCCAACCAAGCATTTATAATACTATATTATTATGTATTAAGTCGTTTATGGTACCTAATAAAAAAATCTTTCCTTCTTTCTCTTTCTTTCTTTATAAAGAAGGATCATTATGAAGTAGCATTTATACAAAACGACGACCTAATTAGGTTAAGGTAATATGGTCTTGCCATACTAAACTTTGTGCCTACCTAGGCTATAACCATTAACCATACAATGTACCTTCACACCATACAGAACTAAGACTTCTTACATTGCTCTGCAATAAGTTTTTAATTGTATTAATATATATAGAGACATATAGAGACTTTGCCTATATATAGAAACATACTTTATTGCACCAACCATTTAGGTTTGTGACTTTGTGTACATCTATCTATTGCTTGATAAAGTCTACACGCTTGAGACTCATCTCGGCAGATTAAACGGCATGAGATCATTTCACGAGCAATTGTGAATGAAATCGCCGCTCTATTGGGTAATTGTGACTTGCACGTTGTTCTCAGCCTCAGCTTAGGGGCAGTTTGCCATAAATACGCGATTGCTACGCAAAATATCTACTAGTTGTCTGTAATACCTTGTCTATAAATGTTTGTATTTGGTGCAATAAAGAATATCTAATATCGACATTTTTTCGCACATGTACGTTGTCTACAGAAACCATCATTTATAAATTGTAGTAGTGCTTTTAAACCCAAGTCGCCGCGGAAACGCGCTGATTGATTTGGCTATGAGTAACCGAATCAGTTGCCTAGGTTTGCCATGCTAGCCTGTAGGATTATTTCGAGTATACATTCACCGACTGATTCCGAAACGGCTGGAATCACTTCACGAGGATTTCGCCGAATGTACGGTGGTCACTAGCCAGACGGGTAAGCTGGTGACTCTTGCGACAACCATGAGAAGAATCTAGTCTAGAAAGTTGCGTATGAAATTTAAGTATGTATTGAAACTACGAGTATGACAGTTCTCTGTATTACTTAATTATACAAAAGGCTCATGAACAAAGATACTGCTACAATTTGTATTTAACTTTGTACCAAGTCCTACCCACAATTTGATACTATCAAGATTTATGGTCGTACGTATATGACGGCTGTATACTTAAATTGTTTCACTAATTACATAAAAAGAACAAAGTAACGCAGTAATCAACTCATTTTATAGATACTCGGCTGCTCTGCAGATCCGCGGTAATGCCCACAAGTGCAATACAGAGAGACAGTCATAAAGACGGAACAGTACGATTGCACCACAGAAATAAATCAAGCTTGGGACGGCCTTGTTTGCGCTAAAAACGTGGGTCAATAATGTAACGTGGTGCATGATTGTAAATGTTTAGTCATTAATTTACAAAGAAAGTAGCTAAGTAAGTTTATCAGTTATCTAGTACCCATAGTACAAGCTTCGGCTTAGTTTGGGACTAGACGGGGCTGTGTGGCCCAGCGCGGCATGTCTTGGGCTTAAATATGCGTTCTAAATTTATATTCTAGCGCTCGTTTCAAGAAGTGCGTGTTTTCCTATAAGTTAAGCGATATGGTTGACTGGCTCGTTTGGGTGGTTGCGATTGGCACACAATTTCTGCTCTCTGCATGACCCAAAGGTTAACTGGTAGAGAATGCTCCTAGCATTAAGTTTGCCTTTTTTACCATTTTGTGCAATAAAGTTTAAATTAATAAATTGGCGGCTTTGGCCGAAAATTCGGTCATCAATTCGGTCGGAGTATCAATGATGCTCCATTGTTTCAAACGTTCGAATTCCAAACGTTTGTAAAATTACTCTCTGTCATCCTTTAAACCGATCTGGATATATTTCTATGAATGAAACGCTTCTTTGTGGCGTCTCTGTGAGACTGTGACAGTCGTTGCGCGTCTGTTGTTCCTACTGCCAACAGTGTATCACTCCATTACTCACCTGTCCAATCGAATTAACGAGCCATTTGCCACTAAACTAGCTTTATAAAGGCGACATCAGACGCCGCTGCCGCGCACTGCGCTTTGTGGGTCAGGATTTATGCCTTCCGACAATTTTAGTGTCACAGATCAGAATAGATTCGATGTCACTGAAAACGCTGTAAACTTGGCATTGTGGGATAAATGATTTGTAGGTTATTGTTATGAATAACCTACCCATAATGGGGATGTGTGCTGTCAAGTCAATTGATATACTTTTAGGTAGCTGTCAAAACATAATTACTTCGTATATTTTGTAAGGCTATATGAAGACGTGGTTGGTATATCATTAAGTATTTAACTAAGGTGTTCAGATATTATACTATGTCCTTTTTACTAGAATGGTATTTAGGAATTAATTGCGTCTAGTGGCCACATCCCAATCCATTTATTTTAAAGTTTATACATACGTACTTGTACATAGGTTGAGTTTTAAGTGTCTCACAATATTAGCCTCAGTCTCAGTGGAGCCATGTCAACTACCACGACTAACTACAAATGGAATATTAACAAGAACTTATATGTGCCTCAGAACATAATTACAATGAACAATGACTTGTGAAACTTTCATACACTTTAATTTGCATTTTTAATCCAATGCACCGTTGCTACTGCATGGAGTTTGCGAAGTAAAATGTCCCTTTCTTCGCGCACTTGTGAAAAATTCCCTGTAAATCTTTACTTAACTATGAATAATGGGTTGTTATAAACGTGGAAGTTGGGTGTCGTCGCCGGTCGGACTAACTTCATCGGAAAACTTTGAGAACACTTCACATACTTTATGACAAATATCTTAAACTCTTGGAAATGCGCAAGAGAGTTTTGACAGCGCGCTATTTAGATGTGTTTAAGTATGTAGAATTTCAGTTTCGTTTTAAAGCAATTTAGAAATTTAACGGATAAATTGTGACATATTGGAGTTTTGAGTTTGAGTTTCCGGAATATTGGTATTTGGATGGATTTGCTTTAGTCACCACGCTTGGCAGGGTTGGTAAACGCAGTAAGTTTTATTTGCACCCAGATAAATGCTGCTGCCCATTCCTTGATATTCCCTCTCTCCCTTCCCGTCTTCTATGACGACCACGGGATGGGATGGGATGGTCCTATAAATCTGGTAACAACACGGCAACCCAGTGGGCCTATTCAATTAAATCTGAATTTCCTCGGATCTGGAGGTTTGATGTATACCTTCAGTCATAGTCTTCCCTCTTATTATTAACTCGTAGTAGGAAATCCTTGGTCTAACATGCATTACCCATGAATTTTATATTAGTTAATTTTCAGATTTAATTCTTATGTATCAACCTCTAACCAGCTTCTGTATCTTGTTACAGGTTCTACTGGGACTTATGTATGCTACTGCTGTTGGTGGCGAACCTCATCATCCTGCCAGTTGCCATCTCCTTCTTCAACGACGACCTCAGCACGCGCTGGATTGCCTTCAATTGTCTCTCCGACACCATATTCCTTATAGATATCGTTGTTAATTTTAGAACAGGTACGAATTTTTAAGATCTTTTCTTAAAATTCATATATTCGCATTTTGTGTGTGGCGGTTAGAGCATTCATTGTAGACGCCGTGGCGCCGCGGTGTGTAGTCAAAAACAAAGATGGAATAGGAAACCACAAAATTCTTTAATCCTTTGACCGCCGAGAAATGAAGCAAACTAGAAAATCCATTGTTATCGTTATCGTCTCATATTAGCAACCCTGGCGTTCAAAGGTATAAAGGCTTAATAACATAAGCACGCCTATTCGATGGAAATTATTCGTAAACAACAAACATTATATAAAACAAGAATCTAACATTTCATAATAATAATTAAAAACCATGTACGAACTATTACCATAAACTATTACAGTAGACGGAAATTATATCAACTTACGATTCTTGCTATTTTCACATAATAAATAAGACTGCTCTGTCCGCAACACTGTGTAAAGTTATTTTGCTGGATGTTGAATAATATAAAAGTTTGGATATGTCGCAGTCATCTGGTTGAATCTCCTATTCAATTGAATCGCTAGCGCGTTCATTGAATGACGACATTCAATTGAATGACTAGACCGAACGTTGACTAAACACGCGTCACTTAACGTCCAACTAGGTAGCGGATTGAAACATAGCCCTTTGAAAAGAGCGGATGTAAAAACAGTCAAGTGATTGTAATTTAGTTCATTATTTTTCCGCGCGGCGTTAGTAGTCACTAAAACAAATATGGCGTCGAACATGATCACCTGATTGTTGATATTTTTTTGATTAGATTTACTTTAAACTGACTTATACGTAATAAAATAGTGTGACAGCATGGATTTACCTATTAATACGCCGCCTCCGGATACTTTTAAAGAAAAATTTAAAACTAAACATTAAACAGTCGGCTTTTACCCATTCAACGACTATGCTAAAATGACGTTCCGTCAAGACGTTGGACGTTTCATTCAATGACTTGACGAGTTGTCCTTTAGGCATTCAATTAAATGTCGTCATTCAATGAACGCGCTAGTCAATCAATTGAATAGAAGATTCAACCAGATGACTGCGACAGATACATATAAATTAAATTCTTCTTCTCTTTTCAGGAATAATGCAGCAAGATAATGCAGAACAAGTGATATTAGATCCCAAGTTAATAGCGAAACACTATTTGAGGACATGGTTCTTCCTTGACCTCATCTCTAGTATACCACTAGATTATATATTTTTGATCTTCAATCAGGTAAACGTACGTTGCAATTTGGCCGTGTTGTTCTTATTACTAGTTATACCTGTCTTTTATGTTATTGATTCTGTTTCAGCTTGGGTGTTATTTTAATAGGCAATATTTTTTCATTGTTGTTTTCGTATATTTTGATTTCTCATTGTGAGTTCTTGCCCAACTGCCACGAGAACCTACGTCATCGTGTTCGGTTTATGTCGTATTTTAAGGGTTAAAGAGAACATGTAAAGGTTTGATTGTTGCACTTTAGATCCATTCTTCATCTGAAGATTTTCTATTTCTTTTATAATTTATACCACGACTCTTAAACTATTTGCACGTTAACCATTGGTAACCCATATGATTTTCTTGGGGTTTTACTCGTCAACGATTTATTGTTGGATACGTAATGTACGATCGTATGGGATATCTACCTACCTCCTTTCTAATATTCTTACATTTTTAAATAAGCACTTTTCGATTTTGTGCACCGGCTGCTCTTGAATTATCTCTAACTGCACTCTGTTGTTACCCAATTAATTTCTAAATTTTCGAGATATATTCCTGTATACTCCTTGCCTCGGTTCTTTGCACGTCGTCTTCAATTTTAAATCTCGTTTCTTTTAAATTACAAGCATGATCTACTATATGCTTCTCTATTAACAAGTTGATTTGTTGTTTTGGGCGCATATCTTTGAAATGCATATCTGTACCTACTTGTAACACGTTACCTACCTAAATGTCTGGGTTTTATTATTTAACCTTATACAACACGACCAAATTGTAATACATTTTCCTTCTAACAGATTTACACTTACAGGCAGCATTTTATATATAGACATTCTTTGACAATTCTGATAACAAAGCTTATATAGAGTGCCATAGGCTGTCGACATATCCGAACAGTTATACGTACATAAGCTTTCACTGATAGAGACAAAGTCCCACTCGAAACTCTACTATAATGTTAATAGTCAAAACATAATTATAACATGTTTGTTACGCTTCAGCACTTTTCTTTGGCTGATTCTTATAAATCTTTCAAAATCAGCAAGTATGCATGTCTTACACTTCAACTGTAAAAAGAACATTGCCGCTTAGACTCGGCGCTCTATCTTCTTAGAGTGGCCGTGGGCGAGGTCAGGGGTTCACTGTGTTGTGTTTGTGATTGCAGGACTTTAGCGAAAGCTTTCAAATACTGCACGCGGGTCGCGCGCTCAGGATACTGCGGCTAGCGAAGCTGCTCTCCCTTGTGCGGCTCCTGCGGCTGTCCAGGCTCGTCCGATATGTGTCCCAATGGGAGGAAGTATATGTAAGCCATCATCTCTTCTAACCCACACTGGGTTGCTATTAACTACCTAACCACTGACACTGCTCTAACTACATTACGCGCCCATTTACTAACACGACATGACTAAAAACGCTACTAAAATACTCATAATATTGGATTAAACTGATTATATTATAAACTGAAACTGAATACCTGAAAGAATAAATGTAGTTGCTAATTAGATTATAAATGAAATTACAAATGCCGACATGTGATATAACTAATTTGAAATTGTTCTAGCGTGTAGTGATCCCCGATGATTACTTAATGGAGTTGTGTTGTAATCCTGTATTATACCATTGATCCCACCCCCCACTGTATGTGAGCCCCACGTCCCGCTCTGCACTTCTCTACTGCTTCTCTGCAAGCTTCTTTCTGCCTGAGCACGCTCTCACCGTGACGTCTACTCTGTCTCTCCTCTTGCGCCCGCGCCGCGCCGCGAACGCCTCCCGCCGCGACCGCGAACGCCGACCCGAATCCCACATGCGCCAGTACAAATATTATTTGCAAAATTGTTCATATTGAGTTGCAGCTTTTTCGAAGCCTCTAGATTTGATGCGCTGACGCCGAATAACGTATAAAACACAACATTCGAACGATTTAAATTCACGAAGATCCGCGGACGTTCGACACTTAGGATTATAGGTACATTAGAATCCAGCACCATGAACGAAACGAAACTTGCACATTAATTACCTTACCGACATCTTAGAAAATCATTAGCTACCTATACTTCTCCACAAGAAAATAGTAAAATTAATCCCGCGAAGGCATTTCGATCGAAAAACGGTAGAACAATCGAACGACGCGACGGCTACGAAGCGGAGATTCAGTGAGAAGTGGAGTACGGGGAGGGTAGTGGTGTGACATCGCAGTGACGGTGTTGTGTGCAGATGAGCCCCGCCCCGCAGCCGCGCGACGAGCCGGGCGACGCGGACGGCGGCTCGCGCGACCTCGCCTCGCAGGTGCCGCATGACGCCGATAGCGTAGGGGCTTAGCCCGCGACCCGTCTCGGTGTTAGTGCATCCTGTGTGTGCCCGCACGCGCCCCGCCCCGCCCCGCACACCCCGCGACGACCTTCGCTCGCCGATCCCGCCCGCGCTCCGGGCGCGCCTGGCTCTCTTCCTACTATCTCGTGTTTCTCGCTTGTTTTCTAGATCTTGCAGAATCTTCAAAAAAAGCGCACGGAACGGAGGGGGCGGCTCAGCTCCGACGTTGCCAAAAAGAAGGGTGACACCAAAAGCAATCTGATCTTCAAGGTAACCAGGGTCGGCACGAGCCGGCGCGCATGTGCTCGTTCGCCCGCTTAGCATGCTGCCGGCGGCGCCGCCCGGCGTCCCATAGTCTGCTGCGTTCGCTTCGCTTTCTCTCTTTCTTTGGCGTTTCTGTTTCCGACCCTCGTCCCGCCGGCGGGCGCGCGGCAGACGCGCGGGCGGCGGCGGCCGCGCGACCGCGTGGCGGCCGCGGCCGCGCGACCCTCGCCGCGCCACCCACCACGCATGCTCGCTCGACGACTCGTTTCACGCGTTCATATTTTATTTCTCACTACTTTACGAATTCATCGGTAGAGAATCATCGCGATGCTTGATCTCGAGCGTCCTTGTCGCGCGCAGTCCGCACGGCTTCCTTTAGAGGCGAAACTTCGCTGTAGCCAAATGTTGATGGTCGACATTCTGTTCGCAGTTCCTCAACATGGCCTCCGTGTTCATGCGGATATTCAACTTAATCTGCATGATGCTGCTGATCGGCCACTGGTCTGGCTGCCTTCAGTTTCTCGTTCCTATGCTCCAGGGATTTCCGCCGAACTCCTGGGTCGCGATAAACGAACTTCAGGTTAGTACCATCTTCTTTTCTTTAACCGTCTAGTGGTAGTAAGAGCCACATACATATGTTGGAACAATATACCTACTTAGGCACCTCGACTTCCTTTAGGAACAGGTATAAAATGTACCTACCTATCAGGGTCGTAAAAGTGTAAGTACATAAAGGGCTCGGTTCCAATTAATTTAGGTATATTTAATTATGTATGTGTTATGTATGCCTTAGAATTTATACTAAGTAGATAGTTACAAGACCCTGAGAACTCTACTTGTAATTGTCTTATGGGATTGAGGAAACAGAGAGTGCACCTGTGTTTGCGTACTACTAAGGTACTATACATTGGTGTGCGCGTGTGATACCCTTGGTGTTGCAGCCGTCCATGTGCTGCGGTAACCGTTTAAGATCAGACGGGCCGTAGGCTTGTTTGCCACATTATGGGTAGAAAAAAACATTTTTAGCACTTTTGCTTACAAATGTGCTATCGTTTTTTGACATAATACATAAATACTTCCTTTCCCCATTCCAGGAGGCGTTCTGGCTGGAGCAGTACTCCTGGGCGCTGTTCAAGGCGATGTCCCACATGCTGTGCATCGGCTACGGGCGGTTTCCCCCGCAGTCGCTGACGGACATGTGGCTCACCATGCTGTCCATGATCTCGGGCGCCACGTGCTACGCACTCTTCCTTGGTCACGCCACCAATCTCATCCAGTCCCTCGACTCTTCGCGCAGACAGTACCGTGAAAAGGTAACTCACACATTCACTTTCATTCATGGGTATGAAGAAATAAATAAACATTAATGGCCATTTTCACCAACATCCATTTAACTAAGTAACCTTTTAAGCAGAATTTAGGGGAGGCTTAGACATTAACTGTTTTTTTAGTAGCGTAAATCCCCTAAATGCTATTTAATGGATTAGTGAAAATGGGCATAATATACCTAAGATCGCAGCGTAAATCGTACTTTTGGTAACTTCAAACACGAAGACTAAGAAAGTACACCACTTTAATAGCATTTACATTAATATAGTTTATAGTAGACTATTTGGTACGTCTGTCATATCCAGTTACTAAATATTCAACAAAGTTTAAACTGTTATGAACACCTGCTCGTAATTGAACAAAATTTTCAAAATTCATCAACTCTACCATTTATAAAAAAAATATAAAGAACTAAACCTAATCTGCTTTATAAATCGCCAATATTCCATAATGGGCAATTTTTAAACACTAACATTAAAAAACAAATTGTGTCTGTATTACCAAAGTTTTGTTTCTCTCCATCTAAAATTGTGTGAAGCTTGCAACGCAAGGCATGGAGGCATGCCAACGTTTGAGCCTAACATGTGAAATGTCTATCACATCACATTAAATTACAATCATCATAACAAAATCTACAAAGACCAAAACATCATTTTTGTGTTTAACCGACTACTAAAGTCTTCATTGAATGTTTCAGAGATTAGACGTGAGTACAGATCAGATGTTTGTCAGTGTGTCGTCGATGTTAAAATAAACCAACCTTACTTGGTTCCTTTTAATAGTATCGCACAGACTCATACGTTCACTAAAAATTAACGGGTGTTCATAACAATGTTCTTATCATGGGACGCACTAACAATATCATCCGCTGGAATCAAAACTTCTTAATATTGTGTGTCATTGTAGGTTGCGATTTGTGTTTCTAACAAAACGTGTGTAAATATGATGGTATTCTGCACGATTGAAGTTTGCTGTACACTAGGGCTGTATTTGTAGTAAATATAGGCTTAGGTACAATTATTTAGTCAAATGATACCTGTACCTATAGGTTGAAATAAAAGCTACAAAGTTGGAAGAACTGAATTTTTAGGTTCGGTATAAATCCATCCAGAGGAGAAAAAAGGAATTTGGTTTATCTGAGTTATCTGGCTAGGTGCATATCTACCTGGCTAGGTAGAAACCTAGCCAGATGGCTAATAAGATTACAGAGAGCATTGATTAAAAATCACAAACGAAAGATTATTGGATTTCATGTGATGCCCCAACTCTTTCACACCAACGACTTTCACGACAGCCCAAGTTCTGTGACCTGGCGGCAAATGTTCAGCCAAACATAATTGGTCGACGGCGAGACTTTAGTTGACCTACGTACCTACCAATCAATCAAATTAATAAGAACTTCTCATAAATTGGTCCACCAGGCTATGGAGTTGTTTCCATCAAATTCTTAACAAAAGTTCAGGACCTATGAACCACTATTATGCACAATAGGTTAGGTTTAAAGACATTTATTCTCATAAGAACTTACAAACGTTCACTTAAAATGAGATACAAAATATTAAACTTATAATTACTACTGCGGCGCAGCGCAAACGCATCCATAATAGGGATGTTTCCAGGGTCAAAATACTTACATTATATTTACAATGTAAGTACAAAAACTCCCTCCAACTCTAAATATATTTGTGACCGATGTGGCAAGAAATGCCGGTGTCTATAGCTACAAAAGTCATCGGAGACGATGCGGAAGTGCTCGTAGGGCTATTATTGGTGCTGATACAATCTTCTGCGATGCTTTGGCCAATATATAGGTATATAAGTGCTAGAGAGATCGACTCAAATATTGATTGGCACTAAAGAAATCCTGAAGAATGGACAACATCATTGATACAATAAACAAACATAACAACAGAACATTGATTTATCTAACCAATTTACGCGTAAATTTCCAGGTGAAACAAGTAGAAGAGTACATGGCATACCGCAAGCTACCGCGGGAGATGCGCCAACGGATCACCGAGTACTTCGAGCACCGGTACCAGGGCAAGTTCTTCGACGAGGAGCTGATCCTGGGCGAGCTGAGCGAGAAGCTCAGAGAAGACGTGATCAACTACAACTGCCGATCGCTGGTCGCCTCGGTGCCGTTCTTCGCGAACGCGGACTCGAACTTCGTGTCCGACGTCGTAACAAAACTGAGATACGAAGTCTTCCAACCTGGTCAGTTCGTCACGTACACGTACCTACTATTTGTTGAAAACCTAACTTATGCCTATTTATACTCGTTGCTACAATGTTTTTGGCTACAGGCCACCCTCACCTGTCCATAGTGCATTCTGCCGAATTACAAACGAGGCTCTGGCAGCCGATTGCGGTATACCTAACCATCACGGTAAAAGATGTAGCTAAATAGGTACCGCTCACGCGCATCTAATACTCGTAACGTTTCCAAAAAGCATTATTGAAACAAAAAAAGCAGAATTCCCAAATGTCATTTCGGAATTCTGCTTTTAAAAGTGAAAATTGTGGCTATACTGAAAAGATAATCGTCAATCGTTTTATAATTTTTGGGTCTACGTCCAAGATGTTACTTAATTGAACATTAAAAACACCTCTTGTCTTGATATTTATGTATTAATAATCAGATTAATTTTTCAACTTCTACAATTTCAGCATTTGATATGGCCAAGTTAATCTAAACTCTATTCAATTTCTGTTCCAGGCGATATCATAATAAAAGAAGGAACCATCGGCAACAAAATGTACTTCATCCAAGAAGGCATCGTGGACATAGTGATGGCGAACGGCGAGGTGGCGACCAGTCTCTCCGACGGCTCGTACTTCGGCGAGATCTGCCTGCTGACCAACGCGCGCCGCGTGGCGTCCGTGCGCGCCGAGACCTACTGCAACCTGTTCTCGCTCTCCGTGGACCACTTCAACGCCGTGCTCGACCAGTACCCGCTCATGCGGCGCACCATGGAGAGCGTCGCCGCCGAGCGGCTCAACAAGATCGGCAAGAACCCGAACCTGGTCGCGCACCGCGAGGACGACACCACCTCCGAGGGGAACACGATCAACGCGGTGGTGAACGCGCTCGCCGCCGAGGCGGAGCACGTGAGCCTGTCGGACGACAGCGTGGCGCGGCTGTCGGAGCGCTCGCTGGGCCTGGCGCTGCAGCCGCTGCAGGCGGCGTCGTGCCGCATGGCGGGCGTGGCGCTGCCCGGGCTGGGCGTGGCGGCGGCGCTGCCGCGGCCCAAGTCCGAGCACGACTTCAGCGCGGCCGCGCCGCAGCTGGCGGGCGGCGCCGCCTTCCACAAGTCGGACGCCGGCATCGCGCCCTGACGCCGCACGCTGCCGTAGCCGCCGCCGCCCGGCCCCGATAGCAATACTAGGCTTAGTGCGAGCCCTGCGCCCGCGGCGCCGCCTCGCTAGTTGTAGCGTAGACACGAGTATTATAGCTGCGACTTCGCCGGGCGCGCACGCACGGCGCCGCCCGCTGAATCTCATTTTGTGATCTTATACTTAATTCTCCTGTGTTATAATTTAGGTTAAATTTTATATCATTGACGCTGTGAAGGATCGACGAATACGCGACGTATTCCGATTGTATAGATATACCTGTTATATAATTGAAAAATGATACTATTGAATCTTTATAGAGATACCTTGCCATTAAAAGAGAAAATAATTATATAGACTAGACTGAAATGTAAAGATATCACTATTTTATGCTTTGTTGGCGTATGAAATAAACCTCTATTGTTGATGCGGAAAATCCGTTCGCGGATGTAATAACGGGTGTAACGTTGGGGGTGTGTGAACGTTCCTGATAATCACGAGTCGGATATATTATATTTGAAGTTATTTATATAACGGTAGGAGTTGGATCGTGGGAGTGTAGCGTGGAGCGCGAGTCGCGCCGCGCACGCGCGCACGAGCGACGCACAACGAGGAGCCTCACGCGCGATTCAAATAGCACACGGTTGCTTTCTTCATTTTAATTATAAGTAGTCATATCTACCGATAATCGACATAATTAGCCCAACAATTCTCTCGGTTTCCTAGGTAGAGGTGATCAGTAGCGCTTGGAATCTTTTGAGAGTCGTTTCTTTGTGTAAATATTGTAATTTCGAGGGCTCGCCTCGCGCGTGTCGCCGAGTGTACGCGGCCGCAAGGTCCAGTCAATTATTCCGCGCGCTCGTCGCGGGACCTCCGTCTCGGTTCTCGATGCACCACACTTCATACCTTGTTTTTAATTGTAGGTGAAAAATAATTTATTGTCGATAGCGATCATTTCGTAGGAATAAGTAGGCCGGAGCGTTAACAAATTCGGACGAATTACGTTATGTGATAGCGCAGCGGAGGCTGCGGCGCGCGCGCCGGCCCGCGGCAGTAGCCGTAGTGCATGACTCCATGCTTCTCTTTGTTACACACCAATTTTTGGTCTATCATTTACTTTTTCGATAGCCTTAGTTGACTACTCCGACTATTGGACAGCTTTCGCAACCGCTTACGAAGTTTTAAATAATTTTAAGTTAGAGTAATTAGGTAATATGAGTAACATATCCTAGCGAAGTCATACGCCGCCGGGGCCGCCGCGCGCGCTCGCGTTAGGCACGAATCATCGTTGACTATTTCTTAGAGTGTCATGACAATTTGTAAAGGTGGTTTTGCAAATGTTGACTTTTTAGCCAAAATATAGTTAATGAACGACGAACCAATACGCAGTAGCTTACTAGTAGATGAACGCAGCCTAGTTCTCAGTTTGGCGATTAACACCAATAGTTACTTTGTACTGGTAAGATATTTATATACAAATCGGTCTTAGCAGAGTGACTATCTGTCAATTTATCTACAAAGATAAAAAAAAAATATTATTGCGTTTAAATCCCCAGAAGATTTATTTACCGTTGTTTTAACTACCTAACATTACTGCTTTTGTAAATTATATAAATTTTATAGAAGAGATCTATTTTTATTGTGAAGTTGATCTACTGGATGTAAGTAAAACCTATACGAAACCAAATGTTTTTTTAAAATCTGGACTGTTATTTATTGAATATTATACTGATTTCTGGTACCTAATTTCACCAAAAGTGCTCATCGCTGTCAAGAAAATTAGAGAAAATGCATTAAAGAATGAAGAAAACCGCTTTGTTGTTTTTGTTTCCTGCAAGTTCATCAATAAGCTAGATAGGCTTAGAAATGTATTCCTATTGAACCATTTTATACCCCTATTTACTACACTTCATCAGAAACCGAATAAGTAGAATTCGGTAACAAGTTGGTATGCTTTGTCATATTTACTAGTATCTATCTCATTTGGCTTTTAACCCCACCTTCTGAACCGAATGTGGTGGTATAAATTTCCACCCAGGAAAATCATATCTAATGAACATTTGTATTAGATCTGTGTCTGTCTGTTAAGACGCCATCCATCAATAAATTACGTTACAAATTATCGCCAATTTTGACCCCTGCCCCTCCTTGTCACAGCTGGTCCCTTTTTTGAGCATCTTCACCCCTGACTGCTCCCAAAGTCCACTATAGGAAACGTCGTCACCAAGACGAAGACGATTCTATTACATAGGTACCTAGGTACTCTCGCATTTTATCATATCATGTCTACATGGAGATTGGCATGAATTTATTCATATAGACCCCGCATACCATAGACTCTCTATCGGCCGATAGTTTGGTTAGGTTCATAATCAGAATAAAGATCGGACGGTTGTAGTATGCAGACTTGCGTAAATCTTCAAACGGATTACACCTTATTAAACTATCGGCCGATTTCTATCGCCCTCAAACCCCAGACTTTCTAGTCTGGGGTTTGAGGGAGACCCCGAATGATGAATGACCCCGAGAATGACAAAAGTAACCGTCTGCCACCGTGAATTGTTAGGTTTTGGAATAGGTATGTACCTACCTGTAATTGTAATTATACCTACCTACTACAAGTCCTTAAACATCCATTATGTTTATCGATTTCCAATATTCATTAAGTAGGTAGATACTATATCGAATTCGGTCCCACAGAGAAACGCCGAGCCGAGAATTCGAAATTACATGATCCAACAGGAATCTAAATCCTAATTTATCCTACTTCCTATTATTATAATAGGTGTAATATAAATGCAAAAGTTTGTTTGGATGGATGTTTGTTCCTCTTTCACACATAATTTTACGGAACGGATTTTAATGAAATTTTACAGTAATGTAGCTTATAGGTACGTTGGATTAACACCTAGGCTATGTTTTATACGAATATTCAACCGGACAGAGCCGCGGGCAGCAGCTAGTTGAAAATACATAACTGTTTCTCTGCGTTTTGTCTTACCTATAATTTAATTTGACTTAGAGTGCTGTGGACGCTGTGGTTATTATATTAGGGATGTTTTGGGGGTCAAAATAATTACATTATATTTAGTCCGTATTTAAGATAAATGTATTGGACACGTATTTTTTCCTATTTTCATTCAAATAAAAATATAGCAAAGATACAAGGCATCAAAAGTTAGGAATGGGAGTCTTTGACGTCACTCCCTCCCGTAAAAATGCCTTACCAAGTGAGACGTCACGCGTAATTTCAACGGGCTATAACTTTGCAAATTTTAGCTTCATTTACAAATAAAAAAATACGTGTCTTTTGTTTTTGAATAAGCTAAAAGACAGACTAATTAAAATTTTTAGCCATAATAGCCTAATGCATGTTTGTTCGTTTTTTTAAGTAAAGAGTAACGCATAATAGTGGAATTCTAGACCAGAGATTAAAATTAAAAAAAAGAAAGTCACTCGACTAATGTCAAACGCAAATGTCGGTCCTGTCCTGTGTCAGTTGACAGTTCAGTTCAGTCAGTCGATTTGTTTGGCAAGCGAGTGCCGAGATTGCTAAATACTTCGCAGATTTAAGTAAAAGAAAAGACCATACGTATAAGTACAATTAAGTAGTTCCGTTAAGTGAGATATTTCACATGTTAAAAACAGTTGCCGTGATGTGCACGTGACAATAATCAAATTAAAATACCACGTTCAGAATGTCTACAAGAAGAGCTAGAATAAAAGCTGTTACTTCTCTGCCTCCGAGACGGAAGAATGCTGAAAACAGTGATAAAGCAAAAGCTCAAGTAAAGGATGAGACACAAATTGTTGCTAGAAGTCCTAGGACGCCTAGGTCCGCCGCAAAGGAAAGTACAGACAAGCCTATTAGACCTACCCCTGGTCTTCTACCACTTCCAAGTACTCCATCTGCGAAGATATCGTCACCAGTAAGACGGCCAGAAACTCCAAGGAGCATTTCCAGAACTCCGAAGGTAGCAGAAAAGGTGTCTGTAATTACTTCTGCATCAGCAAATATAAAATCTATATTTGCTTCTCCTCCGCCTAGAACAGATAGTCCTTTTAGAAATACTGCATCCCCTATTGTGTCAAAATTGACTCCGAGGATCAGGTCAACCACACCATATAAGGATAAACCAATTCTAGAAGTGTCTGTTGAAAGTGGTGAAGTTAAAATTGGTCAAAAAGATGACAAGGAACATCCGAAGAGTGGAAATAAAAGTGATGTGCCAGATGGTAAGATATTTTTCATGAATAAAGTGAATTCTTTACTTTTCTTTGTCATAAAACCTTTATATCCCGAAACTCCACAACCAAATCAGATGGAGATTTCTAGACACAATAGTATTAACAAAAGATTACGATTATAAAAAGACTTGGAGGTATAACCATCACAATTGAAGGCATAACTAAATACCACTGACCAATGACAGGTGTTACTGGGGCGAGAAGCTACACCCCGTGATCGCTGAGCCGCCTGCCCAATGTGGCGATTAAGGGTATATCCTCCACATGTTTGCCCTAAGTGGCGAACAACTGGAGAGGCCTATGTCCAGCTGTGGACTGCAATAGTCTTATGATGATGTGGCAGCAGTATTTACCTATAAATTGTACTGATATTTCTGGATAAACTCAAACTCAAATACTTATTTGCAAGATTTTTTTGGATACATTTGTACATAATGAATTAATCACTTATCCATACTAATATTATAAATGGAAAGTGTGTCCGTCTGTATGTTTTGTCTTTCTTTCACGGCAAAACGGAGCGACAAATTGATGTGATTTTTTCAATTGAGATAGTTGAAGGGACGGAGAGTAACATAGGATACTTTTTGCCCCTTTCTAGCCCCCCAATTCCCTAAAATGGGGGTCAGAAGTTTGTATGGAGCATTCACCCTGAATTTAACACAAGCAAAGCTGCGGGCAAAATCTAGTTTCTTATAACGACAACTTTTATATATTTAGTCACATTTTAATTCTTAACATTTTAGATTACAATGTACCAAGTGTACCAGAAAGTCTCACTGATGAAGCAGTAATGGATGGCATTGTCCCGTTGCACCCAACACGAAATGTCCCGAAGCCTTTAGATCTGCTGAAAAATGAAATTATCTCTGAGAATGCTGAGGTCAACTTTGATCCGATTGTGCCACTTCCGTCACCTAGTAAAGTGAGACCTAAGCTACGTCCAGTACCAAGACTGGCTCCGCTTAGAAGGAATAGTATACAGGTATGTAAGAGTTGTTATGTAAGTACATAAATGGTCTAATTTTTTATTGTTTTTTATAATACATAAAAATAGTAACAGTTTAAATATCAACCGATATGAGTTCAACAGAGAGCTGCAATAGACTAATAAGACTATGATGATTTTCTCGATTCACTGCTTGCTAATGCATTAAATCAATAATAGGCACCAGGTCTGATTTCTACTGTGAAGATCATATGGTGGAATTTAGGACAAGCTATTCACTCAAAACAAATATTACGTTTTATTTGTCTTGTCATATATTCTTTACGGTAAGGTCTATTTATACAGTTGCATTGTCTTATTGGTTGTGTCACATAAACCAACAGGTACTTTAAAAGAGCTTCACAGTGAAACAATACATTTATGCTTGATCAAACATTTATCTTATCACCAATAAATCTTATAGACTTTGTCAGTTCTTCATAAATTATTACACAGGAAGACTTTAAACAATGTCAATGTAAGAATTTGGCACTGTGCTACCTAAAATAATGGAAGTCATGGATTATAAAGTTTCACATATCCAATTATGAATTCATTTTATGAATGCCTTAAGCTATTTAAGTTATTTTAATAGGATACTTGGGTGTTAATTAATAATTACCTACACTCAATAATTAAGAACTACTATATAACATGAATTTATTTGTTGAGTTGGTCAGCATTGTTGCCTAAGGCCTAGTTTAGGATAGACTTGAGCTCTTGATAACGATTCGGGGCAACGCAGACGACAGATCTATCTGTAACGCACTTTTTAGTCTGTGATGCAATTATATGCAGTAACGCACACGACGCGCAAAAATCTGTCCCGGATATTTTAGAGACTCGACACACATCTTCGATCATTCTGTCGGCAGAGCTGTAGGGACCTAGATGCTCTTTTTAAATGTCTCAGACGCAGACTCTATCGCACAAAAAGTGTGCCGTCTGCGCTGCACCTTCATAGCACACTTTATGTGCTGCCTATGATGTTATGTACTCGTAAAAGCAAACAGGCAAGTTGTGTCTACCACTATCTACTGGCCCATGAAATGCAAGAATTTCTTGTTGAAATGCTGGCAAAGCCGCAATGTTGAATCCCATAGATCCATTCCATTTGTTTCTGTAAACCATACAGACTTGACTGTTGCACATGTACCTACGTACAGTTTCTAGTTTCTGCCTGTTTTCTAAATTGTGTTTTTATATAATATGAATTTAATGTTTATCTCGTCTCATTTGGTATTGATGTGCTTTCTCCATATAGAGTATATTGTAATATATTATATATCTTATTATAATTCAGGGTAGTGCCAGCGAATCAGAAGATGAGAGTCGGAGAGCGTTACTCGGGGGCGCCAACACACCCGCTCCTTCGCGACAACGGCACGATTCGCACACATCACACAGTACCTTACAATCTACAAACAGGTATGTACATACATATAATAAATTTAAAACTAATTGTTAATAAGGGGCCATCCACAAATTACTTCACACATAACTGGCTCGGTGGCTCAATTGGTAGTGACCTCTGCCTTCTGAGCCAAAGGTCGTGGGTTCGATTCCCACACATTACAAATATTTGTGTGCATGAACATGTCTGTTTGTATTGGTCTGGGTATTTCCTATGTATACTCGTAATATGTATTTATTTACAAAAAAAATGTATCTAAGTAAGTTTATCAGTTGTCTAGTACCCATAGTACAAGCTTCGGCTTAGTTTGGGGCTAGATGGCGCTGTGTGGCCCAGCGTGGCATGTCTTGGGTTATTTATTTATTTACATGAATTTTTGCCCCTCCCATATGAACATGGTCACAGCTGATCTCTTTTGTGGGAGTTCTTGAGTGTCAAAGAACCCCTCCCCTCCCCTTGACGTGCGACGCAATTTATAGATGGCAGCTGAAGGTCCAAGAGAATATCCCATGAAAAATCTAGTACATGTTTCCAATACATTTATTATTTTAATTGTTTTTCCAGGGATGTCAACCGCACAAGAAACGATTCTGTTTGTTCTACAATCAGTCAATCGGTCTCACAGATCCAGTCGGGCATGTCACCAGTGAAAGAGAATAAACATTCCAAGTTAGTATAAATTTGTATGCTACTATTATTTGAAAGAAAGAAAATATGTTTATTCAGTGACCAATAATAAGTCTAAAGGCGAATCTAGTCATAAATTTATGTCCTATTCATAGTTTCTGCGCTACTTTTAAGCCATTCACTTGTGTGCCTATCCTATGTTTGTGATGAGAAAATGAAAAAGATTTATTAAACATTATTCAAATTCGGCTACCTTCTTTTCTTAACGGCGCGCTACTATTGTTAATACGAAATACGCATTGTAATGTATTAAATACAGTTAAACACTACTGTTGCTGACTACAACAGTAAATCGTCATAATAATATTTATGAACTTCATTTTAGTACAATACATTATGAATTGACACCAAGCTGTTAATTTATATTTTCTGTATTGCGTGTTATATATTGGTGTTAATCTTGTTAGTTGTCCTAATAAATTAAATAAATTAAATTGTCGTCTTAACAGCATGAACTAATTTTTGTGTGTTTTTGTCTTTGCTTACATTACACTTTTAAAATGGGAGAGATAAGGATGAGGTACAGAAAAGGTAAATTAATTAATTATTGCACATAACTTAAAATATGTCTTCGTAATTTGCCCACAAATGGAGATCGTGTTGCCATAAAGAGACCACCCTGATACACTTTTGAATTCCATTGAACAAATAATAATTACTTGTATAGACCTCCCCCAATGGTAGTTGTCATTTGGAGTGATTTAGTCACCTTGGTGAACGCAAGAGCAAAGGTTTTATTTGTATCCAAGACAATGCTGCTACCCGTTTCCTAATATTCCCTTAGTCGTCTTCTAGGATGTCCTTCCTCCTGTCCTGATCCTGTCACACAGGATGAGATAGTAGGTAATTATAATACAAATGATGTTTTACTTAGTCTATTTTGCTATGACAGAACTCGCCGGCAAGAGATGACCCGGCGGATGAACGCCATGCGCCGGAGACGAGAGACCGTCCAACGTGACAACCTGACTATGTACGATTTAATATTCTACAACCCAACTTCTAATCCAATTATGTAAGTATCTTTTTATACGATTAAGTGTAAAATATTAATGTTACTTTAAACTTCATAAAATGTTGCAGAAAGAAAGCAGAATATGCTACAATTAATTAATTTAAAACTAATTTTGCTTTCCGTTAGATTCTCATATAATTTCTTGTGTTGAATACACCTCTAAGTAGGAATACATATACGTTTCGTTTTGTATTGTATATGTAGGCATTTTAGTATGTAAATTTGACACCATGTATAAGCTCGAATGGTATAGGTACGCTATTGGTGTGTATCAATTCCATTCCAACCATTCGAGATGGCCTGTGGCAAATTCATCTGATTTTTACTAAATGTTTAAATATTGGTAGTCGGGATTCTCCTCTGACCAGAACCCCCTATGGCTGGGACTGTTTTTACACCACTGCATCAATAAATAAATAAATAAGGGATGCCAAGAGCCCTTGAATAGTCTATTTAATCTTTTTATTATTATTAACGGTACCACTGAAAATCGGCATTGCGGCCTCACGGCTAATGCTGAGTTGTTACCCTTTTCGTGCATTGCCCTAAACGTTATTGTATTAGATGTGCCTATACCTACATTTTACCTATATGTTACTACTACTGTTAAAACTAGCATGTATTGTTTTGCACTATAAACGTTTTTCTTTCTTCCATTCCAGTCCTGACCAAGATGAAATCAAAGCAAAGGAAGCTAATAAGAAGGAGGAGGCTGAACGTGCTGAGGCGATAGAGGAGGAGCCGGACGACCCCCCGCCGGGGGACGGCGCCCCCGTGCCGCAGATCAAGCTGGGGCCCAACGGGGAGATCGTACTGGACGAGACCAGCTTGGTAAGTGAAGCGGTGTCTACAAAGTGTGGTAACTACCTGATGCTGAACGGAGGGGAGGAGCCGGACGACCCCCCGCCGGGGGACGGCGCCTCCGTCCCGCAGATCAAGGTGGGGCCCAACGGGGAAATCGTGCTGGACAAGACCAGCTTGGTAAGTGAAGCGCTGTCTACCAAGTGCGGTACCTACCTGGACTTGCGCAGGTGATAGAGGAAGAGGCGGTCGACCCCCCGCCGGGGGACGCCGCGCCCGTGCCGCAGGTCAATCTAGGGGAGATCAGCCTATATGACAGCAGTTCACTACTGGACATAGACCTCTTCAGTTGTTCGTTACTTTGAAATGACCACGATGATGGCCAGGCCGGCCTTGTCATCATCACCGGACTGTTGGGGGAGAGGAAGACATCTCGAGACTTTGCCACTATCACTTTGCCATAATCGCCACGCTGGGCAAGCGGGTTGGCGATCACAGGGCGGAACTCTTCGCTCCGGTGACGCTGCTGTCCGTCATCATCCTGTGGTATTTAGCTACGCCTTCAATCGTGATGGTTAAAAGAATTGTGAACCGATTTGGAAAATTCTTTTTTTGTTCGAACCCTTTGTCACCATATTGAAGTCGGTTCTTTTTTTGCTAAAAATGCTGTTAATTATTTTCTATCTGTATATAAATATTAATTTGGACAGGCTCGGTGGCTCATTTTGTAGTGACCTCTGCCCTCTGAGCCAAGGGTCGTAGGTTCGATTCCTGCACAGTACAAACATTTGTGTTCATGACCATGTCTGTTTGTATTGGTCTGGGTGTTTTCTATGTATAATATGTAGTTATTTACAAAAAAAATGTATCTAAGTAAGTTTATCAGTTGTCTAGTACCCATAGTACAAGCTTCGGCTTATTTTGGGGCTAGGTGGCGCTGTGTGGCCCAGCGTGGCATGTCTTGGGTTATTTATTATTTATTTATTTAATTTAACTTTTTGCAGGTGATAAAACAAACGGACAGCAAGCGCAAAGTGTCGTCAGTAGTACGGGAGGGCGCGTGGGGCGGCGGCGGCGGCAAGTACTCGCGCGCCACGCGCACCGCCGACTGGAGCCCCGCCGAGACCGTGCGCTTCTACCGCGCCATCGCCGCCATAGGGACAGACTTCTCGCTTATGGCGCCCCTCTTCCCGGACCGGACGAGGCGTGATCTCAAAATAAAGGTCAGTTATACATTTGAGGAGTATGACGAGCAGTGATTTTTCTGAATGGTCTAAGTCTAAGAATAGGGAATATGCATGAAAAATAGTTTCATGTATTTACTAATTTATCATAAAATAGATAAAAATTCGTAGTATACGAACGGTAAAAACAAAATCAAAATTGTCTGAAAAATGGGCGAGATACAGTCGTCGAAAGTATGGCGCGCACGATACGTGACGTCATTCGGCACGTCGGATCTCTCTGTCTAAGCAATAACTTTAACGCTTTATAACTCGCTTAATAGAAAAGATTCGATATTTATGTATTTGGAAGATAAAAAGATCACAATAAACCCATAAAAAAGTCATGCATATTCTCTATTACCGATTCGCAAAATGACTACATAGTCTAGAAATGACCAATTCTAGAAATGTACGGGACCCTGCCTGGGTTTAATTCAATTTCAAGGTTTTCTGGCGGGTCCAAGAATTTCATGACTTTTCGACACCCTACACCGTCGTTTGTGGGACTCATGTTGTCAAACTTTGTGAACCCCCTCCCCACCTTTCTTAAGTATGACGTAATTTATGGATCAGTATTATAAATTTAAAACACAAAATATCGTCTTAAATAATAGTTCACACCACATTTAAATACGATATCGTAACGTAGTCGTCTACGTTTTAATAATTATTAAAACTGTAATTCAATAAATAAAAATTATATTTACATTTAGACTTGAACAAAAAGTATAATTTAAACGTCTTCATAAAATGTAACGATGTAAATGGCTTTTTGGCGCATTTGTACTTTGAAATGTACCCTATGTTTCACAGTTCAAGAAGGAAGAGAAGGTAAACGGGGCGCAACTGGACAAGGCCCTCCGGTCGGCCACCGCGTGGGACGCCGTACGGCTCCAAGAGGAATTTACCCAGGAGAGGGAGCTGGCCGCGAGGAAGGCGGAGATGAAGAAGGAACAGCTGATGAAGCAGAAGATGGCGCAGCGGGAGCGGCTGGCCGCCGCGAGGGGGCACCACGTGCGGCCGAGTAAGTTGCTCTTTATAATCTTACTAGCGACCCGCTCTGGCTTCGCACGGGTGCAATTAAGTATAAGTATACTAAATATAGCCTATGTTACTCAATGATAATGTAGCTTTCTCATGAAAAAATTGTGATTCAGTTTATTCGTTACATACAAAAATACAAATCTTTCCTCTTTATAAGTAATATTAGTTTAGATATCAATGGCCACAGAATCTAATCAAATGCAGTGCCTTATGTAGCATGCTGCACTTCCTTTCTTCCCTTAACTGACTTAAAAAAGGAGGAGCTTCTCAATTTGACTGAATTTATCTTTTATGTGTGTTGAACATTGTGAGAACATTGTCGTGTCCTTCTGGTACAACGTTACTGACTTCGTCATCTTCCTTGCGCTTGAGTAATTAAAAAATTGACCAATTGGGTTGGACCATAATCCAACGTTATTACCTTCTTATTAACAAAACATCGGAAACGGATTCGCACCGAAATGATTTAACGGCAAAAACACACTCCGTATATGGAACGTTTTATTACCACTTGGATATCCGGGTCAACCTTCACCGGATTCATCCAGATGTGTTGTTTTTAAATAGAAATGCTGAACTTTCTTAGTAATCTGTGTACTTTTACATTACAGGCAGAGGCTCCAAGTTTTTGGAAAATTCATCTCTACCATCCGTACCCGTCGCGAAAGACACGGCCAACGAAATATTACAACGCGCCATAGAATCCAAAAAGCTCAACAAGCGACGCAGGCAAATCCTATCCGAGACCAGACTGGAAGTAGAACTGAATCAACAGCCAAACCAATTAGCTACCTTAACTCTGGTGAATAAGAACCAAACTCCACAGCGCAAGACCGCTCCAACTATAGACATGGCTACTATATCGAGGATCGATCCCGCTGGGAAGACGCCCTCGCCCGCTCCCATCAGCTTGAACTCAGTGTCCGCGGTGCCTCCGAACATTGAGTCCGGATCTCTTGTAGTTTTAACGGTGAATGACCCTAATTCGCCGGCGAAGAAGATGTTGCAAACGTATATTGCTCACGGTGCAGGCAAGTTGACGCCTATAGCGTTGCCCCCCACGTTCTTGAATTCGGTCGTGGGTTATATGAAAAAGGGGACACCTAAAGCGGGATCTTCAGGGTCGCCTCAAATCCCGTCCCCGGGCACGGTGCAGACCCCGGAGGGCCGCCGGAGCGCCACGCCCGGCGTCATACAGGCAAACCCGAGCCCGGCTAAGAGGCAAAGACACAGTTCATACACAATAACACAGCTTTAACGTTACGTTACGTTTATTATTTTTAATTATTATGTATGTAGAAAGTGTGTTTACAATTTCCTTTGTATTATTATGTAGATATTGGGCCTGATTCTGTAAACATCTCTTATTGAGATAATAATTTACTTTTCATGATTGTGTTACAAAAATGTTATCAAATAATATGATTGTCAGGGCCGTTTTCAACCTATTGGAGGCCCTGGACATATTAGGATAATGCCCCAACCTTATTGTCTTTGAAAGAACACTATTTCGTCGGCCCTGACAGCTTGTATTTGAGCTGAGGGGCCCCATCGATCGCGGGGCCCTGGGCGCTTGCCCCTAGTGCCCACTGGGAAAGAGGGGTCTGATGATTGTATCGCAATAATTATTTAATACATTATGGTCTTAACATAGCATGTGATCATAATGAGCCCTGGGAGGGCACAGCAATGGGAAAATAAATAAAAAGACCAAATAGGGCAGCTATGTTTCACATAAGCGGGGTCGCACGAAGCTAACAAAAAATTATCAATTATATTGTTCTACTGAAGTGAAGTCATTAGTAAAAAGTTTTAGCTCCGCCCAGGCCCACTCTACAAACGCACTTTAATTGTGTTCACGTTTACAAGAATGTTTTCATAGCGAATAGCACATAACCCAATTCAAAGATCTAATTATCTTCTGTCTGTCCGCACAGTAGATTTAGAGTTATAGTAAGATGAAATTTTATGAATGGTAAATTTATTTATATGTAATTTAAACGTTAGGGTATCAGGCCGAATATATACTGAATTATAAGCAATAATACTGACCAATACCTCGATTATTGTGTATTGTTATTCGTTTTTTATTAGGGTTCCGTAGCCAAAATGGCAAAAACGGGACCCTTATAGATTCGTCATGTCTGTCTGTCTGTCTGTCTGTCCGTCCGTATGTCACAGCCAGTTTATTCCGAAACTATAACAGCTACGTTATTAAAATTTGGTACGTAAATGTATTCTGTTAACCGCTATAAGATTTTAAAGTAAAATCAGAAAAAAATTCAAAATTTTTGGGGTTCCCCATACATGAAACTGAAACTCAAAATTTTTTTTTCATCAAACCCATACGTGTGGGGTATCTATGGATAGGTATTTGAAAATGATGTTGAGGTTTCTTACAACATTTTTTTCTAAACTGAATAGTTTGCGCGAGAGACTCTTCCAAAGTGGTAAAATGTGTGTCCCCCCCCCCCCCCCCCGTAACTTCTAAAATATGGGCATGATAAAACTGAAAAAAATATATGATGTGTATTACTATAAAAACTACTAACGAAATTTGGTTTGAATGAAATCTAGACAGTAGTTTTTTTTTAAACGTCAAAAATCAAATTACCTAATTTTTTCATTCAATCAGTGGTACGGAACCCTACGTGCGCGAGTCCGACTCGCACTTGGCCGGTTTTTAGATCATGCGCGTTTCATAGCTAGCTTGTCGTATTATGTAAATAGCCTACTTATAGTTTAGAAAATACGACTTTCCTGCCGTGATAAATAAAGTACATAAGTTGAAATTCCACAAATTCTTTTGAGTATTAAAACATAAATTGGCGATATTAATGCTTGTTGTAAATAAAACTTAAAAAGATGGGTGAAATATTGTGAACTTTATGCAAATTATTTGAATACATATTTTATTTCTTTAGCTGTGTGATCTGAAAAGTCTTTGATTGTGATAAATATTTTTGTACACTTATTATATAATCAAGTTTTAGCGTAATTAGGTATTTATGTTTACCTATAATTTTAATATTAAATAGTCTTCGAGGTAATGTCCATTCAAGTCTCTTATAGTTTTCCCTGCCACTGTAAAATCCTAATCTTACGAAGTTGTATAATTTATATATTAATACTTAAGTATTCTTACAACTTAGTGATTTAGCCTTTCTCGCTTATATGTAGATATACAACATTATGTTATCAGCTAGCACATGTCAGTAACCAATTTTTTATTTCTACATAAACTACATACCTATATGCAAAAAATGTATTTAACCATATTTTTTTTGTGTATTACATCGATACCTATATCGGTAGCTAATTTCACTTTCATATTGTAAAAAAAACCGATGTTTTTCGGAATGGCCTTGCATACCATGAAATAAATAAAACTGTACAAGAAATTTTTACTTAGTTTTAATAAATTATTATTTTAATTTTTTGTTTTATTCTATAGGTGTGTTAATATTATGGTAAAGTGTACGAGTATGTCATCAGAGTCGATATTTGGTATTCTTTCAGGGTAGATGTTAACTAATTAAATTATTCTTATAATAAATATTTCTAGCGCCTAGCAATCCGCCCTTTGGCTTTGAGAACGGCGGGGCTATCCACAATGCCTCTCTTCGCTCGGATTCGGAAACTTTGAATGAACGTCATTTAAATTTCTCATTAGTCTAGGACAATTTATCTGCGTAGCCGCTGCCCGCTAACATCAAGACCCAGTGGTCTAGATGTAGAAGAGACAAAGAGGCAGTCCTCTAGAGGGTGGAAGAGACAAAAAAACTACAATTTGAAGTACATAATGTATATTATTATTTTAAGAATAATTAGTAGGTATTTACAAAGTATCACAACATCACTTAGTCCAAAACAGGGTGTCCCTGTCAGTGAACTTCTACCACTTCATGCGGGAACCACTGAGACGCCTCCAGGCTGTCCCAGAGGGATAACTCGGGGTTCAAAAACTCTTGATTCAACAGGTCGACGTCTATGGGCCTCTTGTGTTCTGAAATTGATATGTTAAAAAAGGTTAGGTAGATAGCTAAAAATAATAGTCTTCCAGTTACATTGCTTGATTTCAATGTTATGACAATTATGTGCAAGAGTTGTTAATATTTGTACTAGGTATCCTAAAGTAAAGGATCTTCAATTAGATTTTCTAAGAATCAAACGCAAGTCTTGGTCATATTTTTGAAGTTAAATAACGAATGTTTTTTATCCGAACGTAACGATCGGTACTATTTTTTTATTTGTGAAAGAAAGCAGGAAGAACCTTCTGATAAATACAGTGTTTAAAAGTAAGCAAGGAACAACCATAAGTATTAAATTGTGGTCGTTTAGCTAACTGCTACCCACAAAATAACTGATTTGACCGTGTGTAAACATTTGATATACTTGTTTTGGAATACAGGCCCCAACCAAGGTAAATAACTCACTTGTACTTTACCACTGAGGTATGTACCACAAATATAATAGTTCAATACAATATTATAAAAATTTAAGTACACCACCACCAAAAAATCAATGTTCCTTAAAATTAATTAAATCCCAAAAATAGATCCCGTTCCTTCACCTACTACTATAAATTTAACAAACTAAAATTGTTTACTCGGTTTAAAAATGCAATGCCATTAACCCTTTCCCTTATCCAGGTTACACAAAGAACACAATAACTCTTTACATCATAAGTTATTCAATAGGAATCTGTAATTCAAAAATACAGTCACCAGTTATATGCCCATAAAATTATTCAAACTGTTACCCTTTATTCCAAAACACATTGAAACAAATGATGTACTTTAAGGTTGATCAAACATCTTATTACAGACTAGCTTTCCGCCCGCGACTTCGTCCGCGTAAAGTTTTTTTTTCCAAAATAAAATTGTGCCTATGTTACTCGTGGATAATGTAGCTTTCGAATGGTGAAACAATTTTTAAAAACGGTCCAGTAGTTTTTGAGCCTATTCATTACAACCAAACAAACAAAGTTTTCCTCTTTATAATATTAGTGTAGATAGTAAAGCAACACCAGCGGTTGTATTTTAAAATGCTATGTCAAATTGTTATGCAAAAAATCAAATTGCGTTGCCGTCAAAACATCCACCACAAATTGATGCTGATTGTAGATCTCCTTTAAAAATATAAAGGTGATCTACAATCAGTATAACATGCTGTTGTTGATTCAACCTTTTGAAGTTAGTTTTAAATGCCAATTTGAACATTGAAAAATATTAATTAGACCTTGTTTAAGGAGACCGTCGCGTACGACGAGACGTCAGGGGACTCTTCAGTCTGCGGTTCCATTGAGCCGGGGGGCCGAGTTCCAAAATCACATGGATTTCGAGTCTCCGCTCCGCCTCAATGGAACCGCACAGCATATGGCGTTTTTCCATATAAAGCATGATTTCTTCATCAGCGGCAGATAATTTACAGTGTTACAATGCGCTGCTTCATAGAACTAATGTATAGGAAGAAATCAAGCCTAAAGTGCTGGAAAAACGCCCAACACATTGCTTGACGCCAAACACCGCGTCCCCTTAAACGTAGTCTCAAGGTTGACCCGTTGGGACCGCCAAAGTCATTCATTCACACGCCCGACCAATTAATACTGTACCATTCCACATTACCTTTACACAAACCCGCTCAAAAAACTTACCAACGAGCGCCAAATCGTCATTCTGCGCTTTGACGACCGCCGCCTGAGCCGCGTCGGCCACCGGCGGCGCCTGCGCTGCCGCAGCGGCCCCCTGGTCGCCCTGCCCATAGTAGCCAGACCACGCTGAGTAATTTTGCCAATAGGCTGACGGATCATAATATTGGTTGTACTCCTATAATCATAACTGCTCGTCAGTACACGATACAGACGTATCGTTAAACAGCTGATGCAACTATGACTCTAAGCTATATTTACATCAACGAAACAGTTATGCTTTGTTACCGCACTCAGTAGCAATTGAACACTTTAATTTTATACTTCATACTTAATTACAAGCATTTAATTACATCCAATTGTAAAGACAAGCTACGTCATACGAGCTATGAAGCGTATTTATAGTAGTCTAATGTTTTATTTATTAATTTATAAGTTAAAGGCATTTCGTATCAATTGAGCGTGCAAAATGAGTTAAGTATTTTATTGTGATTTAGCCAAAACGCGAAAAGGTTGCCCTATTTAAGAAAACATGGTTAATATTAAAGTAATACGAAGTAAAACATTATTATAAGTGACAAAGCTGCTAGCAGAAGTATGGATTGGTATAAGAAAGTGAATGAAGCCAATAAGCCAGATCAATTATAGTAATTTCATTTTTATAGAATAGAGAAAATCTGAAGTGATTTGCAAATAATATGCAATATTTAAACTTTCTAACATAAGTAAGATTAATTGTAATGTGACATTATTAGTGATCATACTGAAGACATCAGAATTTCTAATAATTTGCAGTCAATGTCGGTTTTAAACTTCAAGTGAGTGAATAGACCAATGTAACTTTAGATATAAAGATGCACAGCATTGCATTATTTAGTACATTCCTTCTGACATTAGGTACATAATGTAAAAAGTACCAGACTTGTAATGAAACATGTTATTGCATAACATTGTCAATTCAATATAAAAATTAGAGTTCAGCAGTTGTAAATACTTTTACGTCCACAAATTATTATACTATCAACATCGAAACTTAGTCAAAATTATTTTATGCAATTTTGATGTTAATCCTGCTGGCCACAATTTTCTAACTGACCAATAGCAAAATCGGATTCATTATGAGATCTATGTTATCTCACATATTTTCAAGAGTAATATAATACATTGCAAGTTCATTGAATGCTAAATACTAAAAGTAACCATCTAGGTATCTGTTATTGTACAAAAATAAGATGCATCGGGTTATCATAATGTACCCACTGCAGCCCACAGAAGGCGGGCCCCAATAACCTATGTGTATCATTTATGGTATATTGTAAAACTAACAATACAGTAACACTCTCTGTCCCATGTCTCTCTAGACAATATTAAATTGCTCTCTAGCAATTATTTCATTCAAATGTTTCAAAGAAGTGTACAGTGAAGTCCCCAATACTTCAGATCAAGTAATAATTTACAAAAGCATACCGTCCCGCTGCTATATGTAGTGTTATTAGTCGTTGGTGTTGGAGCTTGCGTGGTCACAGCGCCTTTGGGCTTGGGCACAGCTGTGCAAATCTTTAGTGGCTTATTGCCTAGACCTGTGTAGCCGTTCATAGCGTATAGAGCATTACGCTGCTCCTCTTCATTGCCAAATCGAACAAAACCATAGCCCTTGGTGTAGCCTGAACTGTCCAAGATCACTGTAATAAAGCAAAACAAAGGTAATCATTGAATTAATATTTTAATTGTTATTTTATTTGCTTTGTTGCGGATACAGTGACTTAAAATATAACAACATTATAGTTTCTAGCAACATTACTAAAATAGTGATAGTTAGAGCCGTCTGCCTGTCTGTGTTGTATTTACACACCAAAACTACTAAACCGATTAAAGTTTTTGGTACAGTGATAATTTAGAACCTGGGAAAAAACATTGACCCAGAACAGTGTCTTTACACTATTCCATGTGGACAAATTTACAGGCACAGCTAGTTCAAAAATAAATTTAAACCAAATATTTCTTAAAGAAATCTCAATACTCATTTACCTTTTGCAGTCTTTATAGATGAATACTTCGCTGCAAATACTCTGTACAGAGAATAGTCATCTACATCAGGGCTGAGGTCTCCGACCCAGACTGAGAATTCCCTTTCTTGCTGCATATTAGCCCTTGCCTCCCTGGAGGCAGTGTTCAGCCTGAACCTTACCACGGGGAAAGTTCCGGGGATTGGTTTGCCATTCAGCTTGTGCATGGTGTCAATTGATTCTTCATCAGTCTGAAAATAACAAATCAAGTGTTAAAAAGTACAAGTTTTAATAACTTTTTCATTCTATTCTCTTTATACCTAGTCACATCACATTTTTGATAAAGCCAGAAGATTCTAAAGGCTAAGCTCTCTCAGCACATTAGGGTGTGTGTTTTTTTTTGATTTAAACTTAGACAGTTAGAATTCTACATTCTTCCAATTTGACATAGGCTACATTTCATTTTGAAAAAAATAAAGGATCCTTGGTAAAATTTGAACAATATAATTGACTACCCCATGCAAAGCCAGGACGGGCAGCTTGTTTGTTTATATTTTAATGTGTCTACTTTAATGTGACTACATATAATTATTTCTATAATAAATTGCGTAATTTTCATGTAAGTGACTTTGTAAGTCTATGGAAATAAACTCTCTTTAAACATTAAATTAATTTTAGCAGTATTTCAGATATGATTAATGTCGATTGGTTATCAAATAAATCAATAAACATAATCAACAAATGCAAGATTTGATTTGTTGGTGCAATCAATACAATTGATTCCTCTATCATTAACAATTGATTGATTGGTCTAGTAACACCTTACAAGTACCTAGTAAAAACCATTGTTATTTCCCTTTTATCACATACAGGAATCACCATTAAAATAGGAAAATGTAAGTGAAAAAACATATGTTAAATTACTAACCTGAAAATGAACAAAGGCATATCCTGCAGGTTCACCAGTGAACTTGTTTCTCATCACCTTTACAGCGAGTGGCCGCTGCCCCATGCGGTGGAATGCAGCCATGATAAAACTCTCCGTCATATTGGGCTCCAACTGAAAATTATTTAACTTATATTCGCAAATCTTGTCACAAACCATAATTCGAATAATCTTATTACGACATTTGCAAAAAACATGCAAATCAATTTATTGCATTACCATTTTACTGTCTTTTTAGAGCCTTGCAAATCAATTTATTGCATTACCATTTTACTGTCTTTTTAGAGCCTTTAAGTCTTGAAATAGGTATCAAAAATCGACACTTGATAGTATTATTTGTTTATACTCACACTGCCCATCCATAATTGACACTGCATGTTTTACACTTTCGATAAGTAGTTAGCTAACTTCTTATACCGTCAGTTGGATATTTACTACTATTATTTCTATGATGCTGAAGAAGAGAAGAAATACGATAATCTAAATTATTTTACACACGCTCCCTCCAACAATAACGCAAACTGACTGAATGAATGAAATAAACTTGTCAATAAATGAATGAATATCATTGTAATCGATAAGAAGTATCGAATTCGCAGACGATGAAATCGATAAAGCAATTTACACGTATTATTATTTTTTATGTTTATTATATTATTTATGCGCTTGGAAATTGATAATAATAGCCACGACTACAATTGACAAAAGACACTAAAAACAAAATAAATTTTTAGTTATTGTTTTACATCAATAATTGTATTGATCCCATGAGTTAATCCATAATGACATTGCTTCTAAACGTCGAATGAGAAATGATGTCATCATTATCAGTTTACCTGTAGAATTTGCACAAAATAATAGTTAAGGTTTGCAAAATGGAAGTTAAAGTGTTAAATATTATTCTTTTGCGGTAAATAAATCAGTACGACTACATAAGGATCTATCTACTATATTATAAGAATTTGTATTATCAATAATAAGTTTGTGTATAATTGCAAAGTTGGTAATTATATAATATTACCTTTAAAATGTCACGATTGGATAATATGGATGCTTTAGAAAAGCAATTAGCTGACTTACAAATGGCTAAAGAAATGAGTGCAACAGGAAAGATAAAAAAGATACCACCAGCTGTACCTCCAAAAAAGAAGGTTCAACCACAAGTACCGTATAGTACAGTAGTAAATAACTATCGGGAGCCATCATATTCCACCAAGTTAGAATTACCAATCAACAACAATGCTCCGACTTACAGCAATATTCCTGGGACCAGCCGCCTTGCTTATAAGGACTATGCAAATGTGAGTCATTTTGCTACTGTTCCTAGTCATCCACCTAATCAAAATATATCCACACCTCTGAAAACCCAAACTGGTACATATAGTAACATACCTCCTTATCGACGGGTGGATGATGATCTACCACCACCACCACCACCACCACCTCCAGCATTACATCTATTACAACCCAAATCTTACAACTCAAGTGATAATAATGAAGAAATATTGCCACCGCCATCTCCAGTAAGTTCCAATTACAGTGAACTCGCTCGGGCTACGGCGAATTTGAGCTACAATCAAGATCGCACATATCCAACTTATCAAAATGAATATCCAGAATATGGGGTTTCTCAGGCCTCTACCTATGAGTCGCTTTATGAACCAATTAATCCCCATCCACCGACCAAAGCAGCGTCACAAAACAAGATTAATGCATTACAAAACTATCGAAATAGTTCACCTACTTCTGCTAAAACATTACCAAAAGAAGAGGAAGTAGACGCCCTAACAAACCTACTAGTGAAATCTATCACAGATAGTCAAGATCTAGACGTGTTTGGAATTTGCATAAAATGTAACGAAAAAGTTGTTGGCGAAGGTTCAGGTTGCACTGCTATGGGAAATATGTACCATGTTAAATGTTTTTGTTGCTGTCGTTGCAATGCCAATTTACAAGGTAAAACATTTCACGCTGTCGAGGGTGAACCTTATTGTGAAAGAGATTATTACGAGATATTGGAAAAATGTTCAGTTTGTAACAAGCCAATCTTAGATCGTATTCTGCGAGCTACTGGGAATCCATACCATCCCTCATGTTTCACGTGCATAGTGTGCGGTAAGAGCTTAGATGGTATACCATTCACTGTAGATGCAATGAATCAGATTCACTGTATAGAAGATTTCCATAAAAAATTCGCACCACGCTGTTGTGTCTGTGAGCTTCCTATTATGCCCGAAGAAGGAGAAGAAGAGACCGTACGTGTAGTAGCTTTAGATCGAAGCTTCCATATTCGCTGCTATCGCTGCGAAGATTGTGGACTTCTTTTATCATCCGAAGCGGTGGGCCGAGGTTGTTACCCGTTGGACGATCATATTCTTTGTAAAGAATGTAATGCACACCGTGTCCGTCTTCTTACTAATGTTATGACAACGGATCTCTGAAGGATGGATTCCTGCCTAATTGACCTAAACAGATTATGATAATGAAAGATAAAAGTTTGCTGGTTAAGTTCAATACATTTATGTGTAAACTAGCTTCCCGCACATAGCTGTGTAGCTTCGCTTGCAACAAATTTAGAATGCTATTACAAAGGGCATTTACTTTGTTTTATAGAACTTAAAAGTGTAAATTCTCCATTTCTTTTAATTCTCAGCTTTTTCTCTTATTATTTTTTATTTCCTATTCTATTTGTTCATAAATTCAGTACTTTGCTCCTAATAACATATTTTATGAATAGATAATAAATAATTATATATACGCCATGAAACAGAGCCATAACATTATCATGTTAAAAATAAGCAAAGTGGCAGCTTCGAAATAAGTGCCTATAGTAATAAGTGCCTAGAAATTATAATTTCTAGCGTTTTAATTGGCTAGTGGCCTGTCAGTCACTATTTTCTTAACGCGAATGAACTATAGTACGAATGTGATTTGATTGTAATTATTTTATTTAATAGCTACATAATACCTTTTTTTAAATTAAAATACCAATAATTACTGATGTTATCTTGAGTATTTATCACTGCTAGTTATTATTATTAAGACTTACAGAACGTCATTGGTTAATACTCTCGGATAATAGATTGCAATAAATGATCTATAACATTTTAGTCTGAATCGACGAAAGAACATAATTTATTTAATAGAATAAAATTTTACAAGTACCTAGTGTAAGATTCCAATATTTTTTATTTATTTGGTATTGGGTGATTGGTAGTAGGTAGTTAATTTATTTAACGTTTCATAAACAATATTCCGTTTGTTGAGACTGATACTAAAAATAATGGCATTTAAGAATTTTTAAAAATTTCTGCAATAGGCAATAATTAAAGAACGAGATTATTAATACGTGCCTATTTTAAATAATATTTAAAATGTGATACCTATCCAGGATGAAAAATAAAATTATGATAGTTTATTTACATGTTTAGCATTTGTAAAATGCATATAAATGTTATTACAGTTCAATAAGTTTATTAGATCATTAAGATAATTTTATTTATATTCGCTCCGCAGCTATTTTGAAATGTTATTCTAAATAAAACAATGCTTATTAAAAATGAATTTTTATTTAAGTTATTATTGTAAAACTATAAGAAGTTAATGAAATACGGAGACTAAATATAGTAATAATAGTCAACATCAATGTCAATTTATACTAAAAACTAAATTGAAAACTTATTTGATATCCAATATGTTGTATTGTACTCGTATATTGGTATATACCGTCTAATTATTCCATTTATTATTGCTTAAAATAACTTATATAAGCCGAATTAGTACCACGTAAAATGTGGTATAACAAAATACTGGCAAAATTTTGTCTACACAAGGCACAAACATCACAGTTGCTTTTATTCGCTATGAACTAGTTTGATAATAATTATTAAGAACTTACTAGCTATTTACTTAACAAACCTATATAGAGATTCAACTGCATGTATGCTAAAACTATGTATTATAATATATCATACGGACTTGACTACACTCATGATGAGATCTGAGTTCAAAATGACTTACAAAATATTAAAAAAAAAATACGTTAACATTTAAAATGCTTTTTGCGTAGGAACAACATACATTTTTTATTATGTAAAAACATATTTATTGAATAGTATCTTTATTGAATTAGCCTATAACTACATAATTTTATTTTTGCTACGTTCATTCTCGTCTTTATAAACAGAGATCTTTACCCTTTGAATTAAGAGGAGGCATACATACGTTTTCGGGCTTACTTCTATTGATTGTTTTTATATCTGCTTTAGATTTTACAACACCACGTTTCTCAGAGTTTAATATGAAATTGTTTTTAACATGTACAATAGAATCTGAATGATTAAGTGGATTTTCAGTAGAGCATTGGTACAACATTTCTTCATCTGAGTTAAGACTGGTTCGTGGCTCAAACCTTTCACGTAAAATGGAAAATTTTCTTCTAGGCCTGCTCCTAGGCGCTTTCTTATTGTTGTTAATTTTTGGAACTGGGGCATTCAAACTATTAGTTGAACTTGTATCTTTTTGTATTAACGATTGCAATGAAGTTGAGATCCGATTAGTTGATAAATTTTCAGCTGAACTATGAGGTATTGAATTTTCCGATACTATTTGCCATAGTAAATCTATATCTTTATTAGACAGATCTTGTAAATTATGATCTGGTTTATTATTCAACTTTTTATTCGGTGTTTTAGTATTAGCTATACTAGATTTTATCCGACGTTTCAGACTGCGGTTATAAATTATACCTAAATCAGGATTCGTTACATCGCGAGCTATAGAACTGTTTGATAAATTAAGGCCTTTTTGGTTTGGTTCGAATTTTATGCCATGAGAACCATTTAAAATATTTTCTTTTTCAGGCAGAGATTCCATAATATTACTAGAAACAAATTTTGAAGGTTCTTTCCATAGTGCTCTTTTTAAAGTAGACCCAATTTTAACCGAGGCATCAAATTGTGGGGAATCCCACATATGTTCTCTTCTATGATAAAGATTTCTAGGTGAATTAGTAACAGTTGCTTTTCTAATTTCGTCAATCGTAGCAACTAGAGAGCTTTCAGAATTTAATCTTTTCTTTGATGGCTGATCTTTATCACCAATATCATCAAGTTCTTCCATGATTGGTTCTAAATGATTGGGATCCTTTCCAATATCTGTCATACAAGGTTTGGCTAAAAAGGTATCATCATTGGAATGGCAAATAACAGCATTAACATAATCTTCTTGGCTGCTTCTTTCAAATTTAACGAAAACGTTTGAATAGGTGGGTGATTTTTTAGGAAAAGGGGGCGCCGATAATATGGCTGTCTTTAATTCCTGTGATAAGCAACTGCTAATTTCAGAACTCCCAGAAGTAAGAGTATCACGTCTTCTGTCTCTTACTACGCTCCCATCGTGTAACCAATTTTCAATATCACAATAGCCATTCCATGACCTCAAGCCCCATGCTTCTCTGGCAATATTTACGGCACATATATTTTCATAGTCATGAACCGATAGCATTTCAGTAGGCGTGTCTAAGTCTCGTTGCTTTGATGCGAATGTATCTCCGTTTAAAATTTGCTTTCCTTTGCCTTTTTTAGCATACATTTCTTTTAAGATATCCAATGCTATTCTTTGTATATTCTCAATATCTGCATCTTGATTACCAACTTTTATATTTTTTAAAGCACTAAGACATAACTTTTGCACAATATTTTCATTAAAAGTATTAATATCTGAACTGTTAATATCACTGAAACTTAAGTCTAAGTCCATATCAATGGAATCAGAAGATGTTTTCTTATTCGATCCGTCTGTATCTTGGCTTATTTCAGAACCATGATCTGCTTTTATGGCTTTCATGAAGTTTTCATTCACTATATCCAGGTTTATGTTCGTCAAATCATCTCTTAGTTCATCAGAAGAACATATCCCTCGTCGTTTTTGCATGTTTATATTATTTGAGGTAATTTCATCAATTGAGCTCTCTAAGTTTTCAATAGAAGATAATTTCAGAGTTAGTTCGGTTGGTGAACAGATCTTCAGCTTATAGTTCTTCATGTTTCTTTTATTAGATCCGTTATAATCCATATCCTCGTTCCCTAGTTCAATCTGTGGAGTATTTTCTACTGTGTAAAATTCCACACTAGAAACATCCATACTATTATTGCCTATAGGCACTGAAGAAAAAGTAGGCGTTCCTGATCTTGCTATCCAGTGATCAAGTAAGAACTTTTTATCAGCGTTATGTGGATCATTTTTTGTTTCTGATTCAGGCGCTGGAGTGACATCACTGAAAATTTAATTATGAAAGGATATGATTATGTTCTTTCACACTTAATCAGACACATATTTATAGTGAAAACGTACGTACTTGCTCTTATTTTGGAATGACTCTTTTTGTAAACTTTTAAAACAACGAACGTTGCCTTTTTCTGTGACTTTCTCGATGGAATCTTTAGGCGTCTTATTATTTAATTCAAAGTCCTTTTCAGAATTCTTCCATTCAATTGGACCCTTCGAATGAAAATATCTGTAATACAGCACCATAGCACACAGTCCTAAAGAGATAAATAAAAAACATATACAGTAACATTCTGCTTTAAAGAAATACAATGAACACTGAAATTAAATCATTATTTACCACTTACCAATAAATGTACCTCCTATTATAAACACTGTAGATGCTATTGACCATGGTTTACGCTGTCTTTCCATATCAGAAATCAGAACATATAAGAAAAGAGAACCAAAATTTTGTGTTACCATTAATGTATAAAACATTAAAAGTCTATAGCGAGTATGGCCTTCCCTTAAATTAATATAACAAAAACAATACACAAATCCCATTACTACATTATAAAGGGTTTCTTCTAATTTGTTTGAGCAAAATGTGGTTTTCTGAATAATAATCCAAAAAGTCATCGCAGACCAGTGCAAACCTGTAATAATAAAGTTGTATGTAACATTGAGAAGAATTTAAATGTAGGTAGGTAATAAATCCAATATTCCAATATACATTCATTACAATTACTGGGTGAAAGTTTATTGAAGACATTATTGCGATCAATTAATGAAAATCGTATCATAGTTTTAGCGGATCCTGGGCTCTGCAAGCGTATCATGATGAGAATATTAGTTAAAAATTTGTTTATACAATCGCGACTATAGGTTTCATAAAATATTATAAATGCTGTACGTACCCAATGGTATCAATGTCCATATTCCAAAAACAACAGTAAATAGTAAAATGCTAGATATTCTACTTAATATCATACTGAAGTTCCACAGCAATTGCAGCAACAATGATTTCCAGTGATAAGTTTCATTTGAAAACACAAATATACTATAAATATAGTTTGCGCAACCCCATACGATTGATGCAATTGAGGCTGTCAAAGCAAATGCTGCAATAAAAAATGCAGCTTACAAAGAACAATTAAGACAAATAATTTATTGTTCGCTAAAAAATAATTTTACGCATGATTACATAATAAATCTTTTCTCCGTTTTCTCATTTAGTTTTCATATTTAGGTACTTAATTGTAATCATCATCAGCCTATCGCCGTCTACTGCTGGACATAGGCCTCTCCAGTGTTTGGCGTACCTACACCTGCCTTTACCCATAATCGCCACCTTGGGCAGGTGAGTTGGCGACCGCAGGGCATAGATGCTTCTTGCTCCGGTGACGCTGCTGTTCATAATCGGTCTGTAGTACTTATTTAAATACCCCTTCAATCGTGATGGTTGTACCGCAACCGGTCGGAGGCCAGAGCCTCGTCTGTTATTAAGCATGCATCCTGCATTAAGCAGGATGCACCACAGGCAGGTGAGGTTGGCTTGAAGTGAAAAGATGATGGGTTGCAGCTCCCTTACATCCCTTAATATTTCAAGCGATTAAATGATAATGTCTTACCTTTTGTATAATAGTTTTCATTCAAAATTACGATTCCGTAAGACTGTAAAATCACCTGGGGGACGGTTCCCGTAAATATGTACAAAAAATGCAACAAGCTTAAATCGTTCCTTTGCGACATTAGCTTTTGGGATTTTATTGACTCAAAGTTTTTGCAAGCAAACACTTTATGCAAAAATATGAAATACCTGTAACATACATTATATTTGTAGTATCTAGACCGGCACAGAAAGCTATACTCTAAAATATTATGTGAATGATAATATAATTGAAACAATGTGAATATTCAAAGTTAATAAGCGTATAATGTATATGTTAAGTAGTGTGTAATAGAAAAAGACTGAAACATACCTTTCTAATATACCAACTAGGCATAAATGTGTAATCCATTGTCTCGCAGTAGATTTTTGATCGATTGTATGCCATCTTATAGAAAATATATTTATTAATATATTTGGCACTAGAATGAAAATTGATGTTGGTAATGCCCAATATATATGACCATCATTGCAATATTCCGCTAGCACCAGAATATCTATAAAAAAAAATACATTTTTTTTAATTATCATAATGAAATAAATAACTTCGCATAAGAATATACCGAACATACACTTAGGCACTATCTGCAACTGCAACTCACCTGTCGTCAAATCTGCAAGTATTGTTACAAGCGAAATGAATACACATAAAACATTTAATACACAAAAATTTTCTTCTTGTGAATTTGTCAGTTTATTTTCTGTTTTCTGTATTCGTAATCTACACGCCTCAGCCATTCTAGTCAGATTTTAAACACATTATTAAAAATAAACATCAACCGAAATCCTGAGTGCCGATGACAACTAAAAGCTTGTATTACAAACTGGTATAACAACAGAAACGAGACCATGGGGTTCACTTCAAGACGCCGGACGCTTAATATTAATAAAATCGACCAATCAGAAATCATCGGCGCAGGCGCAAGTTGCAGCAGGTATACATCAAATTTCGTAAAAAAATGAACGAATGGGTTTTGAACTAAGCTTTTGTTTTTGTACTATATGTAATCGATTAGACATTAATATCGATCATAGGAGTGAACGAATGGAAAGCAGTTTATCAATCATAATCTGTGGTTAGACCTACAATGAACTTTGACGCGTGGTTGACATTGACATGCTGAGGTATAAAATTTAAAAAAACAAAAGTATCGTACCCATGGAAGTTTGTACGTACCTAGTCTAAACTAATATTAAAAAGAGGAAAGATTTGATTGTTTGTTTGTTTGTTTGATACAAATAGGCTCCGAAACTACTGGACCGATTTGAATAATTCTTTCACTGTCGGAAAGCTACACTATCTGCGCTGAACATAGGCTTTATTCTATATTATATTAAAAAAACTTAGGGATCCGTGCTAAAACTCCAATAATGTAACCCTACCAAAAAGATTTTAATCTCCAAAAAAAGAAAAGATCTTACATACTGACGTCTCTTGACAAAACGTTCCTATAGCAACCTTAACTGTTACGATCATGGAAGTAACATATAAGGAACAAGCTGTTGTCGGAAAATCGAAGCCGAACGAAAGCCCAGTGCATGTCCCTTTTGTCTCTCTCTGAATAGGGTGACTATATTAAAATATGATTTAAGGACAATGACAATACATACGTACAAAAAAAACAGCCAACATTGAAAGCCAAAATATTTTTTATTCGTAATCGTTTTCTAAATAACACCACTTTTTTTTGCAAAGAAACCGACTTCAATATGGCGAAAATTTAAATATGAATTGGCTAATGCCTTTACCAATTAAATATCACGTGGATCTTCAAATATAGATTGAGAAGGATGTGGTGGATCTAACAATGTACCTATGTTGTTTGCTATAAAATTCTTGGACAACATACATGGTAGTTTTATTTTTGTGTACCTACGTTTTTTAATGATTGATTTGATAATGTTATAAATAGTTTTTACGTGTATTTTAGAACTTCGAAGACGAATCTTGAAACATGCTTTAGTTTTCCTAAACAAAAAACAACGGACTTTATGATTGGATAGTCATGCATGGTCACCCTAATTCTTCACTAACAAATTATGTTTAAAAGTATTACTTGTGGAAAGACAAACTACAATCCGGATAATACTCGCTTTCACAATCCCCCCGACACAAATTCTCCCCATTTTAATTACACATTAAGAAAAATATAACAAATTAAAAATCCCCGCCACCGACGTCAAAGTCGGCGATGTCATGTGAAGTTGTCAGGGCCCCTACCACCGGTTCGAGAGCGATCGTTCGTTGAACGGATCGTGTATTTTTGCAAAATCAATCCCTCCCATTATTCCTTTCCGTGTTTGAATATATGAATTAAATTAACGAAAATCAACTTTGACGAATTTTAGTTTGTATATTCAAACACGGGGGGGGGGGGGGGGGGCAAATGAGAGGGATTCATGGCTCAAGGGTAGGTACGCCATCCGTTCAGCGAGCGATCGTTTTCGTTTTTGGTGGTAGGGGCCCAGGTCCGGTGTTTCGTACTCTATCTAGCAATCTAGTCGCTGCTAGAAAGGGACGTTTTGTTCACTATTTTCCCTCTCATTGGTTACGTTCTTATTTTGACAAGACTTATTTTGAACAAGACTCTTACGACCTTAACATAAAGTTTCATTTTCTTTATTTTAGCTGCAAGATGCATAGATAGAGCTCATTCCTTATGTACGAAGTACTTGATACTTCCATGGTTACGATACGGATTATGATAAGGAAGTAATAAGTAGTACACATGGAAGTATTTGTACGTAGTACTTAATACTTCCATGGTAGTACTACTTCCATGTACCTAATACTTCCATGATCGCACCTAATCAACGTCAAAATTCACTTTTTGTGAGGGTGGGATTTCGGCCATTGCCATACACCAACGTATGAATATCTATGGTGCGACAAGGCGACCGCGACAACCAACACCAGCCAGTCGCAAAAAAGAATGTCAATTTGACTGGAACTGCAAGAAAAAAAAAATGTAAACAGTAGGTAGAATGAAAGACAGGTAGACTTGTGTATTTTTGGTTTGGGTGAATAACCATAATAATTATTTGGGCCAATTAATTCATCATTGAAGATGATGCAAGACGCTTTATTAATTTTGTGGAACTATAAAGAAGATACAGAAGATAAAGAATCTGTAAGTACCTATCCTGCTAATTATTTTATCAGATAAAAGTATTGCTATAGCGATGGGTCTGCTCAGCTGTGTATGGGTTTTGCAGGTCCCGATGTACAGGTCATCATGTACCATTTTCTGATGCTTCTGAATTCAGATCTTGGATGTGTGTATAAATAGGATTGATTCAAAGACCTGTTATAGGTCAAAGATAGAAAAATAACAGGTTAATAAAGTTTCTGTTCGGGAAGTTATAAAACAAAGTTTATATTATAATACCCCTTCGGCCGTCTATGTAACCGTAGTCTCGTAACCAATTGCGAATGGGGAATAAATGATCTTTATACGTAACCGGTTTCGCACAAAAAATTATTTTTCTTTGTACGAAACCCACTAGTTACGAAAAAACCAATTACGAATGAGGAATAAATGATCTTAATATGTAACCGGGAGGTATTCAAACTCATGATTCATAAAATCCTGGCACAGTCGAATTAATCGATATATTGGCCGAAGCAAACCCAATATCGCCATTTTATTAGAAATATTATCTAAAGAGACAAAAATTATGGATATCTTCAAGAAGCGTACCAAAAAAGCGGCAAACTACATTGAAATAGATCAAGAAATTGATAATTCAATAATGGAATTAAAAGAGAACAAAATATCAGTTGGACATTGTTTGGAAATAGTTTCCCCATTTTCATTTTCATTTTAATCTATTAGAAACGATACTAGCGTTTTGACTTAAAATATAATATTACATTCTTGATTGACTTGAATTTTTTACTATTATTTTTGAACCATCTTTTCATAGGGTTAATGTTCGGGTAGGTACATAACAAAGGAAGAAAGAATAAATATAAAATAAATTCCTTGTACGTAGCCATAGTTTCGTACAAAGAAAAATATTTTTTTGTGCGAAACCGGTTACGTATAAAGATCATTTATTCCCCATTCGCAATTGGTTACGAGACTACGGTTACATAGACGGCCGAAGGGTATAATACTACTTCAGTAAGACCCAGTGGTACAATTTTTTGACACAAAGTTACCAGCTGTGACAATGGAGAGGTAAAAAAATCATGACATTTGTGTGACAAAACTTATGCATAGGCCTTGATGTTCTTTTGTTAATTAATATAATTCTCTTAATTTCAGAACAACATAGCATTGTATGCAGAACAAGGCGATGTTGAAGTGTACAATAGGATCTGTGATATAGCCAGAGCTCATCACAGAATTCAGGAATTTGTGGAACTAACGGGATTCCATTCTAGAAAATCACAGACAGGTAATTTTTTTAATGACCCGTAATGACTGTACTGACTTACCTTAGATGGGCCGCACACATTCTGAATTCCGACGCAGAATTCCGAATTGAAATACATGTTCGCAACAAAACTGCTCTACTTGCATTCAAAGAGATCCAGCATTTTATATGAAAATAGAGCATTATTTTTGCAAATTTTAAATTGTATTCGGAATTCCGCATCGTAATTCCGAATGTATGTGGCCTATAAGCTATATGTATAACCGATTGCAGATACTAAATCAATTAAAGAACATTCTGTTTATTGTCCCTATTTTATTTATAAGTGAAATTATGATAAAATAGGATTTTTTTGTCTATATGGTTGGTATAAACATGGCTAGTGCATTAATGATTACATCACCATCTTCCATTGCTTTCAAGTTTCAGGTCTCCGATCATATGGAATATACGCGCAAGCCCTTAGCGAGGGCATAACTGAAGTGCTTCAGTCATACAAGAAAACTATAGTTGAAGTAGAAAGCCTCGTAATCGGTAACCACAACTACACACTATCATTTGTGTACAGTTATGTGGAAAAATATCGGGGACTGTTTATTACATTGAATAAAATAATAACAACTATCAAGGAAAGAAGGCTGATTGGATGTCAGATATTGAGTTTGATACAACAGTATATTCTTAATGGGAATGAAATGGTACACGAGTCCATTGTCAAGTGAGTTCAGTTAGTACCTACCATAATAGGCTATTATGGTCAAAAAATTTTATTAGTCCGTCTTTTAGCTTATTCAAAAATAAAAGACACGTATTTTCCCTTTTTTCATTTAAATAAACAATAGCAAAGATACAAGGCATCAAAAGTTAGGAGTGGGAGTCTTTGACGTCACTCGCTCCCGTAAAAATGCCTCACCGAGTGACGTCACGCGTAATTTCAACGGGCTACAACTTTGTAATTTTTAATCTAATTTACAAATAAAAAAATATGTGTCTTTTATTTTTGAATGAGCTAAAAGACAGACTAATTAAAATTTTTGACCATAATAGCCTATTATTATGCCATCATAAATTAATTTCAATGTAATTGGTTTGAGTTGCGGGTGTCCATGGGCAGTCGACTGCTTACCATCAGGCAATCACACTTGCTCGTCCGCCGCCTCTTGAATAAAAAAATAAATAAAAAAAATCCAAACATGCCATGCAACGTACATAGACATATAGGGGAAACACTTTATTGCACAAAGATTGCAGGAGTGCATATTACTTATCGATATTGTTACCATTCAATAAATCCTTCTAGTTAATTGAAAAACTGAATCAAAATCTCACCTTACTTTATAATGAACACAGTTGTAAAAAACCAATATTATTTGTATATCTCAAGGAATGAAACTTATAATCTTATTGTCACTTTCAGAATATTCTCCTATGTCAATAAGGTGTTTGTGAACCAATTATGTACATGGCTCCTTTATGGTGAGCTGAGAGATCCATATCAAGAGTTCTTCATATTCCGGAACCAAAAAGATGAATCGTCAGACACATTTTTGTCGTCTCCTTCAACAAACACATGTGATAAATCACTCGTCTCTACTGTGAGTAATTAACTAACCAAATTAAGTAATAACTTACTAAGCTATTAAGCTGGAACTTAGTTGGTTTCTGAGATGAGACCATGCACTATGTTGAAAAGAGCAACTACATGATTTTCATGTCGGTGTCTTTTCGGTAGAATGCTGCTTTCTGAACCGGTGGTAGCTTGTAGCTTTGACGATTTGTAAGTCAAAATAATCTTTATTCATATAATTTCCTTCAAAACCTATATGAATAAAGATTATTTTGACTTGACTTGAGGCCGAAATGAAAGATGGTTGTTGGTTCAAACCCAACACTATCAATTCTACATTTTATAAAAACCCTATACACTACATTCTTTGCTTACTCTAAGACACTTAGCTGTTAGTATGTTAAATCTTCTTGAATGAGACAAATCAATCAACATTTTGTGAAGCCCATTACTTCTGCACACCTAACATCCCTTGTACAATATTTTGCATCTGCTGATTTTTTGTTTATTATCCTTGAACCTAGTATTTCTTTTATTGTTAATATTTATAGTTACAAGATACTACACTGGATTGTGGATACCATTTGAACTCTACCATGATACCATACTTCGTGCCACTCTCGTTGGCTCAAGAAATACTGTTTGTTGGCAAGACTGTGGTTCTGTTTAGCTACGATCCTAAGAAAGTGAAAAGAAGCAATGCTTTTACGTCTAGGCCAGTGATCACTTTGCAGAAATGTGGTGCTGAAACAAGGAGGTAATAATGACGACAATAATCCTACTTTTATATCATTATAAATGCTATAGTTTTTTGGTTGGATGTATTGATTGATGGATGTTTGTTACTCTTTTATGCATAAATTACTGAACAGATTTTAATGAAACTTTACAGTTATATAGCACATACATCAAATAACCATTACACGCGGGCAAAGCCGCTGGCAGCTTAATTTATAAACTGCAGCTAGTATTATTAATCAGGAAATTTTGTTTGGATGGATAGACGTTTTTTACTCTTACACACGAAAAATACTAAATGGATTTGAATAAGACTTGATAGAACTCTTACATTAGTTTAACACATAGGCTATAATTCATAACCTAAGAGCGTTATCGTTTTATTTAGCATCGATATTCACGGTGCTAAGCAGTGGGCGGCATGTAGTAGAAAATATTCTAATATCTAAATACCTAAATATTCTAAATACTAAATTCAGACCATACTTTGTCACATCATTTAAGAATGTGGGGCTTTGTGAAAAAAGGCATATTTAGCACACTAAATTATATTACAGGTTTACTATTTGGAGGAGAAAGAAGCTGAATTCCACAATAAGCTACAAAAGCTTACGGACCCTGAGGTTTTTGAAGTGGCTAATTTGAGAGGTGTTGTCAGAGAAATAAAAGAGTGTGTTACCAAGGTAAGATTTTAAGAGAGGTAGGCCATAGCGAATCTTCGCTCGAATTGAGCTGCCTGTCCGGGGAAGGACCTTATAAATACCGCAGCCAAATGACCTCCAGGTTGTGTTCCTGCCGGTGAGTAGGATTTCCGGAGCTCGTGGGGGCTTGGGGTTGGGTCGGCGTGACGGTGGCAACTGACAGGTGACTGACCAGTTACTTGCCCGTTGTCACAGCGACTTGGGCTTCTATTTCGCTTTCCATCAGGCGAAGGGAAGCCATTATGCCAAGCTACTATAAAAAAAAAAGATTACTTACTGACATCGAATACATTCGTCTAAGAACTGGAAGGTCTGAAGGATGTAGACTACAATCATCATCAGCCTATCGCAGTCCACTGCTGGACATAGGTCTCCAGTTCGTCACTTTCGTCAAACATCTGGAAGTTTTACCCAGCTTGGGTAGCAGACAGATTGTCGATTGAATACCTGCAATTGTTTTTTTTAATATTAATTCTTTCTATTCGAAATGGGTTTGCGCTTGACTGTAGTTCACCTCATGGTAAGCGATCTCGTTGTTTACTTGTACGACGGTGCGCGCTCACCCAACAAAAACGGTTCACTCCCGCCTTGAACATTAGAAATAGACAGTTCGCCTAGACTCCTAGAGCGCTGGTAGTTCTAAAACCGACATCATCATCATCAGCCTACTGCAGTCCACTACTAAACATAGGCCTCTCCAGTTGCTCACCACTTAGGGCAAACATCTGGAGGATATACCCATAATCGCCACGCTGGGCAGGCGGGTTGGCCATCGCAGGGCGTAGCTTCTCGCTCCGGTGACGCTGCTGCCCGTCATCGGTCTGCGGTATTTAGCTACGCCTTCAATTGTGATGGCTATACCGCCACCAGTCGGTTGCCAGCGCCTCGTTTGTTATTCGACAGGATGCACCACGGGCAGGTGAGGTTGGCTTGGAACGAAAAGATGATAGGCCGCTCCCTCACATCCCGACACCAACCCTTACATCCTAAAACCGACACTGGTCGATAAACGGTCAGGCTTAGTTGAAATTATTTCGTAGTGAACAAACTCTTGTTACAGCATCTATGGAACGTGGCGGTAGAGGAAGCCCAGTTGATTCACGAGGTGCGGCTGATGAAGGACTTCTTCCTGCTCGGTCGCGGGGAACTGTTCCTCGAGCTGCTGCGACTGACGTCACACATTTTGGACAAGCCTACCACTAGGACTTCCACCAGAGGTAAATACTGGTACACATGTTCATACGTCGAGTTACAGTAGTATAGCGTTGCCATAAGTGTGAGGACTCTGACCGGGACGTTTCAAGAAAAACTAGTAAAGATAAAGAAAAGGAACTTTTATTACTGGCTAACTTTATTGACTGGCTCGGTGGCTCAATTGGTAGTGACCTCTGCTTTCTGAGCCAAGGGTCGTGGGTTCGATCCCCCACATTACAAACATTTGTGTGCATGAACATGTCTGTTTGTATTGGTCTGGGTGTTTTCTACATTAAAAGTATTTAAGTAAGTTTATCAGTGGTCTAGTACAAGCTTCGGCTTGGTTTGGAGCTAGACGGCGCTGTGTGGCCCAGCGTGGCATGTCTTGGGGTTATTTATTTATTTATTACAACAAGAGGTAACTTTAAAGGACGCGAACAACTTTTAACACAGTTATTCAATGCCAGCGTTAGCGCCTATGTCGTTCTATTCACATACGATTAGCCTAGTCAGTTAGAAGAGCGCGTTTATTATATTTTAAATCTTAACATAATGCAATAATGTCCATATTTCAACAGTGTTGTTTCACACAGTCAGTAAGTTTTAGACAAATGTCATCCCAAATGTGCTTTATCGGTATGGAAGAGACATAGCTTTCATGTTAACTTACAAATGTGGAATCGAGAACAAAGTTATACATCTCTCTGTTCATTAATATCGTATTTGGATAAGTATTTCGTCTTTATTAATGTTGTGAGATGGTTCATAACTAAAATGATATTTTATCATGTTATTTTTCAGATATGAATCACGCATTTCAGTTGGCTGCTAGAGCGGTATTCCTGAGCAACAGCGCTGATATAGAAAAATTCAGTTTCGAACTTCCTTATGTCAAACCAAACATTTCGACGAACTCTTCTATTGAAGACGATAGTAGCACGGGTAGGTTGTTCGAACATTAAAGAAAATCCAAAGGCTGTTTCTATGCTCCAAAGAATGTTATAAGGTTGTTTCAGACTCAGGCCAGTACAGACAACCTAATCCCATCTTGAAAATATCTAGGTCAGTCTTTCTAATAGTGCCAAATTGTGATTCTATGTATCTATAATTCACTACTATCTAATAATAATTTAATTGATATATATATATCTAATATATCAATTAAATTGTTGAAAATCGACGTTGACGAATTTTAGTTCGTATATTCGAACACGGGAGGGACAAATGGGAGGGATTTATAGGGCAAAAATACGCGATCCGTTCAACGAACGATAGTTTTCGTTTTCTGTAGTAGGGCCCCTGGTCAGCTAGGTAAGGGGCAAGAAAAATAGTTGTATGGCATGTGTCGTTACGCTTATAGCTGCGAAGCTAACACAAATTTACCAATGATATTGGCCAAATTGCCCCAATTCAGTGGAAAAATATCATTGGTAATTTTTTGTCAGCTTCACTCGGTACACAGAAGCGGGTGGAAAGTGGAAACGCACGCTCGAATATTCTCATTCCGTGTATCAAATAAATTGTTTAGGGATATATGATAGAGGGGGGTAGGCCATAGGTTGATGTGTTCTATACTTTCACCATCATCCAAGTGCCAGTTTTATTAACTTAAGAGAGGTAGGGCATAGCGAATCTTCGCTCGAATTGAGCCGCCCGTCCGGGGAAGGACCTCCACCCTATAGAATACCACAGTCAAATGACCTCTGGGTCGTGTTTCTGCCGGTGAGTAGGGTTTCCGGAGCTCGTGGGGGGTTAGGGTTGGGCCGGCATGGCGGTGGCAACTGACAAGTAACTGACCAGTTACTTGCCCGTTGTCACAGCGACTTGGGCTTCTCTTTCGCTTTCCATCAGGCGTAGGGAAGCCATTATGTCGAGCCACTATAAAAAAAAACCTTGATTCTTTCAGTGGCAGACGGGTGGTCATCTATAATCCTCAAGTACGACTTCAAGTGGCCGTTACATCTGGTCTTCGCTCCCGAGGTGCTGGCGCGGTATAACGACATGTTCCGTCTGTTGCTGCGAATCAAGAAGACCCAGCACGATTTACACGCACTTTGGAAGACGTATAAGCATTCTACCAGGTAAGAGACATTTAGGCTGGAAGGGGATTTAGATAGTACTAATCCACGGAGCAATACATAAAGAAGACGGATTCGTCCATTGTGTGAACTAGGTTCTGACGTCATCACTTCTACATCATCAGTGGGCGTGGCCTATTAGTCTGCTCTTGTATCCGTTGTTCAGACGTACACACAGCTGTGTTTTCATTTATTTTGTATGCGATAAATCATTTGTTGTCAAGGTGAAGAATAAATAAAGTTTCAACATGCGAGGGTCATAATAGGAAATATGCATGAAAAATAATTTCATATATTTACTAATTTATCGTAAAAAACATAAAAATATACTACGAACAGTGAAAACAAAATCAAAATTGGCTAAAAATTGGGCGAGATACAGTCGTTGAAAGTTAATATATCCGTCTCTCACGCGAAACAGATTTTTCTATGGAGTTTGTATGGCGGGCACGGTACGTGACGTCATCCGCCACATCGGATCTCTCTGTCTAAGCAATAACTTTAACGCTTTATAACTCGCTTAATAGAAAAGGTATTTAAAAAAATCATTGATATTTATGTATCTGGAAGATAAAAGATCTCAATAAATCCATAAAAAAAAGTCATGCATATTCCCTATTAGGAGGGAGGATTACAGCAGCGCAGAGGTTGAGATGTTCGGATTTACTTCTACGACTACTACTTACAGAAATCTAGCGCAACTAAGTAAACTATTAAACTTTCTTTATCAAAGGATGTTGATACGGATATTATATGAGTATCACAATCCTATCACCACCATCTTTGGTTCAGAACCCAGGGTCGAGAGGCAAAAAAGCTAGCGGGCTAGTGATTTCCCAGCTAATTATTATCTTCTTTCAGTTTCTCCATGTGCCAACTACACAACAAGCTGATGTTCCTCATGGATAACCTTCAGCATTACTTGCAAGCGGATGTCTTGGAAACCAACTTCTCCCGTCTAATGGACGCAGTGGACCGGACCAACGATTTCGAGAGACTGAAAAAGGCACACGCTACGTTTCTCGCTGATATACTCAGCCAATCTTTCCTGACTGTCACTTCCGTGAGTATACTCTCTTATCTTTAACATATTTATTTCCGCCACGATTGTCTTGAAGTTCATCGAGATGGCGCAGTATAACACTGAACACGCTAGGCGTGTTAGCGAATTGAAATAACAGTGAACCTTATCTTATTGCAATAAAGTTGCAATACATTGGTATAATATTGGTATACCAATGTATTGCAACTTTATTGCAAAATAAATAAGGTTCACTGTTATTTCAATTCGCAAACACGCCTAGCGTGTTCATACAAAATTCAGTCGAATTGTGAACCTCCTCCATTTTTGTGGTGTTGGTTAAAAACTATGAGAATGACTGGTTTTTAACCGACTTCGAAAAAAGGAGGAGGTTCTCAATTCGTCTGTATGTATAATATTTTTTTTTTTTTTTTTTTTTTTTTTTATGTATGTTCACCGATATTTCCGTCAATTATGGATGGATTTCAAAAATTTTTCGACAGTTCGACAGAGGACACTTCCGAGGTGGTCCCATTATCACCAAGTGAGGATCTGATGATGGGAACCTGGAGAAATTGAGGGCAACAACCGAAAATTGTATGCTCATATGGTGTTTTTGTTACGTAATCATATTTTACTCAGGTATATGCTTCCGGGCGTCAACATCTGGTGCTGATGATGAAGCCACAGAACTCCTTAACGGTTAGGAGTTAGGGGACAGTACTGACATTGGTCGTTATTAAACTAGGTAGTAGTATGTACTTATGCAGGGCTAATAGGGCAGGTGATTTGGTAAGTGATATGCTTGATTCTTGATCGCAAAGTCTTCACTTGACTTAAAGCAAAATTTTTCATTCCTAAGTAAAACTCTTAAGGACATTAATTAGCCTTTACTCAAGGTCACAGCACATCAACGCAACTAAAAATAGTGAAATAAAATTATTTTTTTAAAAAAAATTAAACCGACTTCAAAAAAAAACACAAACGGCTAAAACTAAAAAGCGATAAATAACGTAAGTAATTCTATCCTTAATACATAATTATTTAAATATTACAATTATCACTTATTTTTGAAGTCGGTGCCAGCCAAACAAATAAATGTATATTGTCGTGTGGATTTGCCGGTCGCGCGCGTCATACAACAACATTCTACTTTAGGTACCGAGAGCTGGCACCGACTTCAAAAATAAGTGATAATTGTAATATTTAAATAATTATGTATTAAGGATAGAATTACTTACGTTATTTTATCGCTTTTTAGTTTTAGTCGTTTGTGTTTTTTTTGAAGTCGGTTTAATTTTTTATAGTTTAATGTAGGCATATAAAACATTATACATAAATGATTGAGGTAGCTTTAAGTGAGTGCTTGCAAGTTACTTGCCTGTATTTTGAGCCAGTCAGTCTGAGAATGAACAATATTGATCGAACACTTGCTAGGTAGGTATGTATTATGTTGTACTGCCTACATACATATTTCTCACTTACTAATTACAGACACAAGATAGCGAATGTTCCGGCGAGACTATGGATTCTATTAACAACCCAGTGTTCTGCAATATAATGGAGCTGCTGAAATTGTGTCACTCTTTCTGCAGTATCGGGGACTTTGCATCTGATAAGGAGGCGGAAGATTATTACATTAGGGGATTCTCTGATAGGTAAATATATGTCCAAGATTTTCCCTGGGCATTTAGTTGCTCTAGCTACAGTGTTAACTCATAACACTAACATTCTGATCCACATAAATAACGAAAGACGTCCGGGGAAGGACCTCCGCCCTATAGAATACCGCAGCCAAATGACCTCTGGGTCGTGTTTCTGCCGGTGAGTAGGGTTTCCGGAGCTCGTGGCTCGTGGGGGTTTAGGGTTGGGCATGGCGGTGACAACAACTGACTAGTTACTTGTCCGTTGTCACAGCGACTTGGGCTTCTCTTTCTGTCAGGCGTAGGGAAGTCCCATACTAAGTCGAAGCTTATGGAGACATGTGATAACTTAGATGAAATAAATACATAATCTATACTAATATTATAAAGAGGAAAGATTTGATTGTTTGTTTGTTTGATACGAATAGGCTCCGAAACTACTGGACCGATTTGAATAATTCTTTCACTGTCGTAAAGCTACACTATCGGTGCTGAACATAGGCTATATTATTTTTTTTTTAAAAGTTAGGGATCCGTGCTAAAAGCTGAATAATGTAACCGAAGGTGGGAAAAAATTTAAAAAAACTTTCAAACTGACGTGTATTGAAAACGTTACCATAGCAACCTAAACAACCCGAAGCGAAGCGAGGGCGGTTTGGCTAGTATTATTATACATAGCAAACACCCAGACCAATACAAAGAGATTTTCTTATGCACACAAAAGTGTGGGGATCAAACCCACATCCACTGTATCAGAGGGAGCGTTTCATCATCATCATCAGCCCACATCAGTCCACTGCTGGACACAGGCCTCTCCCAATGCTCGCCACTTCGATCGGTCTCGGGCCTCTCGCATCCAGCACTTGCCAGCCGTCCTGCGCAAATCGTCACTCCACCTTGCCTGAGGGCGTCCTACACTACGTTTGCCGAGACGCGGTCTCCACTCCAGAACTCGTTTACCCCAACGGTTATCGGTTCTGCGGCTGATGTGGCCAGCCCACTGCCACTTCAGCTTACTGAGGGAGCGTTTACTACAGCTCAACCTGTCATATAATTTCTCCTTGTTCTTCAGATTCAACAAATTGGTGAAGCAGTTAATGCAACTATTGGTCTCTCTCCGTGATCGGCCTTGCGGCGTGTTCCTAGCGAGGTTGCTTATGAGACTGGACTACAATCGATGGCTGAGTGGCGAAGCTCAGCTCACGCAATCCGTCACCAATATGCTGAGGTATTGAGAAGATTATTGGACCAATATTGCTGGATAAAAAGAATTTGAGAAGTGAATGAGACAATGGCGTAACTATACCATTCGAAGCAAACTCATCGGAATTTTTACTAATGTTGGTAGTTTGGATTCTCCTTTGACCGGGGGCCCCTTACGGCTAGGAGCCCATGGCATTTTACAGACATGCCATAACTACAGGATATATGATACCAATTAGTGCAGAAACACACAAATTGCTGCATAGAAAGATCTGAACTTAAGAGGTCTGAAATATTAAATGCATAGGAATTTTCTGTATTATTTTCGCTACCTAGATCTAACTCCTTGTTATACATGAATCATGATCTGAGATGTATTAATCTTCAAGCGCCCGATATACCTAATTGCAATAGGTACTTTACTTAATAATTAAGGTGCAGCACAGACGGCACACTTTTTGTGCGATAGAGTCTGCGTCTGAGACATTTATAAAGAGCGTCTAGGTCTGCCGACAGAATGATCGAAGATGTGCGTCGAGTCTGTGAAATATCCGCGACAGATTTTTGCGCGACGTGTACGTTACTGCATATAATTGCATAGGTTCTATTTTCACAGACTAAAAAGTGCGTCACGGATAGTCTGTCGTCTGCGCTGCCCCTTAAAGAGAATAAGACTAATAAAACTTACCAATTATGTAATAAAATGTCCAATGGTTATTCAATATACTAAAAATATGTTGATAAAATGTATAATCAGGTTTAAACAAAAATTAAAACTCTGAATAACAGTAAATATTTATGTTTTATTCAACTTTCATCATCATCATCAATGGCTTCATCTTCAACACCATTTGTTTCCATCTCATTGTTAACCCTTTCTGGGTGTTGCAACATGTAGGTCTTTATGAGTAGGCATTTTGTGTTGTCACAGGAGCATGGTAGGGGATGCTCCACCACGTCTGGATCCAGGAGTGATAATGCCAAGTTATATCTGAAATAGAAATGGATTTTGTATGTATTTATTTATAGAAATAGGATAGGGCCCTGTTCCGTTAATAGGACAGGGGCGAGATGAACCTGATGCTTAATGAAGTGAGGGGAACAGATAAATTTCTTTGGATTATTACAATATCCAATAGATAGTACTTATATTCCACTATTTTAATTGAATTTTTTATATGTAAAATTGGGCAAACATAGTGTAGGATGCTTCACAAGCCGTTGGGCTGATGACCTTAGAAGATTTTCTGGCAGTGGTTGTTTGGGGAAAGCCCAGGACAGAAAAATGTGGTGTGAATGTAAGGAGACCTACATTCAGCAGTGGACAGAGCTGGGTTGCTGATCGATTTATAAATATTTGTGTGATCCGGCTGCAGTCACTCTTCTATGAGTAGATCTTATACCTCTCGAGATTAGATTAGTATGGATCTGATTAGCACATAAAGTCGGTAGCTCAATGCATATTGATTTTGTAGGTTACCCTTACCTCCTCCTGTTAATAGTGTCTCTTGTCATATCTAGCTGGAAGGCGATTGGGTCACCCTTTTCAACTTCTTGTCCTTCTGGCAATATTATGACGGTCTGTTTCCAATGTGTCTGTGGACTGTGGGGCCCTGTGTCCAGCCTTACAGGACCCTCACAGTGGTTGACAAGATCTGGGAATGTGCATTCAAACCATATGCACAGGCCCTGATATGCTCCATCCTTAGAGGCGCCTGTAATGGTTGGATAAGTTACTTATGAATAAAAACGAATTATTAATTTACTTATTTAAACTTTATTGCACAATAAAAAGAGTGTACAAAAGGCGGACTTAATGCCGCATAGGCATTCTCTACCAGTCAACCATTGGGCTAAGCAGAAATAAATGTATGTAATTATCTACCCCTGACTAATAAGCTGATGCATTGAAGCTGAATATTATCAGTGTGAACTGCTGATTGGATGAAAAGACAATTCTGGGTACATAATTTGTGGAGAACAAGACAAAAATGACCACTGCACAAGTTTCAACCGTATTTCAACTAGCTTAGCAATCATAATTCCTCGACATAAAGTGAATGACATGTCTCGCGTGATGCTATAGTGCGACGCGGCATCTTGATACCGAAATAAGGTAACATGAATTCTAAACCTATTGAAATAAGTATCAACATAAGTTGATAGTAATAAAATTCTTTGCAATTACAGCAGTGGGTACTGGACTTATGGAGACAGTCTTGTTGGTGCTTTCTTACCTACTACATGTTGTATGCTATAAGAATCTAAATCAGACACAGTGTCTTCCTTCAGGTTGATCCAAGCTAATGCTTCTTCGTTACAGCCCATAATGTCATCTACATGAACATCGGTTATCTCTGGCTTGTTATGTTTACTACTACGCAATTGTTTGGCAAATGTTGCCATTGAGACTCCGTGGAAATCATTCCATTTGTTGTTTAGTGATGGTACACTGTAAAAATTTTAAAAGTATGAGATAAAATTTGTAACAACATAGTAATTTACAATGGTAAAATTTTTGATAGAATCTGAGGGAATTTAATAAAGTTATTACTATAAACATTATGTATGTCATTTATATTTTGGATTATTTGGTAGATATATGTAGGTGCCTATATCAATTTTTTCCTCTCTCCATCTATAATCAGCCAATCAGATTTGTTGCATAGATCTAATTAGATAACAGGTTTCAGGTCTTTAAAAATTTAGAAGATGGGATCATCTTCTAAATTTTTATGTTGCATAAACATTATAGTTAGGACCTACATACATAATACCTGTTGCTATAATTCTTACCTACATGGAGTTATGTAAATGGTAGCACACTCAGGGAACATCTCCCCACCTTCCTTAAGGAACTTGTCTCTCGCTGCTATTACGGAATCCAGCATACCCTCATGCAGGAGATAAAAGCCCATCCATTCAGACACAATTGCATCAACTTTAATGTTTGGTAGATCAACATCTTCTACTTTACTGTGTATTACCTAAAAAAACATACAAAGTATTCTGATACTTGCCAAAATTTGTCCAGATATGATGTAATGGATGTGTATCCTTTTAACAGATAACTCTTTGAAGGACCATGAAAAATTATATCACATGTAATGAAGATGGAGTGTGAGATGTGAGGAAGAAGGGAATTACCCAAAAGTGTGTTGCTGCCCAAAGCTGTGATGAGGAGGGTCAAAACAGTCTTGAAATTTGTAGTAAATACTTTATAGATACTCTCTGACCTAGATAGACCCTTAGTTATGTTAATTACATCAGTATATGTTTTAAGTGGACTGTAAGACATGCTTTGAAGAAAACTGCTTACCTCTATGATGTTTTCGAATTTATTCTCTTTCACAATTTCTTTAGCTAAACTTGCTAACTCACTTGCTTCAATGGCATAAACTTTTTTAGCTCCAGCTTGAGCACAGAATATAGACAGAATACCTGTACCGCATCCAACATCCATGACTATTTTGTCTTTGAAATAAGTCTTGTTATTAAAAATTGCATTCTTATATGCTTCAGTTCTTGGATAGTCTTCAAGCATTAACTTATGAATCTGCAAAAAAGGCAGTTGGGTCAGAGTGTAGTTGTTGTTAAATGAAGATTTAAAAGCCATAATACTACGGAATTATTACAATCCAAATTATTTTGATACTTTACTAACCTCCAAATCTTCATAACTACAAAAGTATTCATTTTGGGGATTATTAGGTTCCATAATTTGAAATCATATATTCTACTTGCTTGTTAAAAGTTTATGACCTGTTACTGACTGTTTATAACTTATAATAATTACATTTATAGCCGCCGAAAATGTTGAAAATCCTCTCATCTCACACATCCATGTTTTATTTTCACTCACATCACAGGTGTTTTTGACATTGACACTGATCAATTAAATTGCGATTGCGATTTTAAATGTAACAGAAAAGTCGGAAAAATTTGCAACGTTAAAATAGCTGAGGTTTAATTATCTGTGCTGACGTGTGCTGTCAATCCAATCAGTCAGTTGTGACTTGTGACATTTTGTGGCGTTTTTGCAAGCATCGCTTGCAGCTTGCTCGCGTTTTTCTGATCAAAGTAATAAAATCGTATTTATTTCTGATTTTTACAATGAATAAATAGTAGTAAAAATTGCACATTGTTCACTAACAATTGCTAAAATGGCTAAAGAAGGTGATATGTCTTTGTTCAACGACGTTTTGGAGCCGTTTAGAAGAGTTATAAATACCGACCCGCCGAAAGACAAATTAGCGGCGTCTTCTAAATTGAATTTTTCTGATAGTAACCAGTCTCTAAAAGAAGGTATATATTCAATTGACTTTATGGACATATAATGTATTTTTGTGCATTAGTTACCTTGTGGTTGTTGGTATGTTTTAGGTTTTTCTAACCTGTTGACAATGGGGAAAAGGAAATCCAGTATGGGGCCTGGCGAGTTGTCGACCCCTGATAAGCGTATGCGAACAGACTCTTCGTCGAACGCTCCCTCGGCCCCACCGTCCCCTTGGGAAGCTAAGAGACTTAAGATTGATCTCATTGGTGCTAGAGCTCAGGTATGCTCAACAATAAATTAAACTTAAGTCAACATTATTTGGTCAGAGTGTAGCTTCATACAGACAATATATTACTATTATCATGTACTTATGTGTTTGATAACTAATAACAAACAAATGCTTGAGGCGGAGATATTTTATTTCCCAATATAATTTCTTGCACACCCCAAAGACTGACTGACATAAAGCTTTAAGAATTAAATTGGCCTTATGAACATTTTGTGCAATAAAAGAATAATGAAATTAAATTTTTACTTGTATTGGAACACAGAGTTAAAATTATTAAAAATGCAAGTTTGTTTGAATGAATGTTTGTTACTACTTTCACATGAATGTATTTCAATGAAACTACAGTAATATAAGTCATACATTACATTAACACATAGGCTATAATGTTTAATGATATTATCATTTCACAGATCTATATAAATTTACACAGACAAAGCCCCAATTTGCAGTCTAATAAAATAAACAATATATTCACACATTTATTATTGTGACATGCAAAAGTATCACTAGTGAATCTATTTGCAGAAATAAACAATTTTTTTTTATTCATAGATTACCAAACTGGAGGCTCGAGTGAATCACCAGCACACAATTAGGAAGGAGATGCAGATACTGTTTGAGGAGGAGAAGGCTTCCCTCATGGAGCAACACAAGAGGGACGAGCGGGCGCTCTCCGACATGGAGGACCGCCTGCAAGTTGTTCGGCGGAGGGAACAGGAGCTGCGTGATGAGTACAATGAGGTGAGATTAATAATAAAAATAGAGTGGAATCTCACAAATCTGGCAGTTAATATACCAACACATCCAATAATCTGGCACCATGTGCCTATCCTACACCCCTATCTAACAATTCTTCTAATCAGAGCATTGCACTTTTCTCCACTGATATCTCTGCATACATATCTATAATTCAGCACCCTCTGGTTTTTAATAGAGCCATGCTTGATTAGTGAGATTCCACTGTAGTACATTATGATGATTCTAAGAATGTTATATTGCATAGTAATGAATATCTGTAAATGTTTATTTTTATCAAGGCAATGAAAGAGCACAAGGAGTATAAAGCCAACTGGGATAGGGAGAAAACTGAGCTGCACAAGCAGATAGCAGAACTAAAGGACAAGCTACTAGAAGCTAATGTGAGCAATAAGGACCAAATATCTGAGATGAAGAGGGATATGGATGAACTATTACAGGTTTGTGCAAGTTAAAATAAGGTGTGCACTTAGTCCTAATTGTTTCAGATGAGAGAGTTCTAGACCAACTGTAGAACAATTTGATAGTATCAGTGTGAAATCTTCTGATCAAATTAGCAAGAAACTCTTCAGCTAAACAACTTCCTCTCTGGAAGTCAGAACTAGAGTACATAGTCTTTTGGATTTAGTTTCACCAATGATGTTGGGCTCTAAGATTTCTTTTCCAATTCCACATTCTTCCTCCTTCAGGAAAGTCCCTCGCTTGTCCTTAAAGCTGCCTAGACTATCTGAGTACAAAATTTAATAATGTTTTATATTTCTGGCATGAAAAGGCGACAGACGAACAGAGTTACTTTCACATTTATAATAAAGTAGTAAGGATAATCCCAAAATCTGGGTCTCTATCGTTCTATTAATATTTTTTTTCAGGCGTTATTAGGTGCTCAATCTGAAGTAGAAATATTAAAGAAAGAAGTGACTAAACAGACCTCCCGCGCTGAACAGTGCACCACCTTGAAGACTCAGCTTGAGAAGCAGACATTTGAGTTTCAGCAGGTCACAAACAAACTGAAGGAATTGGAGTATGAAAGGGATTCATATAAAGATTGGCAGCAACAAGCTAAGGTAAGAAAATTACAAACACTAAGGTTTCTCAGTTTTCAGATCTTATTGTATTTGTTTTACAATTTCGAATTGTTAGATAATAAAGTACAGATATAGATAAGTGCTAGAACATCATCAGCCTATTGCAGCCCATGGTTGGACATAAGCCTCTCCAGTTGTTCGCCACTTAGGGCAAATATGTGGAGGATATACCCATAATCGCGATCGCAGGCCGTTGCTCCTGGCTCTGGTGACGCTGCTGCCCGTCATCGGCCTGTGGTAGTTAGCTACACCTTCAATCGTGATGATTATGCCGCGACCAGTCTGCTACCAGAGCCTCGTTCTTCGGCAGGAAGCACCGTGTGAAGTCGTGGTGGCTTGAGGCCTTACATACCCAGCTATGCTTTTGTGGAAACACACTTTTAATTAATCTATTATCTTCTGCATACAACAATCATTCACAAGGTGCCATAACTTACAGACAGCACAGAAGAGGCTTTCGAACATGGCCGAGCTAGAAAAGGAGGTGGCTCGTCTGAAGGCCACTGAGCGCTCTCTTCGCGATGCCGTGTGCAACAAGTTACTTTTGGAAGAGCAGGTTCATCAGCTGACTTCCCGGGTGGAGGCTCTGCAGCCTGTACAGCAGGAGCTACATGAGGCTAAAGTAAACTTACACTTTATTTTTTTATTTTTCTTTATTTTTTCATCATCAGCAAACGTCGTAAATATAGGCATCCACCAATGACAATAGGCCTAAGATGCCGTAAAATATGTAATTAGTCCATCGTTTAGATTGTTCAAAAATAAAAGACGCGTATTTTTTCATTTGTAAATTAGACCAAAAATGACAAAGATATAGCCCATTAAATTTACGCGTGACGTCATAGAGTGGGAGTTTTTTCGCCACTGAGTGACTCCTACATTTTGAGACCTTGTAACTTTGTTATTTTTTGTTTAAATGGAAAAAGGAAAAGTATGTGTCCAATATATTTTCATAATCTCAAATACGGACTAAATATAATCCCTTTTGTCGTTTGGGGGGTTTTGTTACCGCACTTGGCATCAGGTTTTACATATTTGTACCCAGGTAAATGCTGCTGTCTGTATCGTGATATTCTCTTAGTCGCCTTCTACAACACCCATGGAAAGGGTTGGTTCTAATTCTAAACCTCACACAAACCTCACATACTTTTTAATACTGCAGCCATTGCTATTGAGCAACGGCAATAATTATAATCGCGATTATATCGCGATATTTTGCTTAGGCCATTCTTCAATGCCCGTCATGGTCATAATGGGGATGTGTACTTTCAAGTCGATAGATGTAATGTATGAAGCTGTCATAACATGCCTACCTACATATATTTTTAAGGCTTTACAAAGACGTGACGTCACGGATTTTGCTAGCCAATTTACTGAATACTAATCGGTTTTAATGAAATTAAATTTTAATTTAATGAAAGCTTTAAAGCCATTTATCAGACGGAGAGATCCGATGTAATTGATGACTTAATTTTTTTTTAGGTAAAGCTAGCATCCCTAGATTCAGCATTAGAAGAGTGGAAGTCTGCAGCGCGCAGCCACGGCGTGGACAGCGCTCGTGGTCTGTCCGCGGCGCTGGACACCGCGCTCACCAGCCAGCTGTCTGCTACCGCCGGTTGCTCGCAGGCGCAGTCGCAGCTGGCACAACTGACGGAGGTATGTCACCATCTTGCGACTAGCTAGTGCCTACGACTTTATTGACACGAACTTTATGAAAATTGAAGGATTTTTGGTGAATAATAGCGTAGGATTAGAAATATAACAGTTTATTGGAAACACAATTATAGTGACACAATGACAATGACACATCGGAATAAACGCACATACATTCTGACAGTTTGGCGCCACACCGTGGCAGATACGAGAACTAAGTGGGTTGCGTTCCATTACCAACAAAAATGACCACTACATCAAATCTTCCAGGTCTTTGATTTTTGATGACTCAACAAAAAATGCTCGGGTGAAATATATTTACGGGTCAGTTACTAAAGCTGGCACTTTCTGCACTGGACGCAGTGTCTGTAAATATGCGCGCTACATGTTGTCTTACTGCATGGGCATCAAGAAAAGTCTGCCTGTCTCTCTCGCGCGCAGTTTAGTATAGTGTTAAATTGTAATATATTGTAAAATAATTTGAAAATATGGATAATCATATCCTGTTGTGCAGGACGTGGCAACCATCAAGTATGAGAGGGATAAGGCTACAACCAAGCTCAATGACCTGGTGACTGTGCGCAAGAACCAAGAGAGCCTCATACACAGGCTGCAGAAGAGGCTGCTGCTGGTCACGAGAGAGAGGGATAGCTATAGGTGAGTGAACTAAGTAGACAGATCGCTTGAAACCGCGCCTATGAGTATAATGAAATTAATGAAGCCATCATCACACGAGCGCCATCTGCATAAGCATCACTATTATGTGAGCTTACGGAACCCTCACATTGCGTTAGCGCATTTTTTTCTCTCAACTGCTAATGTATATAAAACCTTATTTAAGTACAGGTAAGCATGTGGTCATATACCCATTTCGTCAGCCTACAAAACAGAATCTCATCTTGTCAGATGTGCAGTTCGACACATACGAAATCAATTTGCTTGTCTGTTCAACTGTGTGTCTTTCTAATTGCTTGTCTGTCGAACTGCCTATCTGACTAGATGAGATTCTGTGTTCTAATCTGACGAAATGCATATGCCATTTCGCGGGCGCTCAGGCAAGGCGACGACATTCACAAAGACATTTCTGTGGGGATCTTTGATGATGATGTTTATCTAAATAGAACAATGCATGTACCATAAAACATCTGTTTTAATTATACCATAAATGTTATGTGTTCTGGAACATCAGGCAACAGCTGGATTGCTACGAGAAGGAGCTAACGGTGACGCTGTGCGGCGAGGCAGGCGCCGGTAGTGCAGCGTTGCTGGCCGCGAGGGTGGAACAGCTGGAGAAGGCGCTGCAGGGCTACCGCGACTTGCTGGCTACCCACGACCAGCAGCACCACACCAAGAGTGAGTCGTTCGTACTAGACAACATAGCTGTCAAACTAAGAAGTGACCCCCACGAGACAGACTCGGCCTAGTGTTTTTTTTTGTTTTATATAGTGGCTCGACACGGCTTCCCTACGCCTGATGGAAAGCGAAAGAGAAGCCCAAGTCGCTGTGACAACGGGCAAGTAACTGGTCAATTACCTGTCAGTTGCCACCGCCATGCCGGCCCAACCCTAAACCCCCACGAGCCACGAGCTCCGGAAACCCTACTCACCGGCAGAAACACGACCCAGAGGTCATTTGACTGCGGTATTCTATAGGGTGGAGGTCCTTCCCCGGACGGGCTTCTCTTTTGGTGTGGGAGTAATAGAATTTAAATATCTTTAGGCTTCTGTTTTTGGTTAATAAACACAATATTTATTTTATTTTAAACAAACTTCTTTCACAAGGCGTTCTACTTTTTACTAATTTTATAAACTAGCTGTGCCAGTAGTGGCGTCCCACGCGCTGAAATCGGGTTTAAAAAATAACGGACTTCCATTAAATTCCTCCCGTTTTCCCAAAACTTCCAATCACTGCTCTGCTCCTGTTGATTGTAGCGTGATAAAAAGTATGTATACTATAACCAGCTCAGGAGTATGAAAAATAATCGTACCAAGTTTCGTTAAAATCCGTCGAGTAGTTTTTGTTTCTATTACGAACATACAGACAGACTGACAGACATACGAAATATTTACTGATTGCATTTTTGGATTCAGTATCGATCACTAATCACCACCTGATAGTTTAATTTGAAAATATATTTTACTAGCTGCTGCCCGCGGCTCTGCCCGCGTGAATATTCGTATACTCGTAAATCATAGCCTATGTGTTAATCCAACGTATAAGCTATATTACTGTGAAGTTTCACAAAAATCCGTTCAGTAATTAATGCGTGAAAGAGGAACAAACATCCATCCATCTATCCATCCAAACAAACTTTTGCATTTATAATATTAGAAGTAGGATGTACAGAATTTACTTCTCTACAGATTTATTATAAGTATAGATTAAGTAATCCGCCGTAACATTACTGTCCGTGTGACCTCACTCAGAGAACATGTGAAAATGTTAAATATATCGTATCTATCATCTTCATCAGTGGTTGAAACCCTCCGCGGGGAGGTGACGAAGTGGCGCGAGGAGGCGGAGGCGTTGCGTCGCGATGCGCAGAAGCTGCGCGCGCAGAGGGACACGTTACAGGCGCACTTCGAAAGGCTCGACCGACCGCTGCCCTCGCAGACTAAGGTACACGGCAATAACAGTTAAGTAGCCTTATGGTCATCATCATCATCATCAGCTGATAATAGCAGTCCACTGCTGGACATAGGCCTCTCCAGCTGTTCGCCACTGAGGGTAAACATCTGGAGGATATACCCATAATCGCCACGCTGGGCAGGCGGGGTGGCGATCGCAGGGCATAGCTTCTAGCTCCGGTGACGCTGCTGCCCGTCATCGGCATGTGGTATTTAGCTACGCCTTCAATTGTGATGGTTATACTGCCACCAGCCGGTTGCCAGCGCCTCGTTTGTTATTCGGCAGGAATGACCCTCATCACCACGGGCGGGTGAGGTTGCCTTATAGTCAGATCAGATCTATTGGTAGCACGCAGCAAATACTAAGAGTCAATTTATTGACTAGCCGCCACCAGTCGGTTGCCAGAGCCTCGTTTTATATTCGGCACCATGGGCAGGTGAGGGTGGCTTTAAGAGAAATGATGATGTAAGAGAGCGACATGGGTCACTCGCAAATGAAAAAAATTTTCAAGTAATAGGGATGTTTTCAAGGTCAAACTAGTTACATTTTATTTAGTCCGTATTTTAGATTATAAGAATATATAGGACCCGTATTTTTCCTTTTTTCATTTAAACAAAAATTAACAAATATACAAGGCATCAAAATGTAGGAGTGGGGGTCTTTGACGTCACTCGGTGGCGAAAAAACTCGCACTCTCTGACGTCACGCGTAATTTTAACGGGCTATATCTTTGTCATTTTGGTCTAATTTACAAATGAAAAAATAAGTGTCTTTTATTTTTGAACAATCTAAAAGACGGATTAATTACATTTTTTACGGCAACAGGCCTATTTATGTTCTAACTGACAGGTACTCCACTTGGCTGACAACCCAGCAGCCGCAGCACAAAAGCAGTTCCAGTTAGATCTGGAAGCGGCGCAGGAGGAGGTAAGACACTAAAAATCATACAAGTATGGAATATGCATGACTTTTTATTTATTTAAAACTTTATTGCACAAAATGGTACAAAAGGCGAACTTAATGCTAGGAGCATTCTCTACCAGTTAACCTTTGGATCATGCAGAGAGCAAATGTGTGTGCGGTGAGTGTAAAAAGAAACACTGTAAAAGATAATACCTAATTTATAATCAATAAACTAATATGCTAAATATACTACTTATTAAAATGTGCTATAAATACGTATATTTTATGAATTTATTGAAATCTTTTATCGTACAGGTACAGAGATATTGAAGAATTGCGATATCAGAATAACGCTTACATATCACCGGTGTATTCATGCATGTTCCTTATTGTCTTTGGTCGAAGAAATGTACATAACTAGCTGTGCCTCGCGGCTTTGCCCGCATTGAAATTTACTTCAAAAATGACAAAGTTTCATAATTATACACTTTCAACCCCTATTTTACCCCTTTAGCGGGAGAATTTCGAAAAATCCCTTCTTAGAGGGCGCCTACGTCATAAATGTAATCTACATGCAAAATTTCGTCGCATTTGCTTCAGCGGTTTCGGCTCTGCGTTGCTCGTTCAGTGATCTTTTTTCACTGTTCTTTATGATTTTTTTATATTTTTTTTTAGATAAAAAGGCTGAAAGCGGCTTTGCGTGATGGTGGTTCGCAAGCCGGCTCTGACTCCGATGCGCAAAAGTTAAGGCAGCAGCTCGAAAATAGTCATATTAAGCTCAAAAGGTAGATAATAAATATCATTAGAGTAATACAACTGTTATAGGTTGATGACGATGAATGATGTGTATTAAAATTAATTTAAAAATCTTCGTGAAAATCATACTCGGATTTGAGGAAATTCGTCAACTCTACGTATTTCACAATAAGGATATAAACTGTCAAGTCAATTGATATTTATGTGCTTTTATTTAGTTGTCAAATGTCATGATTAATCTTTATGTAAAATATTTTTGTGGGCTTAAGGAAACGTTATGTCACTCATTTTGCTAGTCAATGGATCATCGTTGCTAATCATCGGTTTTTATTATATAAAAAATGATAATTCTAAGTAACAAATTATAGAACCAAGATGCTCTAGTATTTTGGAATTTATTGCGACTGGCGTCGACACCGGGGCTTAGTATTCTAACAAGAAGATTATGAAATCAGCTCTTGGGATATCATCATAAGCCTATTGCAGGCCACTGCTAGACATAGGCGTCTCCAGTTGTTCGCCATTTAGGGCAAACATCTGGAGGATATACCCATAATCGCCACGCTGGGCAGGTGGGTTGGCAATCGCAGGGCATAGCTTCTCGCTCCGTTGACGCTGCCGCCCGTCGACGGCCTGTGGTATTTAGCTACGCCTTCAACTGTGATGGTTATACCCCCGCTAGTCAGCTGCCAGAGCCTCGTTTGTTATTCGGCAGGATGCACCACGGGCAGGTGAGGTTGGCTTGGAGCGAATAGATGATAGGTCGCCCTTACATCCCCTTTTCTTACATTATCTTGAGATATAGTAATATGTAATTGAAACTTGTCTCTTTTCAGAATGAAGGAGGAGTTCACGTCGTCAGCACAAGAGTACAGAGACGTCTGTTACATGCTACTAGGTTATAAAATTGATAGGACTGGACACAAAAATTATAGGTAAGTTAATTTACATTTCATTCTCCTGTTCGCTAAATTGTGCTCGCTCTTATAGCGATTACTTTTTAATTTTCCTTCTCTATCGGTACACTATATCAGTCATATACACTATAGCCCAAAACGCATTTATTCAAGCCCTAGTTATTAGTTTTAATTTGATACCTTTACGGTTTATCTTATATGGGGAGCACAATCAATCCAAATTGACTCTACCTATGACGATGCTAAATCAGCTTCTATTTTAATCAATCGATATTTTCTTTGGCGCAGAATATCGAATATGTACGCGGAATCACCGGACGAGTATCTAACGTTCAAACTATGCGACAACGCCATCGAAATGGTGAACACAGACTACTCGGCGACGCTGCCCGAACTAGTGGACCTCCACCTTCGGCAACATTGCTCCATACCTGTGTTCCTCAGTGCACTCACTATGGAACTCTTCACTAGGACCACTATGCAGCACGAGGATCCGGACTCCTAGTTCAGTAAGCGCTGTGTTCCTAGCTAATCCTACGCGACACTTGATTGAAGTGGCGACAACTTAGTCCCGACGTCCAACAACAGATGGCGTAACTGAAACTTCCTTCGCAAGCATTACTCCACACACATGTTTCTGAGTGCGCTTATGGAACTCTTCACTAGGACCATTATGCAGCATGAAGAACCTAATTAGTTCAGTAAGCCACCCGTACCTAGCTAGGTACGGGTGAACATTTTATTGAAATGACGACAACTTAGTTCCGCCTTCCATCAACAGATGGCGTAACTGTAACCTCCGTGATTTTCATACATTGTGCATGTGCTCCATACGAAACCTACAACGCACTGGTCAAATAATTGTAGCTGTTATATACGATATATGATAAGATATACCAAGATGGTGCATCAGATTTCGGTCCCCGAGCGTATTTAAGATTCGCGTGGCTTTGTCAAAAGACAGTAAATTTGTAAAGCAGTTTCAAGTTTCAATCAAGTTTCGTGTTACAGATGAGAGAAAGCTAGATGTGTATGCGGAATTAATGACATTTCAATAAAATAATTTATAGTTCATTCGCGTTAAGAAAATAGTGACTGACAGGTCACTGACAGGCCACTAGCCAATTAAAACGCTAGAAATTATAATTTCTAGCGTTTTAATTGGCTAGTTTTGTTTTGCTGTGACCCTTATTTCGCATGTGTGCGATATTGCCGTACGAAAATAAGCTGTAACTCGCACACATTTTCATTTATTATAAAGTTATTACTTGTTGTAACTAAATGACTACAATGATTCATACTATGCCGCTGAAGACGGTTGTAAATTATAATTTCATCATTATTTCCATTACCATAAGGTCTTATAAGTGTGGGAGGATCACTACCACAATTTACAATCGCGCTCTCAGCTATAGGCAAAGAGATAATATGTGAACACTTTAGAAACTTGTCACAATAATAAATGACATGTAAATTTTTTATATGAATCTGTATAAATTGCCAAGTGCAGCATGATAATTCTTAGTACTGTTAGTAATTTCCACTTTGTAATAAACTTGTACTTGAATATTCATTTATAAATTATTTCCCATTACAAGTAGCCCTAAAAGAATGCTCAAGGCGGAAAAGTAAAGCCACAGAACACCGGTCAACTGCACTTTGACTTGTCTCTCTAAACACGGAAATTGGTAAAATATTCGCATTATTAATACATGCGAAGGGTCCACATTATAAAACATTATGTGACAAAGTTCTAAAGTGTACCGTTACATATTATTTTTTCCGAGTACACAGACGGCCACATGTCAATCCTGCTCCTTTTGCCAAATTACCGCAAACATTTTTCAAATCGGCTATGCACCTGTGATTCCCTGGTATTGCGGTATCTAGAATTAGGTGTCCTTCAGGCCCGTTTGCCCCTTTGTCGTAAAAAAAAAATAAGTGTAATAATGCATAGTCCATTATTCATCAAGACATTTTGGCAGATTTGGCAAACTTGATATGTGGCCGCCTGTCCAAGGTCAATTGTTGAGAATACCCTTCAAATTGTTTACTTGCATAATACATTTTGTGACATTTTATAGCCGACATGTTATTGTATTTAAGAAATAGTGACTTGCCAAATTGAACATCTTCTTAGCGATGCATTCCAACTAGAAAAGATGTAAGAAGAGTTTGCGTCACGACCTTAGAAATAGTTTTTTAAATGTCAATGAATAATAAGTGATCAAATACCGTAAGTATTATAATCACTGTCTTGTAGTGATTCTGATACAGTCACAGTTATGTTACGGATACGCGATTTATGAATAAATATTTAATATGAAATAAATATTGAAACAAAATATAACTTTTTTATTTATTTAAAGTCACAAAGGAATCCTTCGTCAAGGTTATCGTAATAAAAATGCAGAAGTCAGTGTAAAATATTTATGAAGAAACAGGGACAATATATTATTATACATCATCTAATGTTCGCAATGAGTTCAACTACAACAATTTAGTATTATTATAGTCAGATACAATTAACAACTTGATTAGAACTAGGAAGTAATTGACGAGAATCAACTTATACAATACAATAATTAGTCTGCTCATATTACAAGAAAAAGCAGTAGGTACTTATAAACAAAATGTAATAAGCGATATAACTTCATCCAATTTTCATATTATTCTAACAAGGAACAGTCGCTTTACCATCGTTTAGTTGTTTTAGTAATTTAAAAATTTGGGAATTCTTTGGAATTTTAGGTGACTAATGTTATTTTCAATTATTATTCTACTACTCAATAATTATGGCAAATAACAATAAATATATTCTAAAACGATGAAAACGACATCCAAGGCCTAATGAGGAGTCACCGGGGACGGTTTACACTAACTACAACATGGAAATAAGAGCTATTCATATTTTTAATAGAAATAGAAATTACAATGACGTAGTATGTACGTACTTGAATTATTTATTATTATAACAGATAGGTCTGAAGTTCCAGTGCATTTAGGTATAGACCTAGAAGTACCAACCAAAATAAACGTTAAACTATTTAAAGCTAAGAGGACGCCAAGAAAGTCATTTCACTAGAAGTGACTACATACAATGCTATGAATTCGTTCGATAGATTCAAGTCGAATAAAAATTCTTGAAAACATTTTAGAAACAATTTTAAATAAAGTAACAATAAATTACTTTTTAACCTACAGTCTCTAGAATCACTCGAATTTCAAATGTAAACTTGTCAAAGGGTTAATCTACAAATCTAACATACATACACATAATACTGAAAACGTATCTATAACACGAGACATGCCCTAATCAGATTTTGCCATCCCTGAATAATTCGACTCACAGAAACAAACAAAACAAAACACATAACATAAATTCCATACAGTTTTCAATAAAATTATTGCACTAACGCCATATCCATAACTTAATTTAATAAATATTGCATTAAGCGTTAACCACGTTTTGTAAAGTAAGATTAAGTCTTAAAATACTAGAGTTAATTAAAAATTAAGAACAATTATGTCAGTCCGATGAAAATGTTATTTAATTTCATCCATAAATAAGCTTCGAACATACATTTAACAAGACGAAAGTTAGAATTTCATTAGAATCTACGTTCCAAACATTGTGCTAACTACAGTCCCTATGTTTAATATTTTGACTAAATATTAAGTACGATTTGGTGCTCAAATTTAATAATGTAAGTGTTAATTATTAAAAACTATTCATTATTTATCTACAAAGTTCGAAAAAATGTGCATCAGTTTCGATAGATTTGTCTAATACTACGCTAACTACGATAGTTTTGAATTCGACTTGTCGGGGTGACTTCGCCGAGTCAATTTGGCGAGGACGGTCAATGGGAGTAAACGTGATGAATCCAAATTGATTCGTATAATTGAGCTTGTCTAATTGTTGTCATTAGTTAACAATTGTTTATTTTATTACTTATAAGTATCAAAGTTTGGACACACCGTTTTGATGATAAGATCAAATCAATTAGTTTTATAGCGGGCATTTAATTTGATGTGGTTATATTGAGCTGAAATCGACACGTGTAGAAGATCCTTCTCGGTCAGTATTCTTTTAAGATCTACACTGTATCTACACTTAGTATTGAATTAGTGTCAAACAATCAACAGTTTGAAGCTTGGGATTCTCTACATTTTATTTTCTGCTGTAATTAGGTCTGCTTAAGACTCATTTGCTTTACGTAAAGAGCACCAGCGTAGGCCATGTTATCAATATTTTTATTACTGAGATAATGATTTATGGGACATCTGCCATACCATTTAACGTTTACCCATAATTACGTGGGGTACCCTTAATTAATATTTAGAGGGGGCGAGGTTTTGTTCTCATTAATAGGTACTATAATAAATTGTCTGTTCATCAGTTCAGTCCACATTGTGTTTAATTATTAGACTTTAGACTACAAAATAGTGCAGTACCTATACCTACTTACATAAAAAAATGCAATTTGTCTACTTTTTCGAGGTAGGTACATAGTTAAATATGACAGAATTTGACATTTTTGCGACACGTTTTATACGATCAATTTTCTTTAAAAATTTCAACTCTATTATAATTAAATAAAGTCTGAATTATCTGATGAATTATCCCATCGCTACCAAAAATTTAGTTGATTTAGTTGACAACTCATTAGAGGCTTTTATGCAGCAGTAAATGGTTTTATGAGACGATGACGTCAAGAATTGAATGAAATCAAAAATATTTGCATGGAATTATTATAAACTAAGGTCTTCAGACATTAATCGGTGTCCTGTTTTACTAGATTGGTATTTTCGAATTGCGACTGCTGTCAACAGGCCTATTGAGGCTTAATCCTGTAACCCCAGACAGTACGAAGCTCCCGCCGCTTAACTACGCTCTATGACTATAGCACGCGAGTGGCGTCCAGCTCGCTCTCCTTCCTCTCGCGACTCACTCTATTGTCCGTTACGTTTTTATTCCCTGAAAAGAAAAAAGTAACATGTATTTGTAATCAAATGAGGTCACATGCGGGACTATTCACAAATTTTTTCGTGAAGATCTCTCTAGGAAACTGCCTCGACGTTTATTCAAATTTGACATTATGATCTAAAACTGTCAAATTTGAATGACGTTAATTTTATGAAATAGCAAATGTGAATAGCCCAAGATCAAAATAACTGCTGTTACACAAAAGCGGGCCTTGGTGAAGCTAGCAAATTTGATCAATTGTATTGTCCTACTGAAATGGAGCGGAGTTGCTACCTATGTGAGATTTGAGCAATATCTTTGGTCATTTTTCGTCAGGTGCGCCCAGTTCCGCTTCTGTGGAAACGCATCTGTTATAAACTTTAGGGTTTGAATGACAGTGGCTCGCTTATCAGTCCGGGCTATGACTTAACCTTGGCCTATGAACCTTCGGATTGCCGCGCTATTTTGGCGAGAACGCTTGGTTATTGCGCCATAGAGAGAGATTTTTTTTTATACAGAAGCTCGACATAATGGCTTCCTTACGCCTGATGGAAAGCGAAAGAGAAGCCCAAGTCGCTGTGACAACTGGCAAGTAACTGGTTACCTGTCAGTTGCCACTACCATGCCGGCCCAACCTTAACCCCCCACGAGCTCTGGAGACCCTACTCACCAGCAGAAACACGACCCGGAGGTCATTTGGCTGCGGTATTCTACAGGGTAGAGGTCCTTCCCCGGACGGGCAGCTCAATTCGAGTGAAGATTTGCTATGCCCTACATCTCTTATGCTAGGTTTACACGCCTACCACGCAGCCCGGCAAGCAGCTCGGCGAGCAGCCCTGCCCTACAAATTACGCACGCACGTGCACATTCAAACAGACGAACAGCCCGTTCACATGCTTGTGCTTGTGTTTGTGCCCGTTGAATGTCGTATTGAACGAAATCGAAGATATACTCGTAGCACTGTGAGGGGCGTACCTCTGCAGGCGCCGGGGTGCAGCGGGTCGACGACGCGGCCCGCGTGGCAGGCGGCGCGCTGCAGCTGGCACCAGGACTGGTAGGTGCGCCTGTCGGAGCCGCACAGCTGGCGGCTATCGATAGACAGCTCTAGTACGAGCTGGTCAGCCGTACAGACACAGTGGGGGCGTACCTCTGCAGGCGCCGGGGTGCAGCGGGTCGACGACGCGGCCCGCGTGGCAGGCGGCGCGCTGCAGCTGGCACCAGGACTGGTAGGTGCGCCTGTCGGAGCCGCACAGCTGGCGGCTATCGATAGACAGCTCTAGTACGAGCTGGTCAGCCGTACAGACACAGTGGGGGCGTACCTCTGCAGGCGCCGGGGTGCAGCGGGTCGACGACGCGGCCCGCGTGGCAGGCGGCGCGCTGCAGCTGGCACCAGGACTGGTAGGTGCGCCTGTCGGAGCCGCACAGCTGGCGGCTATCGATAGACAGCTCTAGTACGAGCTGGTCAGCCGTACAGACACAGTGGGGGCGTACCTCTGCAGGCGCCGGGGTGCAGCGGGTCGACGACGCGGCCCGCGTGGCAGGCGGCGCGCTGCAGCTGGCACCAGGACTGGTAGGTGCGCCTGTCGGAGCCGCACAGCTGGCGGCTGTCGATAGACAGCTCTAGTACGAGCTGGTCAGCCGTACAGACACAGTGGGGGCGTACCTCTGCAGGCGCCGGGGTGCAGCGGGTCGACGACGCGGCCCGCGTGGCAGGCGGCGCGCTGCAGCTGGCACCAGGACTGGTAGGTGCGCCTGTCGGAGCCGCACAGCTGGCGGCGCGCGCGGCCGCCCTCGCACGCGCCGCACGACACGCACCGCGCGCCGCTCGCGCCGCCCGACATGCAGCGCTGGCCCGAGCCGCATTTTATTGACGCGCATGTAGCGTTCGCTGTAAACAAACAATAATTTAGGTACTCATCATCATCAGCCTATCGCAGGCATCTCCAGTTATAAGCCACCTTGGGCAAACACCTATGGGTTTCTTCTTGATTTCTAAAAAAGCATTCGCACCACGATCACATCTGCTGTTAAGTTTTTAGATAAAGCCTTAATTTCCAAGTTGTGACGTTCAGAAAAGTCCTCAGCTGGTAAAATAGTCCCAATTTTTGCTGTCCGGGGAATAAATAATTTGCAAAGTTTATCTCCGGTGGCAAATGACGTTTTAATCAGAATAAGTCTCTTGTTCTCTACGAGGCCAATATATCTTACAGTCAAGCTGAAGCAAAGGCAGTAACTTCCGAAATAATGTAAGTTCTGTGAGTCAGGCATTCTATTCAGACCGCTTTCAGAAGCTCGCGGAAGCAGTCGTGGGTGTGGGCGAGTTCTAGCACATAACGTTTAGGGTGCCTTTATAAACGCATGTCTTTGCAGCACGGTTACGTACGTAGGTAAGTTTTATCATTGGCGCAAACTGGTGCACGGGTCATTTGGTCTTACCTATGCAAGGCCCTCTATAAGCCAGCGGTAGCGCCCTCCCCCGCTCGCAGGCCGCTTTCCGAAGCGCGCAGAAGCCGGCGTACGTCCGCCCGTCGACCGCGCACACCGGCGCACCGGCCACGTTGCACGAGCCACAGCGCACGCAATGCGCACCGAGTTCTGCGTCTAGCACGCAACGCTTGTCGCCGCCGCAACGCACGAGGTCGCAGCTACCTTCTGTGGGCAAAATTTTTTTGGTTTTAATTGGAATTGCCTACTGGGTAACATTCTAAAGAAATACTTAAGATCTCGCTCGGAAACTTGCTCGATGTTTATTCAAATTTGACTTAAGTTGTACTAAACTCAAAGGGTCTAAGCGGAACGCGCGGAGCGCGATTGTGAATAGCCCTGCAGTGAAAATAATTTCACGGGGAGGGAGGATCCTAGGTACATCTGTAGTTCCTTTTGCACGCTTATTCAAGAACTTTTCGAATATTGAATTCGAATTGTAATTTTTTCTTTCATTTATCGCTTTGCACGCTGAGAGAAAGGGTAGATTAAAAGGATAACGACCTACAGAAAACGAAAAAAAATCCCTAATATACCCTAAAATCAGTAGGTACGTCATATTATTACATACAGAAATATGGTACAAATAAAATAGAAAAAGTAAATATTCACGATAATATCTATTATAACTTTAATAATACCCATGGTTAAGAGAATATTATTTTTAGACAGGAGGCATGTTTCGTCAAAGTCATCTTAAGCTTTAAAAGACAAAGTAAAATTACAGCCTTTGATTTCGTTTTCGAAGTTTTACGAACAAGATAGCATCAATGTAACTGGTTACAATATTATAATAGGAATGCCATACCTAAGGCGTAGCAGCTAAATTTTAAATAAATTACCTACTTGTAATATTATTTATCTAAACTCGTAGTTGTTAAGTATTTTGAAATACCTTGCAATGGGATAGAAGGCGTTGCAGGCATTCTTATTCATAGACAAAACAATGAATTGGCTATAAAATTACCGCAACGCCTATTAACGATTATGGTTGCAACAGATAAAAAGTGGAATACTGCGGTTGTAAGGTCCAGACCCCGCCAATGCGAAGATACGGGATGCGGAAATGAGACGCATAATTTCTATGGTGTAAGTCTTTAAGCTAATTGATCCTGGGACTAAGATAATAACAAGAGCTATTCGCGATGTCTATTGCTACTCGGATTCGGAAATTTTGAATGAACGTCATTCTGAATGTCAAATTTGAATGATTGTCTTAAATTATTCCAGTTTACGAATTCGGGCAGAATAGAGGTAAAGGTACTACAGAACTTTGACGGAAGCTATGTTGAATTGAAAAGGAACGCATGTCAAATTTTTTTCTTGCAGTGGTTACAAAAAATATAAATGCATAGGGGTATTTTAGCAGATAAGTTGTCAGGATCTCTAAGTTATCCATGCAGTTAGATAGGTATGGCCTAACATTTCAGCCATTGTAAACACGGCTTACTCAGTCATTCCACCAGATCATTCTGGTATCCACTATCGAAGACGATTGTAAATAACGTAATTATGGTTGTTTATACTTTTCTCGATCCGCTTTGCTGGAGTATGGCCTTAAAATAGGAAATACGACGCCTAATGTAACATAATAACGGAGTAGAAATCAGACAAACAAGCCGTAGCCTGTAAATATCCGATGGTTCCCGGCCGATTGTATCGTATTGCGGTTTATAGAGCGCGTTAGTTAGTCTCGCCTAGACAGCGATCAAGAGTTGCGTTAGAGTTTAGATTACGGGGGATTTATCACGGGCCGCATCGCTTGCCGCCGGCAGTTCGCCTTCAATATATGTATATTGTTCTATGGGCTTCCATCAATCCTCCACACAGCCGGCGTATCTGATACAATTGGGTAAGATGTGGGATTATAGCTAGAAATTCACTATTATTTCGCGTCACATCTGAAGCATCCCACACGTCCTGTCGCTTGTTGTGCCTAAATCTATAAATAATAAAATATTTTTCATGGGTGAAAATACACATTTCCATCAGGTGACGCGAAGTTAATTATTATTAACTATATAACATGTTAAACTTCTACAAAAAATACAAAAATGTGCATTTTTAAAAATTAAAACATCATGAAGCAGTTTTAGACTTCTACGATCCTTTTGGATTTGAGTCGTCACAAGCGAGAGGCTAAGTACTTTTAAAATATATGCTTACAATGGATAAATAAAACCCAATGTTAGAAATCGGAGTGGATTACAAACCCGTAGATAACTATCTCCGCATCTGGAATTTCCTGACCGTTTGCTGACTTGATGAGAGAATATACGGCTAATATTTCAATGAGCTCGCTAAGCCACATAAAGCAGGCTTAGTTTACGAGCTTCAAAACATTGATATCTATTTTGATACGGCGTCTCATTGTTGTGGAACTTCAATGAGCTATTAAATCTGTTTATATTGCTCGTTTGCGTAAATCGAAACCGTAGGTTGGTTGCACTCTTGGCACTATTTACAACGTGGAAAAACATTTGCGAGGAAAGCTGGGGATATTCATTGCGAAAGAAACTAACTGGATGCTATTGTTTTGTAAATTAAATGCCATGGACATTCCCGCTAAGAGTTATTTAAATTACAAAGGGTTTATTAAATTGACGACGACCTAGCTTGGGTATTTAGTAGGATAGTAGGTAATCGAGCTAATTTTTTGTGCTAGGTAAACAAGAATGGATTCTATTCCATTTTCTTAATTAAAAAATTATCTTTCTTTTTTCATTTATCAGCTCGTCATTATACAACTTGCCTAATGTTACTACTAAGACAATGAAGTCCAAGAGATATGAACGATCCTCAACACATACCTACCTACCTACCTAAATAGCCTGTATAGATGCCGTTTCATATCCGATTCCGATCTAATGAGGTCCGGATACACATGGCAAGGTGTGTTCTGAGAGACACCAACGTAATTGTAATATTATTTATCGACTTTCGCGTATGTAATAGCGCCGTAGGCTTGGTCACCGCGAATATTGGCTTGTCACAGAAAATGTATGTAGCACATAACGCACTCGTTTCCATAGAGTGAAAACATAGAATAGGCACATTTTCTGTGAAATCAATTTCAATGTGCGGCAGTGATAAATTAACATACAAGTACAATTAGATTGCAGATCCAGCTCCCGATGATTGCATCTATTCATTTGATGCATGAGTCAAGTATTTAACTAGGAATAACTAGAAACTAAACCGCACCTACTAGATTTAACAAGAATAACATTGCATATATCTTTGACGCGATAACGAGTTCCCAACATAATCGCACACATTTCCACGGCATCTATTTACACAAACTGATGCTTTACAAACGATGCTCATTAATTTGAATAGTCTGGTCTGCATAAGGTTTATTATTACAGTTATTATTCATATTATGGATCGAGAGCTCGTCCAAGTATATGACAAGTTCTGACGAATGAAATAAAGGACATTCGTTATTACTTTAGACGGCTAACAGACTGGTTATCGCCGGATTTGTCCTCGTTAGGTTTGTTGGAAAAGTGTGAGAGTTATCTAGAAACTCTATCTTTATTATTGGACTAGAACTTTTACCTGAATTCCATAGAATGTAACTAATACTTTGTCCAATGGTTATTTTTAGTTTAAAAAGTTACCGTCTAGTTTATCCCCGCGACTCTTGAGTTGTTTGTTTTTATAAGACTTTCCCGCTTTACCAACCACTAAATTTACTAGGTAGGTATTTGTCTACTTCTAGATTTTCATTATTGGGAAACTAAACAAAAACAGAATTTAGGAAAAACTACTAGTACCTAATTGTAGGTATTCATTACAATTAATAAAACGGTTATCAATTTTTCTTATTTCAAATCAAATTGTTTGTTCTTGAGTGTGTTAATGACAAAATTATTAACTCTTCTGTCTAATGTATCTAAGTAGTCTAATTTATAATTATTTTGTAAGATTTTAGAAAGAAGAAAGAAACAAAAAACTTTAGACTATTCAAGTACCTATGACATGGTTAAAAGTATAAATTGTGATCTAAATTTATTGTCTTACTACATTGACTTTAACATATGTTACACTGAAAAGAGCAGTTGCTCTTTTCAGTGTAACGTTGCCGAGTAGAAAACGACAAAAAACTCGTGTACGTAGTTACGTACACGAGTTTTTTGTCGTTTTCTACTCGGAATACTCCTTTCCGAATTGGTGTAGTTTGACAAATATATGTGTTTGACAATTAACTTACAAATCGTCAAACTATTTTAAAAACCTATCAATGTGATAAAAGTCTCTTTAATAAATTAAAAAAGAAGAAAAAAGACCTATACGAATAAAAATTATTTTTATATGTTTCCATATGCATTAATTACTTACATTAAAGAATTGCTACGATCATTCCAGCATAAGAAATTAGTGAAATAATAAATTCAATTTTTTTAATATTTTTTTAACGTTTTAGTAATATTTAACGTTCGCTACCTTACATACATACATACTTACTTATTAGGCGAAGGCTCTGTTATTACTTTAGATTAGTTTCCTAAGACTGCCCCGGGGGAAAACTTAAAGGTGTGTCATTTACAACTGTAAGTAGCTACCACGTAAGTAACAGACTTATTACCATAAGACGAGATAAGCCGGCCATAACTTCGCTACAACATAATTCCCCAGTTAAGTTTTATAGCTGCATGTTATATCATGTAACACAAATGTATGCTAAATTAATTAAGCTATTATTGACTTAAATTAGTCGACAGATGCAATAAAAACACAATTTACAGTCCACTATGTAAATGCGAGCATGTTTGTCATGTCATTTTATAAAATAAGCATATTTTATTGAAGTATATTTTTATTATAACATTAATTGGAAGACCTTGTCCGTTTTTTAATTTTATTGCCGTAGTTCTTGTATTAATTTAGATACTTTAGGTACATACAATCATTTACAGTACATTACTTACATTAAGTAGGAATTTAGTCTAAAATTGTCCTGAGATTTACCATCTCTGTTTTGGTCAAGCACACAATTCTTTTTGAAAGAGAATTGTGAACTACCTAGTAATAGTAGTAACTACCTGTAAAAAGTGTATAAGAACTTTATTGCTACAAAAATCATATGACGAAACCGAATCATATTTAAAACCTTAATAATAACAAATGTATGCACACACACACTCACACACACACATACATATACACACACACACACACACACATATACACACTTGTACGCACACCCACACACACGCACACGCACAATACTATCACATATTTTCACGCACCTGCAAATATACATGCATTGCTTACAATATCACAATGTGATTTACCTAATACTAAATAAACTAATGGATCTTACTGATATGGAAGGGGCTGATTATCCTTAACACAGGTTTTAAAAAACCTAGCTAGGAAATCAGGTATTATTATAGTAACATAACACCCAAAAAAAAATCATCGAATTGCAGACCTCCTTTTTTTCAAGCCGGTTAAAAAGCGGCCAAGCATGACAGAAGGGATCCGTGTAAGCATGGAAGATAATATAAACGTGACAATTCTATAAAGGTTTCGTTTTCTGCCATTTGCCTACGGAACCCTAATATAGGTACATCTACTATTACAAGGGGGTTATTATAAAGTCTGTTAGTTGCGATTTAAAAGTAAATGGTTTAAAAGATATAAATTACAGTGTGGCTAACATTACGGAGAACGTTCAATCTTACTTACGCAAATTACTTGGTTTACTATAATTAGTCACCCCGGGGTACGGATAGGAGGATACTACAATCAGCCCCCTTGACTGATGTGTGGGAAACATTTGTTGTAGATTGAAAGATAAAGGGAGACGACTATTATAAGGTTCTGTAAGTTTGGAGTACTTTTCGGACGTAGAGTCCATCGTGAGGAAAGGGGAACTGACATTTCACCTGTAGGTGAATGGGTGTCGTACAGGACTAAGCAGTAGCTTGAACAAATATACATAATATCATCATCATCATCATCATTAGCCTATTACAGTCCACTGCTGGACATAGGCCTCTCCAGTTGTTCGCCACTTAGAGCAAACATCTGGAGGATATACCCATAATCGCCACGCTGGGCAGGCGGGTTGGCGATCGCAGGGCGTAGCTTCTTGCTCCGGTGACGCTGCTGCCCGTCACCGGTCTTTAGTATTTAGCTACGCCTTCAATTGTGATGGTTATACCGCCACCAGTCGGTTGCCAGCGCCTCGTTTGTTGCCAGCAACGTAGGTATAACCATTACAATTAAAAGTGTAGCTAAATACCACAGACCGATGATGGGCAACAGCGTCACCGGAGATTTTGCCCTAAGTAGCAATTAACTGGAGTGGAGAGGCTTATGTCCAGCAGTGGACTGCGATAGGCTGATGATGATGAGACTATATAAGTAGGTATAGTCTACCCGTAGAACTTAGAGTAGGGTCGACTATTCGAACTCGATATGAACCGAGCTTTATGTAAATTTATTACACCATGCACTACCAAGATCGTAATATTTCTAATCGACGGTATCAATTGCTCTTAACCCTATCTAATCGCGGTGTCTTTTATAGAAAACTAATGTTGTAATAAAATAATAGTGGAACTAATTACATAGTTTCTTCCTTCGGAGTTAGTTACGGGTATAACTTAAGAAACTATATATTACCTACTATACTAATATACGTACGTATTATAAGTAGTATGTAGAATAACACATTTATATCTACACTAATATTATAAATAGGAAAGATTTGTGTTTTCGTGTGTATGTTTATAAGAAAGAAACTCAAAACCGTATTACATTCACATTGTAAAGGTACATTCACCCTGAGTAGCATATATTATATGGTTATATTTATTGCAAGAAAAATTCGGCATCTTTACTAAAACGCCAATAATGTCACCCGATAGCCTATATTTAGCTATATTAGATAGTAGGTATCTTCTACCAATAGTTGCAATTACGAGTACATAGGGCTTATTCCACTTACTTTAACTTTTTGTTCATTAACCCCCGTTAACGCCGATTTGAAGCTATAACGGGGATTAATGAACTAAAATGTTCATAATCACACAGTTAAGCCGATTTGGAGCTTCCCCCCCCATCCCCGTTATAGCTTTAAATCTGCGTAAACGGGGATTAATGAACGAAAAGTTCAGTGCATGTACATAGCTACATGTACATACATATAGTAGGTACCTATAGATGCAAGCGTGCAGTGCAATCGTGATCTAGCGCCATTCACATGCATGCGCCGGGCGAGACGCGCGAGCCAGACCTTACTCACAGTGCAATAATAGTTAACGGCAAGCATTACATATTATGTTGAAGTGAAAATAAATTTTATTTGGAGCATATACACAAAATAGCACTTATTAGGTAGGTACAGTTATTGATAGTATTCTGTTAAGGTTCCTAGAATAAATAAATGTGCATGTAATAAGGGTGTTACAGAGGCAGCGGCGCACAATTAAAGAATTATTATAAAAACTAAAATTTAAGTGTGGCATTATATATAAAAAGTTAAAAACCCTCTGTAGGTAGGTACTAAACGGTAATAGAAATAGATAGTACCTACAAACCAGCTTGTACAAAAAACATACATGAAAATGTATATCTGTAAAATCAGATACCTAATCTCCGAATTTCTCACTGATGTTACGAATAAGTATAAATAAAGAGTTGCTTTAGGCATCTTTCAAAACTAGACCACTAGATATTATAAAGATCCCGCTTAACTAAATAAAAAGATAATTGATAAAAAGAGTGCGAAATAATGAATTCACAAACAAAATCTATATGACATTAATTGTTGAAATAAATTATTCTATTCTAAAAACAATTACACCAGTGTATTTTTACATTATATATTTTTTTTAAATCTGATTTTACTTCAATTAATTTTATGTGCGGATTAAACGGGGATTCTTACAATACGAAACAATATTCGAGATACGAGTCAAATTACTCTTTTTTGCTTTGGTGTTGGTCTACCAAAGGAAGTATAAAAAATTAAAAAAAGAACTACACCAAAACCTTACTTACTGGTATTTACTGTTTGTATGTATTACTAGCGCATCCTGTCTGACTTTGCAAATAACTATGTAACACTTGTATGGTGTAATGTATGCATAGATACCAATGACGTTTGTGTTAGCATGCCCTAATCCACATGCACCTCAGGCCAGACTTGTCGAAGCAATGATTACTGAGTCGGCATCAATGGATACAGACTTCCATTATTGAGTCAAAAGACTACGTTCTAGGAAATAACCGGTTGTGGTTAGAGATGGAAAGTTCTAGTGACAATGATCATGTTTTATCCTTGTGAGGGCGGATAACGAATATAAATCGCCGCCCCATCTCTTCCCTTCGTTGTCTGTGTGGTTTCCATCTCATCCCGTGGGTGTTGTAGAAGTCGACTGAGGAAATATCAGGAAACTCTCAGAATCATCTCTCTGCGACAGTCTTTCCGAACAGCTACGACTTGGGAGCCATGAAGAAACGAGCGCCAGGACAGACCGTAAAGTGACTTCGGTTGATTCAGGATCAGTCGTTGGAAGTACAGCCATACTCTCTTACGGGACAGCATGGTAGTGGCTACTGACAATTGATATTCTTAATTAGTGGCCGTTGCCACAACGATTTAGTCTTTCTTCTCTTTTATTTTCCGTCAGCCGTGGGAAAGCCAATATGTGGTAACTGACCAGTTACTTGCCCGTTGTCGCAGCAACTTGAGCTTTTCTTTCGCTTTTCGTTGGCGTAGATAAGGCCATTATGTCGAGCTTACTATAAAAAAAACTGTGCTGTGTCTATGCTATATGAAAAAAGGAATATACGAAGGAATTGATGGTGGTAAAATTTTATTCAGCATTGTTTCCCATAAACGTTTAATGAGTTAAAAGCGATCGCCTGGGGTGGCAAGCGATTCTTGGATGCAACGCAATGAGCCATTACCAAGATTCCAATAGAGATGTTCTCAACCGGCAACAAACAATAATTTGCTAGTGGGGGAGTGTCAGCAGATTAGATACCTACGTCCGTTGCGTGTTCGAGCAATATTTTTGCTGTGGACCCCGCACTATTTCAATGGACGATTGTTTTAAGACAAATTCGATAAGATGCTTGACTATAAACGTAATATTTAATGGGTAATTGTATATATTAGCGCAAAACTTAAAGGGTTTTGTACTGTATTATAGTGGTAAGGTTATAAATATCTTACATTGGACTCATACGACTGCCCCCCATTTCACAATTGCCCATTTCACATTTCAAAAATTAAGCAAGTGAGATCTGCACATTGCGCCATTGGGGTTATCAATAGGGACCTAGAACAACAAACTAAACACATAAAACACCTTCATATTTCGGGCCATTCTAATTTATGTACCATTCTACACTTCGCACAACATTTCAGCACATCGTATGATACTGGTGCGTTTTGTAAACGGGCCAACAGTAATTGTTGTAGTTATTGTTGTAACGGGAATCGCTGCAGTTAACCACAAACCGTGGCGTACGTGTTTAGGTATGGGTGTGCGCATGCGCAATCGTTAGGACCAAACTGTAAACTCGTTAAATATTAGCTAACTCACAAATACCTAAACACTAAGGTTTATTAGCTTTAACAATGTTGAAATATATTTAAATAACGGATAAAACTATTTAATAAATATAAATATCAGACAACATCACATACGTTGCTCCGATCCCAAAGTAAGTAGCTTATGCACTTGTGTTATGGGTATCAGAACAACGAAGGTACCACAAATAAATACTTAAATTCAAATATAAACACCCAGACACGGAACAAACACAAGTATCATCACACGAATGTTTGTCCCGGGTGGGAATCGAACCCACGACCCTTGGTTCAGAAGGCAGGGGTACTACCAATTGAGCCACCGAGCCAGTCAAATAAACAAATGTACCTATGTCGCAGATAAAAATCGCACCAAGCACTTTGGTGGTTCTGGGAAACTCCGGTAATCAACATTTGATAAGTCTACCCACGAGTCTACCTGTACACAAAGTATAAGGAAAGCCTTTTTTTTGTATATGGATTCTATTATTAAACATCTAAGTGAAAATGACGGAACGTCAGGACTGTAATAGAAAATCAGATACAAATCAAAACTTTTCCAAGAAAATTTTTCACCATTGACTACTGTATTTTTAGGGTTCCGTAGCCAAAATGGCAAAAACGGGACCCTTATAGATTCGTCATGTCTGTCTGTCTGTCTGTCTGTCCGTATGTCACAGCCAGTTTATTCCGAAACTATAAGAGCTACATTATTGAAATTTGGTACGTAGATGTATTCTGTTAACCGCATTAAGATTTTAAAATAAAATCAGAAAAAAATCCAAAATTTTTGGGGTTCGCCATACATAGAACTGAAACTGAAAAAAAATTTTTTCATCGAACCTATACGTGTGGGGTATCTATGGATAGGTATTTGAAAATGATGTTGAGGTTACTAACATAATTTTTTTCTAAACTGAATAGTTTGCGCGAGCGACTCTTCCAAAGTGGTAAAATGAGTGTCCCCCCCCCGTAACTTCTAAAATATGGGCATGATAAAACTGAAAAAAATATATCATGTGTATCACTATAAAAACTACTAACGAAATTTGGTTTGAATGAAATCTAGCCAGTAGTTTTTTTTTAAACGTCATAAATCAAATTACCTAATTTTTTCATTTAATTAACTCCAATATAATAAAACGTAAAGAAAAACATTTATTTAGCTGTATAGTGGTACGGAACCCTACGTGCGAGAGTCCGACTCGCACTTGGCCGGTTTTTTTAAATAAGGATTCTAGCACGCGTGTAGACTTAACGCAGGTAAGACATTGTTGAACCTTTTTGACAACATATCTTATTAAAAACTGTATAGAAAAGCAGCTGGTTAACCTTTTTAAGGTTGCAATATCAAATAGGTTGAAAAATAATGGATTTTATATTGCGTTAATAAGGCTAGTAGTTAAATAAGTAGGTAGAAGGAACTTCTAACATTCGGGCAATTAAAGACATCTTAAAATTGCAACTTGCAACCACTAAACTGATATTGGTTTTAAAGCCAATATTGACAAGTATAGTACCTAAACGCATTAACTTTGCTACTGGGTAGGTATGCCGCAAAGGAACTAGGAGGCTCTTTAATATCGTTTCAAACCAAGTACTGGCCGATATTGCCTTTAATAGGGATTATTGCTACAAAAATTGTATACGGGTCGTCGTAAGCGGGCACCCTTTGACGGTACCTTCAGGTAAGCTACGTACCTACTAGAACTAGTACAATGTATTTATTCATCGTAATATTATTATTATGCTTTTCTATATAACAGGACGGACTGTGAGATTGTGAGACCCAGGGCTAATGCTAATGAACAAAGTCTGATTCAGTTCAAAGACGACGACAAGCAATGGAGAAGTTATAGCTCGGCTAAATCACAATGTCTATTTCCGCTCGGATTCGTAAACTATCTAGCAAACGTTCTTTCAAATTTGACATAAAGCAAGTACAACAGACTAATGTCAGATTTGAATGATGTTCATTCAGAGTTTTCGAAACCGAGTCTAAATGGGTATACAGTCGGTAGTCTGCCCAAATATAGTTCCGTTTAGACGCCGATTCAACTATGTAAAGGCGAACTGGGAACAATATCAAAAATCGATTGATGATGCCCTTCTTGGTCTGGCTCCGATTCCGCAAAACTATGATCAGTTTGTCGATTTGGTGGCCGGTTCATCACTTCGGCATATTCCCAGAGGATGTCGTACGGCTCATATACCGGGTTTATCTCGAGATTCATCTCTACTATTGGAACAGTATGAAAAATCATATGATGACGACCCATTTTCTTCAGTCACGGTGGAGTTAGGGGAGCAGCTTTTGCTGACTATTAATGAGAATCGGCGCGCGAAGTGGGTGAATACTGTAACCAACATTGATATGACCCACAATAGCAAAAAAGCATGGTCTACGATTCGGAAATTAACAAGTGAACCCCCTCCGCCTCACACGCCGAATTTAGTCTCGGCGAATCAGGTTGCTCACCAGCTCTTACTGAATGGGAAATTCCCTGAGAGACTGTCTAGGATCCCTATAATATCTTCTGATATCGCTTTGAACCCTATCAGTAAGCCTTTTCTCTTGGAAGATTTCGCTGAGGCACTTAGAAATTTAAAGAATGGCAAGGCATCAGGTATTGACAATATCTCGGTAGAGCAGTTGAAACATCTTGGACCTGGCGCCGTTTGCTGGTTGCTGGACATGTTTAATGGCTGTCTGGAATCCTCCAAAATCCCTCGCTTGTGGAGGAAGTCTAAGGTCATAGCTATTCCTAAGCCGGGGAAACCGGCAGATGACCCCAAAAGCTTTCGTCCTATCTCGCTGCTCTGCCACACATACAAATTGTTCGAGCGACTCCTCTTGCACCGACTTTCGCCCTTGGTGGACCCTAAATTGATTCCTGAACAAGCAGGATTTCGACCGAGGAAGTCATGCAGCAACCAGATTCTGAATCTTACCCAACACATTGAGGATGGGTTTGAGATGAATCTGATAACCGGTGCAGTTTTCGTGGACCTTTCGGCCGCATATGATACAGTGAACCTGGGGCGACTTTTGGGAAAGGTTAGCTCGATAGTTGAGGATTCAAAATTTGTCAAAATCCTCGGGGAGCTTCTTCGCAATCGTCGTTTTCAGGTTCATCTCGCGGGCGACAGGAGCCGATGGCGTTCACAAAAGAATGGTCTTCCTCAGGGCAGTGTGCTGGCTCCTATTCTCTTTAATATCTACACAAACGATCAGCCGGTTAGTGCGAACACATCACGCTTTCTTTACGCTGATGATCTGGCGCTTACCTCGCAGGCGTCTACCTTTGTGGAAGTCGAGAATAATCTAGCCGCAGCCTTGAATGATTTGAGTTCTTATTACTCCCAAAATGCACTTAAACCAAATCCAAGTAAGACTGAATGCTGTGCTTTCCATCTAAAAAATAAACATGCAGACCGTATCTTAAATATATCATGGCAGGGTCAGAGGATTGCTCATAGTAGGACTCCGAGGTACCTGGGTGTCACACTTGACCGCTCGCTGACATTTAGACAAAACTGCGAACACGTACGTAGCAAAGTCCATACCCGGAATAACCTATTGCGGCGCCTGATCTCGACCAGTTGGGGGGCAACACCGGATGTGTTGCGCACTACGGGATTGGCGCTTGGTTTTTCGGCAGGCGAATATGCGTGTCCGGTGTGGAGCCGTTCCACTCATGCTAAGTTGGTGGATGTGGCGCTGAATGAGACATGCCGCATTATCACGGGATGTCTTAGACCGACACCTTTGTCGATGCTGTACCCACTAGCTGGGATCGCTCCTCCACCGGTCCGCAGGGCCATTGCGGAACGTATCGAGCGTACCAAAATGAATCGGTACGAGGAACACCCTATGCATCTGCACACTCCCGTACCCCGAAGGCTGAGGAGTCGTCGCAGCTTTATTAGTTGCGTTCGGCCGCTCGAGGTGGATCCTCCCACCGCCCGACGCGCTCTGTGGATGGACTTACTCCCTCCACCTGAGCGCTTTGTACTACCGTCGGAGAGCCTTCCGCCTGGCCGTGAGCTGCCGTGGCCCACGTGGAGGTCTCTGAACCGGCTTCGGACGCAGGTCGGTAGAAGTAAGGAGAATAGGTGGAGGTGGGGTTTCGCGGACGGGTCCGACCTGACTTGTGCTTGTGGGTATTCCCCTCAAACCATGGCTCACCTCGCGGCCTGCCCGGCGTGCCCATCAAGTTGTACGCGGGACGAGCTGATGAGGGCGTCTAGGAGGGCGGTTTCTGTGGCTGAATATTGGGCGGAACTCGTTTAGATTGCCATCGACACGATAAGAAGAAGAAGAAGAAGAAGAATTGGGATTGTGATCCTGCAGAAGACATTAGCGGTAAAATTATTTTATTTGTTATGTACAAGGAATTAGGAAAATAACAATATAATTATTACCTAGGTACATTAATTGTATAAATATTTATGTATCATACATATCCAACCTGCATTTCTGCTCGTAGCTTGGCAATTAACTACTTGATGATTTGCAAGTGCATTTAGGTATGTGTGTAAGAGCGCTTCTACAAAAAATTATTTGATTAATATCAGTATTGCCAATCCATATTTGCTTTATTATTTTAAATACCGAACCGTATTACTGGATTTCTGTTTATTATCTAAACTAATATTATAAAGCTGAAGAGTTTGTTTGAACGCGCTAATCTCAGGAACTACCGGTCCGAATTGAAAAATTCTTTTTGTGTTGAATAGACCATTTATCGAGGAAGGCTTTAGGCTATATAACATCACGCTGCAAATATTAGGAGCGAAGAAATAATGGAAAATGTAAAAAAAAACGGGGAAAAATAACTATTCCACGCGGACGAAGTCGCAAGCACAGCTAGTTTTTAATATAATTTCATCGTATCAACGGGGCCCTGGTTTGAGTCCAAAAATCCCTAGCGTAGATCCGACCCAAGCATTTATGTGAAATCGCACAGTTCAAAATAAAATACCAAACATGAGTGCCCCGAGCATAGTGGCGCATAAAAACAAAATGGCACCGGCTTTTAGCGTAATCAGTGCAATGCAAACGGTTTATCTAAAGTGTAGTCGGGTCGAGATTGCAGATAGTCGCATGATGCAGTTGGCTTGCATTTTGCATTTTTATCGATGAGTGTCAATCAGTCTAAGTTAGTGCGGCCATGCATAGACGGATGGTTGGCAAACTTAAGGTAGATTAGAATTTACATTTCTTTTTTTTTTCTATCGATCGGTAAACAACAATAGAATCTACCTAATATGTACTTAGTTCACTATCATCAAATACTTCTGCATAAATAACTAGACCTTAGTCGCTCAGCCTAATTCCTATGTACCTAATTGATGTATGATATTTGTCTATTAACTTGGTTTGTTATTATTATTATTAACTGCAATTATCACTGTTTAGAGTTCGTCACTTAAGTTAGAGCAAGAACTAAAAATTAAAAATACCTTTTTAAAACACGCTGTTATGCCATAATAAAACAATATTATATTGTATAGGATAGTGTGACCAAAATATCTCCTTAATCGGAAACCAAAAAATGCCTCAACTAAGTTACGTTCAGAGAAAACCAGGTTTCAGAGTTCTGAACGCCATAGGCTATGAATTGCCCAAGCCTCTCGAACACTACCTTTTCATTAAGGTGTGACTAATTAAACCACGAACGAGTACAGAAGAATCGCAATACCTTGCAGAATTACTGGTTGCTATATAAATTAAAACGGTTTATTTAAACGGAAATTTCTCTACAAAATAAACAGTTTGAAGTAATCATACGGTTGTCCCCCCTTTACTAGCGACATCAGGCTTTAACAAAAAGTATTAAAAAAAGAAAATGATGATAGCCGTGGAAGCAAATTTTATGCATCCAGCGATTGTCAGATAAGTAAGTTATGATGGTGGATTCGGTGTGAGCTGTGAAAGACGCTTAAGGCCAGTTCCACAGTGAGCGGAGCAGCTTCGTGCTTCAATTACTCGCACTCCAGACACAATAGATTCTTAAAACTTTCGCAGGCCTAAATCGGCATCTCGCCGTAGCTCTAGGTCATCCCTCTTTAGATTCATAGAATATGGCCAATATAAATGTTTATATTGAACAAGGCCTGTTTTACCTCGTAACAGGTGTTTCCACTAACAAAAGTCAAGCGAATTTGACTCACAATACAATTCCTATTGCGACTTAATCAGACGATTTAACTCTTTCCTGGTGAATACTAAACCCATTTCATGAAAACGCAGTCCGCTTTACTATGTTAAGTAAGTTCCGTTCATAACTCTGTGGAAACGATTTAGGCTGTCCACAGTTGTCTAATATGCAGGACCAATAAATAGGACCATTTTTTTTCTCCAACACTTTTTTTCTGTGGTTCGCTGCCTACCGTGAAGAAAGAACTCTCTTTAGGCCACGTTTGAAAAAGGACAAGTCGTAACAATCAGGAACCGAACCGCGGCTAGGAGCTTCCTTACCCCTTCCACAGCTTACACGTACCCCGAAAAATTTGCCCGATATTTGTTTCACTACTGCAATCAATTATTTTCCATGTATTTTAGCTAAAAAATCGCTTGTCGATTTATCTATCGAACATGGGCGCGCAGCCTAAGTGTTGCGTCTGCGCAAATGCGCCAGCGGCCCGTCGCCGGTAATGAGCCCGTAAACTGCGATGGCCCGTAAACAAGCCGCACTTTGTGGCCGCGCTATCGGTCACCATCTGGCTGCGAATGTGTGGACAATACAAAATGACAAATAAAAAAAAATGTTTTTTATAGTCCTTAACATGGCATAATGGAACTCTTTTTGTCACTTCCTTTCACGCCAGATGGTAAGCGACAAGAGAAGTCCAAGTCTCTGTGGTAAACGGGCAGGCATCCATAATACAGTCCTCTCACCGCCATGCCTGGCCCAAAAGATGCTTTCTCTCTTATAGTTTAGAGAATCCAAAGCTTTGATTGCCACATGGTCACCCTACAGCGGATGATAGATCGCCAGCCTGTTGCTATGCGAAAGCTTGATGAATCATGCGTCGATTCGCAGTTAACTATGCGATGTGGGACGGACTAATGCATCTTTAATGATAACGATGTAATTATGTGTTACCTTGTAGCTTCTAGCGCATATGACAATCATTATGGACTTTGGCTTTTTATTGAAACTTTGAAATTAGTAATTTGTTTAGTTAAGTTGGTTTAATTTAGTTCCTTATAGCTAACTTCATAGATAGAACTCGACTGCAAGCGCCTGTTTTGCGTGAAACCAACTAAACTTTAACCTCACCGTGAACTATGAAGTTCCTGTAGTTTTTAAAACTAATAAATAAATGATATGAATAGAATAGAGTTGAAAGAAATATAATAGATACAGGTACACCATATTGGTCTGTTATAAGATCATTATCTTACTGTCATTCATTGATGCACTGAGTCATTACTCAGTGCATCATTGAATGTTTGCAAAGAGTACCTTAGTCTTCAGCGTTTTCGAAGGTATTCTTTTTCTAATTATCCATACTACACTATATACTATTATACTATACTATAATATTATTAATGGGAAAGTGTGTCTCTCTGTCTGTATATTTTGTCTTTCTTTCACGGCAAAACGGAGCGACGGATTGACGTGATTTTATAGTGGAGATAAGTAGTTGAAGGGATGGAGAGTAACATAGGCTACTTTTTGCCCCTTTCTAACCCCCACTTCCCTAAAATGGGGGGTGGAAGTTTGTATGGAGTATTCACCCCGAACTTAACGCGAGCGAAGCCGCGGGCAGAAGCTAGTTTTTCATAGATGAGAGAATACTCTCATATCTACTTAATAAGTAGAGTCCAAAAAATGGTGGCGAATCTTATTTTTAAAGAATTAGCAAAATTATAGTGTTAAATTAAAGTGACCTAGAGAAATTAGAAACGTAAGAAAATGGTTTGAAAAGTTCAGGTTACTATTGCAAAGAGTTCTATGTTTTATTATAGTTATAGTATAGATACATCCAGGAAATCCAATTGCATTTGATTGCAATCTCCGTTCCACACATTAATTTTAAATATTTCCTATATTGTCGTCGTATTGCCAGTGCTTAACGTTTGATAAATGTGTTGTGTAGGCCTATGCCATCTCGTTATCTCGTTATAATGTCAGAATCACAAGTGCAACTAATAAATAAGTCGCTCCGTCCGTCTACGGGTTGGCTAATGGAGGCCCTGACTGCTCGGACAGACTGAAAGATGATAATGATTATTTATTATATCAAACCAACTATCGTACGGCTTACTTCAGAGATTGTTGAAGCGGATACTATAAATATAGTAAATAGGACTCGTGATATTATTTCAATTCATAGGCTCTAAGGGTTAGAAATTGTTGTATTGATAGGTATCTAGGTATCACCAAAAGAAATCCATGGGAATTTTTATAAGTAAAATTTCGATAAATAAGTTCTATAAGTAATAATAATCAAAAATCAGGTACTCGGTAAGAGCCCCGTCAATATAATTATAGTAACGATAATGACCGTGAAAGCTTACAATACAATTTTCAGTTAATCGTATACAATTTACCTTTTGTATTGAATGACGGTAGCAATTTGCTCATAGGCGAATGTATTATTCAGACACTTACATCCAATCAGTCTTAGATTAGATCATTCCTAAGCCGTCGTCGTGATATAGCAACGTTAATTTTATCAAAACCCTAGCATCCGTAGTATGATCAGTCATCATCTCGTCGTTTTACTGTTTCTCCGTCAGTGCTACAAACCGCGTTGAACCAAACGACGCGCGACTAGGAGGAACCATATGATATTTATAGACATGACGTCTCATTAACCTCAGATCATTCCTATCTCCTATCTTATATCAATGGTAAGTTTAGGGTTCCTGGGCTTCGTAAGAATCCGATGTCTCTGAGTACTCGACTCTCAGCCGGCACAGATACGCATTACAGCGGCCACAACTTACTGGCAAGGTCCCGGATAGTCCAGCGCGAGGTGTTTCGTCCTTCGCCAGCACGCCCATCCACCGCAGCCGGCACAGCGAGGCGTACGTCTTGTCGGCGCCGCAGATCGCGTCGACGTCATCTGAACAGCCTCAGATCATCCCTATGCTGTCTTATGTTACAGCATTGGTAAGTTTAGGATACGTTTACTTTGGCAAGGTCTCTGCTAGTCCAGCGCGAGGTGCTACGGCCTCCTCCTGCATGCCTGTCGTCGCAGCCGGCACAGCGAGGCATATTCTTGGCGGTGCTGCAGACCGCGCCGGCATCATCTCATCATCTTCAAATCATTCCTATGCTGTCCTATGTTACAGGAACTGTAAGTTTACGATAAGCTTACCTTGGCAAGGTCCCGGATAGTCCAGCGCGAGGTGTTTCGTCCTTCTCCGGCACGCCCGTCGCCGCAGCCGGCACAGCGAGGCGTAAGTTTTGCCGTCGGTGCCGCAGACCGCGCCGACGCGCCGGCACGCCGCTGCGCACACGCACCGCGCGCGGCCGTCGCGCACCGCACACCGCTTGCCTGCGCCGCAGGACACTCCTGCGCAGGATTCTGTTGCAAACAATAATATGACTTTAGATAGTTTTTTATACACACGGCTGGCATATACTATATGCCACCGTGTACATGGCACGAAGAACGGATCGCGTAATTTTGCAAAATAAATCTCTCCCGTTTATCCCTCCCGAGTTCTTATATATGAATTAAATTAATTAATGGACTTTGACGAATTTTAGTTCGTATATTCGAACACGGGAGTATGGGAGGGACAAATGGGCGGGATTTATGGTACCAAAGTACGCGATTCGTTCAACGAACGATCGTTTTCGTTTTTGGTAGTAGGGGCCCAGACATCCTTCAGGCTGAAGTGTTTCGGTAGGTGTATTAGTTCATGTTATGAGTGACAAATGAGTGAGTTCGGAACAAAGATCAATTCATATCATGTACGTATATTGTACGATAAATAAAAATTCATGTAGGTAGGTAGTTTATTTTCCAGTAAAATTTACTTTTAACTTTAATCAATGTATCTATTTACGAGGTATTAATATAATATATACTTAAGATTTATTCATTCCATCCATTTTAGCTTAAGATTTATTATTTGATCTGCTCCAATTTATATCATTCACAATAAAGCGGAAAGGAATCATTTTATCAGAATACAGCATGATACATACATATCTTGAATGTGCTAATTACTCAAACCATTTGACTGCGTTGACTTATTACACATGTACACAATAAAGCATGTCAACGTTACATGTCGCTATCACAAATACGAATCTGTGTTCGACAGGTCTAGTGTTAATTAGTCTCACCTATCGGACGATGCACTCTGAGCCAATTATTCGTTTGAACAATGCATTATCTATGTTTGCTCCACTCTAGCCCATTTACCAATAGCCAATTAAGTTTTTAGACACGATCGTTTTATCTAGGTATGTTTATTTAATTAACACAATTCACATTTAATGTCCAAAAACTAACATTCGCTTAATTACAAAAGCTAACTACAGCCTTGAAAATAGACATATGTACATACCTATATATGTACATAGCAATATGGCAAAATTTGCTCAAGGAGCAAAATATCTGCGGAAGAACTTACATTTTACCACTTTGAAAGTGTCTCACGCAAACTATTCAGTTTAGATAAAAAATAATATTAGTACCCTCAAATGATATGTAGACCTATCCATATAGTACTCCACACGTATAGTACCTACCTAGACTCGAGAATAAGAAGACGAACATCCACAAAGATGACAAATGATAGTTACCAGCGCAAGCCGTACACGGCACGCCTCCAGAGAGCGCCTTGTAGAAGAATATCTCGCCGCTGTCGAGGTCCCTCGGGCTCCAGGCGGCGGGGGCGCGCGCGCCGCCCGCGCAGCACTCCGCGCGGCCCACGCGCAGCGCCGCCACCGAGCTGCAGCGCCCGCCGCGGTCCATTCCCGTCCAGCAGATCCCGGCTGGTGAACAGGAAGACAAAAAGGACCATTTTATTATTAAAAAAAGGCTGTGGCTGACAAACTCCACCCCCGAGTCCTCCCACACTTCGCGATCCATTGCCAATCTTGTAAGAAACCGTCAACATCGTCTCGCCACCGTTTCTTGGGCCTTTGGGCCTTGGGCCTAGCAACCGGACGCTCGTATAAATCCATAAATGTCAGAATGCAACTAAGTACGTTATTGTAAGAGTTCTGAGGCTCTTGAGCAATCATCATAATTTTTAGAATTGTCATTTGACAATGACCATTCGTACCGGAAACTTTATAATGATTAAGCAATCATTTTATAAATTCGGGGGAATACAGGTGTTATTATTTGATTTGATTTCGATGCGCATATAAGAAGCAGTAGATTGGTGTTGGTGAGAACACTGAAAGTACAAATATCATGCTGAAAGTTGCTATTCCAGAGTATTTTAGAACTAGATTAGGAGTAGAAGTAAACGAGTTTATTAATACGGATGTTCTTAAAAGAAAGAGATGTCTGAGTCTATTTCATCTACACTACATTATGACAAGCTGCTTGATTTAGAATAAGTATAAGCTACACCAATAAACCCAAAATTAAGTGCATAAGCATTCAGTAAACTTGGTTTTGACTAAACAGCCCCTTAGTCGCGTGACCAAGCTTCCTTGAAGCTCACTTAATAAATGCATGCTATTTTTTAGCAACTCCTAATCGCTGAAGCTTACAGCTACCTGCATGTTCTTGATGATTTAAGACTAAGCCCGGTAAAGTTGCACGAAATTTATTCAAGAATATCCTCGTAAGTATTTGTTGGTTCCGAAGAAGGGTATAAAAGGGCTGCTATACCTATAATTTTAATTGTCATGAAGATGTCAGCTTTGAATGACACTACCTAGAGAGTACATAAATACGCAGACGATTCCAATTCATAGTCAAGTCGTATTTGTTTTGCGTGATCTTATACCTATCATACAAATGTATGTTATAAAACTAACTTTTTAGCATACTATCTGTACTTGTTACTGCTTAGCTCAATTGGTAGAGAATACCCATGCGGCATTTATGTGATCTAAGTTTGCTCGAAATCGAAGCTCAACCACATTAATTTATTTATTTATTAGGACAACCAACAAGATTAACACCATTACATAATAAAAACGATACAGGAAACACAAACTTAATTTGAAATTACATATTCAGAATCCATGACATGATATCTAGTAAATGTAAATATAAATCACAGAGAACACAGTACTTATCACGTCATTTCAGATGATAGAGCGTTACGAATATACCCTATATTCAAATATGGTAAAATTGAATCGAACATTCGAAAATGGAAGTGAAATGGTATATGCGAAGTGTTGTCAGATTTATTATAACGTAGAAAATGGTGTTTGAAGTAAAAGCTGTTTACAAGTAACACGTTTTAATTTACTTTAGAATTACTCTTAAAATTTAGTGAGCCATAAATGTAGCCGTAAACATCCTCTGTATACACTGAATACGAAATTTAGGAACGTGTAAGTTTTTTTATACTATTTGATACGTTTAGAAAAACATCTCGCGCCAGACCATTGGTGTTTGGTAAGAAGATGAAACAGCCGGTAGACTAAACATCGGGATCCATGCGTGGGTAGATACGAATAGGACATGGGTACTTATTTCCGCACCATTTTCGGTTGTCGGACGAATCAATGACATTACCTATATGACAACTCCAGACTCTGACTTGAACTGAACGTAGATATTATCTTAATTCAAGAAACATTATGACAAATGTTTATGATTTACTATAAATATAGTTCTATTTATTATTTTACTCGTAAAAATTTTTTTTGCAATGTTATCTGGTTTTTTTGGACGAAAAGTACATATCTTTAAATATTAATTTGATTGTAGAGTTCGCGATGTCGTAGAGTTTAAGGAAGAAGAGGATTGGGAAATAACTACGTAAAAGCATTTTCTATTAAGGAATCTGTTCAATTAGTGGGTATGCTCATGAAATTACTTTATAAGAGGCCTTTCCACAGAATCGGGGCTGGAGAGCCTCTACACTTCGAGAGCGACCGTAGATGAATGTGTACCTAATTTAAGCAACATCATTGGTAAATTTTGTTACCCTTCAGCTTGACTCCACGTAGCCTATCTTCTGTGGAACCAGCCTTACGCTATTTCTTAGATATACTCGTATATGGTTGCTTCAAGTATGAAGGGATAGTTCACGAACCCTTTTTTATTTACACCCGTCTGAACCCGAGTGAATCAGCCAGTTCCGCATATAAAATCTCTCCCTATTCAAGTGCACAACAGTTTTCAATCGTTAATTAGGTTAACGATCAACCCGAAATTCCGATAGAAATTACACGATCGGCCGGTAAAGTTTGAACGGAACAATCCATCGCAAAAAGCGGTCGGTGGGCAGTGTGCGCGCGAGCATGACCGCGTGAGTCACCGCGCGCTAGACGACCGGCAGACGGGCGCGCCCGCGGCCCGCGCATGCGCGTAGGGCTGACGCAAGCGCAGACCTACAAGGATCTTATGGTGCTTGACATAGTGGTTAGTGGCGTTAGCCTGCAACAAAGATCAACTCTTCGCTCTGTCCAAGAGACGTTCTGTATGAGGGTAAGTACCGATTTTGGCCTCTCGGTATTGCAATCCGTCTGCGACCGTCTTTACCAAATGGGCTGTTGACAACTCCTTAGGAATGATTTTTCTAGGAAAAGAGGCGATTTCGTTCCTATAAGAGTCGTTCCTGTAAGAGTACTTCTCTCGCGTAGCAGACGGCCAGGGTACTGTACGGAAACTCAAATATCTGAGCAAGTTTATGGCTGCCTAGTGCGCTAGAGGAGAGTTTTCAAGCCTCAGAGCTTCCGTGAAATTTCTGTAGCGTCATGTCACAAGGAGTTGGCGTGGTGTGTGGGATCTACACTTCCCAGAATGGGACTAAGCTAAGGGTAGCTGGGGTGACACAGGGGTGTCGTGCTACTAAGCAACACCTAGCAGAGACACTGGAAGCATACGGCCACATTATGGATTATAATATAACTCATCCGTGGCAACCCTAAATTGCAGCCAACCCGGCCAGCCTAACATGGACATGAATGTACGACGACAAAATGCCCGGGCGAAAACCAACGACGCCTCTTTAACTCAATTTAATTTAAGGAAGTCTGTTGATTGCCCACAAATTAACAAAAGAAAGCCGACTGTGTTTGTCAGAAATTAATTAAAGTTAAGATTAAAACGCCGCGGAAAAAACCGAACGAATCATCGGAAAGATTAAAAATATGTTACTCGTATTCATGTGTGTGAATCCTTCAGAACATATATGTTAATTACGTCGTTTTAGATATTGTGTAATTAATTAGAGTGATCTATTTTGAAAGTTATTACCTCTGACAGCATGTTATGTTATCTTAACGCTATATTTTGTAATTTTCGGATTTTTATTATCTTTCTGCAAATCACTGGACAGGTAAAAAGAGGAGCTTTCTGAGTTTAATACTCAATTGGAGAGTATTCTAAACTATAATATTGTGACTCCATAAAATCGAAGCGAGATGTTTTTGTAAATCAATTTCATCATCATCTATCAATCCACTCCTGGACATAGGTAGGGTTCAGTTGCTCGCCACTTTGGTCTTACATCTGAAGGCTTTACCCATAATTGTAATCGCTACTGGGCAGGCGGGTTGGCGATCGCAGAGCTTTAACGTTTAATATTAGGCAATAGGTAATGGAGTTATCTATAGAGTGAAAAGTCGGTAAATTGTTATTTTATTTAATCTTACTTGTAACAGTTTGCATGGGGATGTAAGGGAGCGACCTATCAGCTTTTCGCTCCTAGCCATCCTCACCTGTCCGTGGTGCATCCTGCCGAACAACAAACGAGGCTCTGGCAAACCGACTGGTGGCGGTAAAACCATCACGATAGAAGGCGTAGCTAAATACCAAAGGCCGATGACGGGCAGCAACGTCACCGGAGCAAGAAGCTACGCCCTGCGATCGCCAACCCGCCTGCCCAGCGTGGCGATTATGGATATCCTCCAGAAGTTTGCCCTAGGTGGCGAACAACTGGAGAGGCCTATGTCAAGCAGTGGACTGCAATAGGCTGATGATGAAGATGATGAACAGTTTGCACTGCTTTCCCCTGTTCTTTAATTGTCCTCTACCTGAAGGTTGTCTGGACTGGAAGAGATCGCTCCCAGCGATAAGACCGCCTACATTGTATCTACTATATGTTTGTATACCTACTCTTTCCTGTAAATGTTTATGTTTGTGCATTAAAGAATATAGGTATATATATATCTATTGTTCCGCCATGAGAGGACTCCCGGTCAGAAGAGAACCCCCAACTCCCAACATTCATTTATGATTCAGTAAAAATTTGTCAGGGCCCTCGAATGTTATAAATATATTCTGCTCATAAATTTACACGATAGATTGTCTCGTTACATAAACGCAAGACGTTTCCCTGGTCTGAAACGCTAGCGCTTCCCGGCAACATAACTTAGCGCCTTGGCGACACATTAATATGCATGGAATTTTTTATCCGTTATTTAAATCGCCTCAAATGCCCACCTACTTAGCATTTATAGGCTTTGGTCAACCACATTGTTATTTGCAATACCGTAGGCCTCGAAATATTATCACAATAATAACGGGAACCTGTATATAACTTTGGTTGTGTTTCGCTTAAGCTGATACGACGTGTGAGTTGAGTTCATCGTCTATTCGTCTACAACTTATTACTAGACTATTCTGGTTGAGTAATATTATCTATGTAATTGCGAATGATATTTTCTATTTGATTCAATTACGAGTTACCTACCTGTTTTATGTTCCAAATAAAAATTATTTCATTTCATTTCATTTCATTTATATGATAAAATGTTTCCATGTTTCGGCTTATGCCGAGTAGCTAATATATAATGTTGTAAAAATATTATTATTACTAGAATACAATAGAATAAAGTTTATGTAGTACTAGGTACAAAGAAAATCGTTCTCTATTCAAATCTTTAAGGAATCCAACCCAAATACGCTGGCTATATAGGTATGTGCCTACAACGTGGTCAGTTACGTTAGATAAGTCTCGATTTATGTAGAGGCGGCGATTGTCGGTGCCACAGATAATTTGGACCACATTGACCTCTCGCAAGCGTAAGTAAAGCCGTACCTATACGGTACGATGTCGCTGAATGACGGGTCGTTGACCCCGATCGCGTATTGTGAGGTGTCTATATAAATAATAATTTATTGTCGAATGCCAGACTCGCCGCTGTTGCGTATAATTTGGCGCCACTTTTTCTTTAATGCAGATTAAAATAGTTTTAAATGTTTAAACACTGATATACTTTGGTTCTCTTTTGGGATTGGGTTGTTTTCGGTATCTACGATTCGCCATTACGTATTGTACAACCTTTTTCAAGAATTGGGCTATCAAGCGCTTCAAGAACATTCTATCAAATACGACAAAGTTTCAGAGGTTATCTAGTCAAATAGTAAATGAATTCGATCAGCACTGTCTATAATACTACATAAAACTTAGTACATATATAAATTAATTAGGTTTTATAGTTCAACCATGTTAAATAAAATAACCTAATGTAGAGCTATAATAATATATATTATTGAGCTCTTGATGCGATAAATTAAATAATGTTGACATGAAATGTACTGTTTAAAGTAAATACGTTAAGTACGTTAGGTAGGGTATATACCTATATACTCGTATAATAATATAAAGGGCGATAAAGTGTTCTTTCAATGGGTTGTTTAACTTTACTCATATGTAAATATTTTATAAGAGCGATCAGACCGAACTTCATATTATGCAAAAGAATGCATTGTCATGCCATTTCATTTAACACCACTTGGGCACTCATTATTGTGAAGGTTCGAAGAGTTTGAACTTTGCTTCCAAAAAATATTTATTTTTGGCAGCCATGGCTCAATTTTAAGTGCAACGAAAATGCCAATTTGTTAAAACGATGGACGCAACTCGTTAGTTCACATACCAGCTTTTAGTGCTAGGTATGTAGTTGGCAAAAATGTGATGCGTTTAAGATATGTACCGTCAAAAATTTTATAATGAGCAGTTTTATTGTTTTAGAAAATGGTGGCGTTTTAACGGTTATAATTTAAAGTAAATTTTTTTTAGAACTACGTTGTTGGCCAAGGTGTCTGACTAAGACCTTATAGCCCTAGTTTAGGGTAGGCTCGAGGCTCTCAGTGTTTAAAAACATGAACTGTTGAAGAGTACTTAATAAAAACCATCAACATCAGCGTCATCATCGTACGTCCACCGCAGTAGGTTTTACTTGTACCCAGGTAAGCGCTGCTGCCAGTTTCCTGATATTCCTTTAGTCTTCTTCTACGACACCCACCAGATGAGATGATCCTATTCTAAATCAGGAAACCATACGGGCCACGTTTATTTATACATATGAAAATATATTTTCAAAGAAAGCTCTAACCAACTATTCAGGTGAATTACCTGCATATTCGACTACATCAATATGCTATTCGTGTTTATACGCGTCTAGTGGCTACTCGTCGAATAACGCCTTATGCAAACAATTCAGGGTATTGTTCGGCCATTAGCGCGCGAATAGGTACGAGGCGAACGCGCGAACAAACATAGAACATGTCAAGTGCGCCAAAGTCGCAAATAGATTGGTGGCTGCCACACGCGTACCGATGCCAGTAGCTCAAGTATGGAACACTACTTGAAGTGAAGCACAAGTGTGCAAAGCGGCTGTGCTAAAGCCAAGACTGTTTTTCTCTAGAGGGAAATGCATTAGGCACCTTAAACCACTATATCCACGCGTGCGACGCCGCTGGCACAGCTATAATAGAATAAAATGACTCTCATGACACCAGATATCTGTAAGCCGACAGAAAAAGCAAAATTGAATGCAGAATTATATTGTACTTTCTAGTAAATACACCACAAAATATAGTCTGAAAACTTTCCAGGATGCAATATAGCTAAATGAGATCACGAGAGGTTGTTATAGTAAGGATTTATATTATCTTCTAACAACGGCGCATCGTCGTGACCACGATTTAAGAAGAAGTGCAGTACCATTTTGTTTTATAATAGTGCTTGTACAGCTATGTTATCCGTGTTTCCAATTAATGGAAATATTTATGAGGTTGCTAAGGGACTAGAAAAGTTGTAAGTAAAAATTATAGAGCTTGGTAATACAGCAAACCACCAATGCAAATGAATGTTAATATATTCATAAGACTTCAAATAAATAAAAATGTTCTATTTCATTACTTGCATCAGTGGAATGTTACCTAACACTCAACTAATATGTAATTCGGTATATCTGGAATGTCTTTTTTGTCGTCTGAAAAGCCGGATATAACAGATAATTTAATTAGATTACTGTGGTCAATTTTATAAATTGGATTGTTTTAAACATTATTATGATTTGGTTTTATATTGACTTACAGTTTTTTTGTCATGGGAATGACCTAATGAAATTGAATAGGGAGTGATGTAATAGTACACAATTAAAAATATTACCATCACAATTAAAACATCTACTTATTTCATTCAGTTCCTGGCATGTCTTATTCTTTCCAGGCGTTAAAGTATGTACGCCTTATGTTTATTGTAAACACGCGCGTAGGAAACGGAAAACAAGGAAAGTATTAGATAACTGATTTTAAACTAGACTGTGGCACAGTCACAGTACACTCCAGTTTTCAAAACCGGCATCGGCACATGAATGACACAAAAATAGCGCGCTAAAACCGTCCGCCTAATTATATACGCATTGCTTGTTTTAATTCGCCAGAAAACAAACCGCTTTGATTGTGTCAAAATAATAACAAGCGATTGGAGAACAAATTGTTCTTGGCAAATGGTGTGACGGTAATGAAGTCCGGATGGCACGCGAAACAACAAACAAGCTATGTATCAGATTAAGGCAGGATATACCTTTTTGGAGACAGGATATAGCACACGTTTTGCTCATTAGTCTATTTCGAGTATCCATTGATGGGAGCACAAATGACAAATCACATTTCAGCTTCTAAGAATACCAACAAGATGTAGGTAGCGTGTTTCCTCAAAAAATAGCGAAGTGATTTCTTCAAACGATTTTTCTTGCTGACTGTCGCACTAATCATGAATAGGTTAGAAGCGTCTTCTCTGAAATTCTTTAGAATTAATTGATGATTAACCTACCTACCTAAGGTTAATGATAGATCTTGCAAATGATATAGATTTATGTTTATATGTTTATGGTTGAATTTCCGGTCCTAGGTATTGTGAGAATAACAATATACCTAGGGGTTTGTAGTTAACCACTTTGAACTGTTCTAGAGTATGTACCTAACACTATTTATCTTGTTGAAAATACAAACTAAGAACATGAAAGTCATAAAATCACAAACTATTTATTGCGAAATGTTGGCATAAAATATAAAACTAGCATCCATATCAAGTTAGCAAGATATTTGTATGAAACATTAAATCTAAAATTAATTCAGTATTGCAATGTTGCTTGGATAGAGGAATCCTCAAAGTAGGCACATTATTGCTTAAATCCTTTTCTGCAATGATATTTGAGATTATTCTAGAATCTGCGGTGTAAGAATATCTTGAACAAATTTTACGACATTCAGACAATATACGTGAGGACCTGTATCTCTATTTACACAAAGCTATTCAGTTTTTGCTCATTTTGTAACTCAGGTAAGATATATGATTAAATAACCGCACATTTTTATGTTAACTGTTTTAGAGGCGTTGATATTTCTTTTCAACGCTTTAAAGATAGCCTCTGACTCAGTTTGTAAGATCAGTTTTATAGTGTACTTTTCGTATGAGCAAAATAAAATTTTACTTATGTTTTTCAAACAACTTTTCATCAAGCATTTAGCAAAAATAAATGTTGTACAAGATAGTGCCGATGTGTTAAATTATTTATGATAATTCTGAAAACTAAGGACATGTATAAATTATTCAATTTAAAAGCTATAAACAATAATATCATGTTGTTGGTTAGCCATGTTCTCGAGATTTGACTATAAATGAACGTGGCAGCTAGGTCAGATCAAAGTTTCTGACAATTGTCATATGCGAAACGATACCTAATGAGAGTTTATATCGAATTTGTTTTAAAATGAAACCCAAAAGTGATTAAACTGTTGACGTACCTAATAATCCACAATGTGACCAATTACCCATTTTTACGGTAACTATGACCTAATTACTTATAAACTTTAATAGTATGTACTATAGAATAGCCCGAACAAAATCACTGTCATTATTGTCAATAAAAAACTGTTAGGTAAGCATTGTCCAACATTAGATGTGCATCTCAACAAAATATATCTTAAGCATGAATCACAATATTTCAAATTAAAATTGCTGAAGATTTTTTTATTAACAGATCTGAAATAATGAGTAAAGATGACATTCTAAGTCGTTTCTCGTTAAGGCATACTAAAAATATCTTGCATAAATAGAACGGTTAGAAGTTACAAGTATTTTAATTGTATTTTCAACAGTGCATTGTACTCGGTTTGTTGCCAGACACAAATAGAATATGTATTTTTTATTATTATAATGATTTTTTTTCTGTATTAATGAGAAATTCTCATTAAATTCATACGGCGAAGGGGTAATGTTTGATGTAAAAATTTAGGAAAGAAAAGTTTTGCTCTACTTATTCACAACAATGTATGAATCAATGTGTCTTTGAATAAGTAGAGATTATTTTCTTTGGTACATTCCATTATTATTTAAGTTTAAATGTAAAGAGGACAAATTATTTGTGATGTTTATCTTTGTTGCAGGCGAAGTCGGACACCAATCATAGTGGCGCCATAATATATTCCTCAGGTGTCATCCTTATAAATAATAATATTATTTTATATGTAAACTAAATGCTAATCATACACTACGTGGATAAATCTCGGGAATTGCATTAACATTTTGCAAAATGTGATTCTTACGCGCCCATTGCAGACTGAATTTATTAGACAAGTTATTAGGGTAGGTAATGCAATCAGTTATACAAATTGATAGACGAGGTCTGGCCGTATTATGCGGTATACACTGCACACCAATCGTATGGTCTGAAATAGAGCATTCTAAAGTGAAATAAGTGCATACTGCAAATGCTAGCGCCGGAGCGAGGAGCTACGCCCTGCGATTGTCAACCCAGCCCAGCATGGCGATTAGTGTTAAAGCCTCCAGATGTTTGTCCAAAGCGCGGATCAACTGGAGAGGCCTATAATGTATGAGTGATATCAGGGTGGTGTTGATGATGAAAGTGGCCGTGTGTAAGTATATGATGCTTCATAATTTGGTAGCTAACAGCTAAAGGGTTGTTTTGGCCAAATAAAGTGCTTGGGCACATTAAAAGCAGAGAAACATAAATCGAAAATGTCCCATCAAATAAAAGTCTAACCGTAGAGTAAAACGTTAAAACAAAACAACTAAGCCCTTTTAGCCCCACCGAATTAAAATAAACTATTTAAAACAGTACCCTGCCATAACATCGTGTTAATTAACACTAGGCACCTAAACTAATCCCCCGACTGACAGCCCTTTACTTATAATATGCATAATTCATAGTTATTATTATGTTATGAATGTCTGAACGGATTGCATATCGGAGGCCCAGCCCAGAGTTAGGGTGCCTGATTTGAAATTTTGATTGTCTGGCCAGTCGACCTAGTTATGTTTCTGGGACGGCGAAGGACAAAAACACTTGTCTGGGGCAAAATTACATTTTGCATAATATCATAAGTCAGCGTCTAGTCACTACTTTATTAATATTTAGGTGGGCAGACTAAAACTTTATGTAGATATTTGTTACGAATGTTTCCGACCTTGAGTTTTTGGAGTAAGTTTAAGCATTTTAAACTTGCTCAAGTCTGGCTGGTAAATTGTTTGAGGAAATATTAATGTGCTTTTCATTTGTTGTCACACTATTTCAGCGTTGTACTTGTATCCAATACTTAGAATAAGAATAAGTTTAAAATGTGTTTTATTCATAATTTCTTTTTATCATTTGGGAAGCAGAAAACTTGTTTGAATTTTGATATAAAACTACTTATTTGTTCGCTTGTCTATTTGGTAATTTTGATTTGTTGGTGAGACGACTTTCATATTTTTTTAATAAAGTAAGACTTGGTGTTCTAACCGTAAATACGAGTATATTCTCTAGGTGATTTATACTTAGTTATATCGTTCCGATAGGCTACTCTTTTGTATATTTCCAACCACAGTATTACTGAAAAGTGTCTGAAAGTTAGGTCTTCCTACATAGTATATATAGGTACAGACATAATATAACTTACAACCAAATATTGACTGACCCAAGGGCTTATTTGGTAGTACCCTGCCTCCTAAACCTAGGGATGTGGGTCCAATCGCCACACAGGACAAATATTCGTGTGATCTATGCTTTGTGTAAGTCTGGGTTTTAATGTATTTGTGGTACCTTCCGATTTCTTTAACGCTACTTACTTTGGGATATGGTCAATGCCTCAGATGTTGTCTGACATAAAAAAGCTCTCATTTAGTAACGCTTCTAATTTTATTAAAAAGCAGTTCTTGACTGCTTGCCGTACGGCATGGAAACAAGATAAAATCTCATATGTATTGTACAAAACTTGGTATAAATAGCCCAGTACTGACTGCAGTCATAAAACCGCTGCAATGGTAATTACACCGACGTCACTGCGAATATTTTTAGCATTGCTCCTGTCACACCCTGCCACGCTGGAGATACGGTATGTGGATTTGAAATTGACAAAGACATGCGACGATTTTTGATGTTTTGCCAAAGATTACATCAAGTTGTCCATAGTTATTTGTGAACTCGTTACGAAATGCACCTCGACAGTTTGAAACAAGTGTTCCCCTAATTGTATACTAAATGTCGACTCCACTTATCAATTTTACAATTTTACACAGATTCTGCATATGGCTGGATGTAAAGTCAACTGGTTTTACGAAACACTGTTAAGCTTAACGACATAATAATAGTTTTATTATTATATCTATGTAATTACTAATACATATACATGTATACGAAAACACTTAGGTAATTCGTCAACTATTGCGACTGCATTTAAATATTACTTAAGTATAACCTCCATTTAGATAAAAATACCATTGTACCTACATCACTAAGGCATAAACTCACCTCAGTAGAATGTTTTTCAGTTCCTTTTTAAAGGTCCTGTTTCTAAGCACTTGCGGATTTGTATATCAATCAGTCTGTCTACGTTTGTTTGAATGGATTGATGTGTGGATGTTTGTTATTTTCTCACGCTAAAACTAATGAACCATTTTTTAATTAAGCTTTGGCATAATATAACTCATACATCAGATTAACACATTAATATAAAGAATATTCATGTGCAGAGCCAGTAACAAATATTTCTGTGTATACCTTACAGTTATTTTCGTGAAAGCTTTCGAAAGCACCCACATTTCGCTTCATTGTATCTGTGCTGCAACACAGACGTCTGGCAGATGCACCAGAAGCCTCGCGATGCATTTTTCGGTCGTACAAACAATAGTCAGTGCTCGATGCACCGGCCGCAGTGCCTCGCCTGTGCACTCATTGTAGAGATGCCCAACTACTTATTACTGCCGATATCGATGTTTTGATAAATTTATTTTATGTGGCTTGCAGTGAAGGGACTTAACTTTATATTTAACATTTATTTATATAAGTCTACCACAAATGTTACAACCATGCATCATTGAATTTTTTTTTAACCATGGATGAAGTTCCGGGTCCGTGTCCGTCCATTCCATCTCATTCTTTGGGTGCCTTTTTTTAGCCATAGATGAAGTTCTCTAGATTTGCCTATAATCGTAATACGAGTCCGTGTCCATCCACTCCATCTCGTCCCTTGGGTGTTGTAGAAGATGATTAAGGGAATATCGGGAAACGGGCAGCTGCGTTTACCTGGGTGCAGATTTATCTGTAGTTTACTGCAATATGAGTAGGTTTTAACCTACTCATATTGCAGTCACCAACCCGCCTTGTCAAGCGTGGTGATTAAGACAAATCGCCCAAATGATAATAAGTAGTCATTGGGGGAGGGTTATGTCTAGCAGTGGAAGTTTGCAGTTAGTTTGATTATGATGAATACGAATGTACATTTTATTGGGGAACATTTGATAACATTTTGTTTAAGCATTTAATTGCCGTTGGTTTCACAATAGGATTCAAGTATTTTGGATAGAACAGAAATACTTGGTGGCCCCGTAGCAGTTAATCTTGAAGTTGAACACATTTTTAAATGTCGTGAGTGTTTAAAATTGTGTTATTAGTGGGATATTGTTAGAGGTAATAAACAGTAATAGTTTTAATATAATCTCCCTTTTTGGGTTCTGGATTGATTTTGATCATGACGCATAGCAGACGAATGAATAAACATGTAATGCAATCTAATAATACAATGAATGTCTAATAAACCATCAAACAGCAAGGTAAGTAACCTTCTCACGTCGAATTTCACGGTAACATTTGTATGTGTAGAGCGAGCGATACACACATAAATATCGTGTGGCGATTGAATGCAGACGCGTAAGCGTGCGCGCGCGCATAAATTGAGAGGGGGCGATCACCAAGAATCGCCGCTTGGCATGCAGACGGCCAGCCTCATTCCGAAACCGTAAACCCGTTAGTGACAACGTAATGTGCATATCGGTACGCACGAATCATACACCATATGCAAAAAAAAAACATCAAAAATTCGCGAGTGATTCCCGCCGTTGGAATTCGTCATTGTCGTTTGACAAATGCATCTGACGGCAAGTGACACGGGGGACATTTTAAACGCACAGACGTAACATTTGTATTCTTGAAAGTTTTCTTTGTCAAGGTTGTCGCTTTTATGCGTTTGGCAGCCTTTGTGATTCTTGTCGTTACACGTAAACAGCGCTTGGTGTTTGTGACTGTAATATTTATTGCCGTCTGAATTTGAAAATCGTTATTGCAAATCGATAAAAGTTTGCTTTGTAACATACGTGCCTTAATTTATGGTGCCACTTGTATGGGAAAAATCCACAGGTTTATTGTTGAAGAGTTGTTTTTCGCATATTGAATTACAGACTAAAAGCATAATGCTCTTAAATGCAACTCCCTATATTAAGCAACATACTTAGATTAACATTTTATTGCTGATGCCTTTTCTGTACGTAGAGTATCGCATTTAATCGCATTTAAGGTACTAAAAGGGTACTTTGCGAAATTTCCAAAGAAGAAAAATAAAAGTGTAAATATTTAATAAAAATATAGGTATTTAGTTTAAATACTATTATAGTACTATGGTATTTAAATGAGTCAAGATAATTTCCATGGCCCGTAAAGCTACGTTGTAACAAACAATGTAAAAACACTGGCGATGAAAAAGAATAACAGAGTTTTTTGCCCGTTCTTCTCAATAGATAACAACTTTTAAAATACGGTTGTAGAGTCATTTTTATTTGCCTTCATAATTTGACGATTCATAAGTGCGCGTCATTAGTCTATATAAATAAAGATATATTTAATTTTCTTATCGATATCAGTGTTTACCAGCCTTGGCCCAGTGCAACACTAGCCCGCAGGTGGGCGGTTGATATGCGGTTCGCAGCGAACATCGCGGTGCGCGGGCGCCGAAACGGCGACCAGACGACCCGCTCTTATATTTATTTACACATGCAAATGCGCCGGCCAAAACAACGTCTCGGATTGGACGGATATTTAACTCAATCGCTTCGCTGCACAAAATATTTGTAGTTGGAGCACTTCGCTTGCAGCAGACTGATTTGGACAATTGAGTAAATGGCTGCGACGTAAAACTGTTTTTAGAGCTGGCGAGTAATGCTCACGTTTAATTTGCATAGTGTATTTCATTCTGGTTGTTATTGTACAGACGCATAATTTGAGGACAAGATTCTTGTTTATAAATGTATTTTTGTTACATCGACTTTGTGTCGTGATTTTGTTGTATTATTATTTATCAAAAATGTCTTGTTACAAAGTCCAGTCTTCCCTGAAACTACAATTATTAAAACTAGCAGTTTAAATTAATATGAAATCTATTGAATGAGTTACATAGGAAATTAATAAAATTTATTCGGGTAAGAGTTATATTGTAACGTTTTGTAAGGGCTAATATGTAGATAAAATAACGATTAAGTGAAAGAAGACCGTGCAAAATAGTAAAAATCCTAGTCTCAAAAAACTGTTCCATTTTGTATGGTCGCACAAAATCTGCATAAAATAGAGATAGGTATGGTAAAAGCCTGAAAGACTAGTCGACTGACTAAAATTTGAATATCTAGTTTCCATTGCTTAACGGGTCTCTATATCTATGTAAAATTCATGCTATAAAGGCAATGTACGAAGTTACCTACACATTTTGCCACTTACATTCTACAGATGATTCACATATACATATAACTTATTCCGTACTTTAAGAGATTATCTGTAGACAAACAAGTACCATATACGTCGACTCAGCAGTTTGCATACGAATTTATGAGTTTATTCCGCCAACCCTAAAACCGTCATCACGTGAACTCTTCCGCATGTCGCCGTGAGAAGCATTCGAGTTGGTACACCTGTCAGCGACTCCGGCGCACGTTGCCTGGTAGTCTCTTTAACATCAATTAAGTGTTCTCAGGTCCTCAAAACCTACGATCATGTTATGTTCAAAAATCAGAATCAATTGTTTCATACTACATATCACTAAAATATTTTCAGTAGATTATTTTCCAGGAAATCCTCGCCCTAGTTTTGGGCCCCAAGCCCCCCAAGAGGAGTGGGGAGAAACATGAGCTGCTTATGATGAGGTAATATACCAATATATCTCTGGAATCATAAGCATGTGATTTTTTATGCCGTCATCATGTAACTCGCAATTTTATCCCAAAATGACGATATCAATTTAATGCATACAGAATTGTACCTTTTTGAGAGAATATAGTTAGATAGATAGATAGATACTCTTTATTGCACAAAAACACAGACATTACAGGAAACATATTACAAACAACACAAAGTACAATCTAGGCGGTCTTATCGCTTATAGCGATCTCTTCCAGACAACCTTCAGGTAGAGGAAACCAGATTGACTAAGGAAATGGGTAACCCAGTGCAAAACTATCTAACTATTTATATAGAGTCTCTTGAGATAGTTATGATGATTAATGATTTCCTGCTTTGTCATTTTTTGAAATAAGGTTTGTCCTCATCCAGTCCTACCCACAATTATATTGTATTTCATTTGTCGCGTACCACCGTGTCCCAGTTACGTGAACGTGTCGTCTGAAGCGTCTAAGTGCAGACCTTGTGGGCGCCAGAGGTGCGTTCACAGAACCGTCAAGTGATGCGCAGGAGTCGACGTGCGTGCGCGACCGCGCGTCGCATCTCACGCGGCGACGCGGAAGCTTCGCGTGATGACGGGCTTATAGGGCTGCCAATTAACAGTGGGAAATATTGTACCTAACGACACCACGACATCCTACTACGAATTATACCTAGACGAGAGATTTTGCTAAACAACATCATCCCTACCAAACCGCGTTTATATAACAGTTATGAGCTCAAGCAAAGTACTCATCTTCGCTATATCTACGCTATTGTTATTTAGTGTTATTTTTCATTTAAGAACACAAATTGTTTGTATAGGTATTGCAATTCTTTATAAGCCTTACAGGAGGCCTCTTGTATAAGCCCTCCTTATATAAACAAATACTACTTTTAGGTGGAGTTCCTTAATTGATGGAAAACGTTTTAACAAACTGATAAAAGTTAAGACGGCTGATTGAAAAAGTAAAGATGTGCTTGGGACATGGCAGTAATAAGTATTTAGTACGTGTTTGGGAAGATATTAATACTAAATGACTTTTCGTCATAGCAATCTTACTTGAAAAATCAGACGTGAAATCAGAGATGAAAAGTTTCCTATCGCTGATTGTACCTAAATGATTGTCTAATTAACAACAATCGGTATTGTGCCCTCCTGCAATTCAATTAAATAAATGGTCCTATTCTAATCTATAAAAATGAATATGGAGAGTTCTAAAAGAAAAACGAGACTCTTCAATATAAATAGTAATAAAAATTCCCCGAAGAATTGTCAGTGCTACACAGGATGTCGATATTTAAATTCCCCTCTGCAGTTAAAAAGAAAAAAATTGCAGGTAGGTAACTACAATAATTTTCACTTACAAAAGTGACTTCCACTAGAGCAAGACAAGTTTTAATATGCAGTGCAACGTTTAACTAAACTATTGTGGATGTTGTGCTGACCAATTAAAAGTGGAATGGTCAAGCGCGCAGCGGTTTGTATGATAATACGTCTAGATGCGCTGCCGACCGGATGCTTCCCAGACAGAGAAATATTACGTTATTCAGTCAAAGTCAATTAATCTGTATTTGTATTAGTTTTCAGAACAAACTTGTATTGGGTACTAGACCCGACCAATTCCGACCGGCTCGGACCGAAGATTATATTTCAAATCCGTGTCGGGTCGAAAATTTTTGCCACTTTTTACTGCCAAAAAGGTTTTCATCGTCATCATTATTAACCCGCAAGCGTACACTGCTGGACATGGGTCTTTTCCAATGGTAATTGCCATTTAGGGGGATTTGCCTTAGTCACCACGCTTGGCGGCAGTAGGTTTTATTTGTACCCAGGTAACACTGCTGCCGTTTCTTGATATTCCCGTAGACGTCTTTTACAATACCTACGGAATGTTATGGGGTGGCCCTATTCCAAACCAGGAATCCATACAGTCAAATTTTATTCAGTAGCAATCTGGAATTAGGAATTTGGCGGTGATATTCCTAGTGGACTGACACGGGCTGATGATGATGATGATTCCTAATAGCATTAAAGCACGCTAACCCTTTGATATCGTGAATGTTCTCTCTCCGGTTATGATTGTAGTCCCGTCAGATGAGAGTGAAGAGACTTACAGCCGTATTCACACACGTTACTATGCGACGCGCGGACGCACAGTGCCCAAATTCGTATAGGTTTTTGGGTACCTGTGCGTTCGCGCGACGCATAGCAAAGTATGTCAATACGGTCGTAACAGTGATATCTCGTAATCTCCTACGTATAGGCTAGTATTCTTTTATAAATTAGGCGTTCTGGCCAAAATTTGGTCAGATGTTTTTTTGTTCTCTACATCACACATAAAGCGGTAATTCCGCCAATATCAAGTGTATTATTAGGAAAATACTCGCAAATCATCAAATCATGAATCTGCCAACAGTCCGGAATGCTATCCTACTGAGAAGAAACCGACGAGAAATTAAAGTAAAGTGGATATTAAATACATACAAGCAGGCGTTAAGTGTCGTTAATTCAACTTAAACGCTAGGAACTGCGTCTAACGAGCGTGCCCTATGGGCAAATTATTTAGTGACATACCAAAATCAGGACAAGAAATAGTTTCGTCGTGTTTGGTCGAGCTTTGCGAAATTACAGCAATTTTTTATTATGGCCAGGAAAGTGTGCGTAATAGTGGAAATGTGTAGTTAAACGTTTAGTTGTGATGTCTGCAAAGAGAATCGATTTTTTTTGTACAACTTAATATTTTTTTATTATGTAACATGAGCTGGAGTCAATGAAATAAGTTACTCAGAATGTTATGTAAATTATGCTTCAAATAAATTTATTTTCATTTCATTTCAGAATGTCAATGGTAATTTATAATTAGATTTGATTTGAAGATAAATATGAGGTCTTTCATTGCAAATTCCGAATAACAGATCTAATCCGTGGGTATATTCGTAGTGAATATGCATTAGTTGTGAGGTAAAATAACTTAATTCCAAAACAAAGTTTACATACAAGTAAGGTTAAATCAATCAATATATAGGATTTGGGATTAGAAGTATATACTGTAATATTTATAATTTGCCTTAAATGACATTAACATTATTTATGAATGAAAATTTTAATTAACGTAAAAAAATTGGAACATAGACGCCGCGTGGGGTATGGCATAGAAAACTCTTTGTAGAGCAGCAAATTAATAGAACTATGTGTTATTTATGTCCTATTCTTTAATACGTATCGCGTGCGTATGATGATACGATCAAGCACATTTTTGTACTAATTTTTAATCATGTATGTTCGCATTATCAGAACTTGCAACGGCGTCGAAATAATCGGTGCCTCAAAAATCGTAGGTACACGGTAACAACCCCGTTAATAAAATATAGTCACCATTTCTAATTATTGTTGCAGAACGTAAAAATAATTATGCTCAGGTTTTCATATAAATTAACCTCCAGAATATTGTTGGGGTCATTAAATGATAGAGATTCATTCATCAATAAGACACGTACATCATAAGCATTTTAGTTCTTTTACGGTAGAATAACTTCCTACTATCGCAACATGAATTATATTTTTGGTTAAAATATGTTTGGCAATTTTGAAGTGGTTTTAATGGAAAATTATGAAATATATTAAGTTAAACATCAAGTACGTTATGGAACTTCTTGAGAATACAAATCAATAGTAGGTACGTACGGGCTTTGAATTTTTTGTGGAACTTTTTTTAATGTGCCATGCTGGCTTGAGCAAGTGTAGTTTTTTTATGTGAGTTACTAGGTTCAAAGTATTTTTAATTAGCATATTGAAGTATCGAAATATATTTGCACGTGTTATTCAGTGATCAATTAAAGGAATGTTTGTCGTTCGATAAAAATCAGTGAAGGATAAAAACTTTACGAGTAAAGTTTAACAGCCCGGTGATATTATTAGCACCTTATATAATTTATGCGAAATGTACTTTGCCTAATGATGGTAAAATTATTATAATCAGTTATTATTTAATTGGAAATATTTATAATACTTATGAGAAGGTATGTCACTTAAGTATAAAAATTGATTTTAGAAAATATAGCATATGTATTTATACCACTGTTAAACAAAACGTAGTGATTAGTTAAATGCGAGAAATAACTTAGACAAAAATTGTTGTTTCTATGCCGTAGAAACAGTGGTGATGATGTAATCAGAATAAAAATAAACAAAAAGTTAGTCCCCGGTAAGTGTTCGCGAGAAAAAACTTTACCTAAAGATTTGGCGGCAAGAGTAACTCTTGGCTCGGCTTCGAAGTTCCGAAGCCAGTATGCACTAATTTAAATGTATAAATTCAGGTTGGGCTGCAATCACTTATTCATACAAACCGCGGGGAAAACTGTTACTTGATCGTACGCGTATTATCGTTTTAAAGTTCGTCAACATGCGTGTCAAGGATCACTGATTTCATTTATAATCTAACTCATGGAAAAATACAACTCACCTGAGACGATTTCGAATTTTAATGGCATTTAACAGCTTACCGCGTGTTTGGGTTGCCGGTCAGACGCGGAATTATCACGTTGCGAAATAAGCCGGCACTGATAACAGGATATGGTCTGTGCCGTTGATTCTATTGTTGACATCACGTCTCGCGCTCGACAGATTCGAATGCTTTACAACACCTTATCTTACTACTAGGTATTTACCTACTTTCAAGTTGGGCTTTCATTTTACAAATTTTCAGGTTGCACTTTATTTGTAAAACATGTGGCGAGCGCTACCTAACCTATTAAAGTTGCATTCGATGAAAGAAGCCGGAAAGTGGAGTTGGAGCTAGAAACTTTTTCAAGTGAAAAAGTTAAGTCGAACTTTTTCGCTGGGTGCAACTTAAGTTTTCGCTTTTTTGAAAGAATAGATATAAAAAAAACACGGCACTTGTTCTCACCTGCCGCCGGTCGCGCGAGCACGAGCGCAAGCAGCGGCAGCAGAGGCAGGGGCATGCTCCCGCTAGCGACGCATGCCGGCGCGTGCGGCGCTCTGCGCTCGGCGCTCGCTGCCGCGGCACTGGGCGCCGCCGGCCGCCGCCGCTGGGCGCCCGCGGCACGTGCGCGCTCCCGCCGGCACACACGTGCCGCGTGCCGCTACAAGCGCCGCTCGCTCCGCCGCTCGCTCCCGCCGCCCGTCGCCCGGCGCGCTGCACCTAGGGCTGTCCTCGGATACGTCGCCGCGCGGTGCAACACTCCAACACTCGCGTGCTGAAGGCGGTATCAAAAGTTTCACTAAGTTAGGTTAGATTTGCCCATTTTGTTGAAATTTGCTTTTCTATGTTAAGACCGCGTGGCGGGTGATATATCGATTTGCGTTCGAGTTACGCGGGAAATAAGTTTTCTGTACTTCAAAAGTTTTTAATAATGTCTTTAACTTATTTTTTTTTACAAAAGTCTGATCTCAATAATATTGAAATAGATTTGAAAATATTTACCTGTGTAATTTTTTCAAATTTATTTTTGATAAAGATCCAATTAGGAAATAATTACGCAAACAATTGAAACCGTACGGCACATTTTCGAACGTGAAACGCACCTCAACTGTCGGCGTCTCCGCGCATCGAGCAGTGAGCGTTCGTAACGTGGTGTGGAGTGGTGGGTTGCCCTGCGCGTGGTCGCGCCGCGGTGTGGTCGTGGCGGGCCCCGGTGGCGGACTGGCGGCCGGTGCAAGTGCAGCGGAGTCGTCGACCGACGCCACGCGCCCCGCCGCGGCCTTCCGGGCTCCACCACTCCGCTCCCGGCCGTCTGCGCCATGTGCTAATAAAATGCGCCAGACATTATTCATATCATTTGTCTGGTGTGCGAGACGTGCTAGACACCAACTGCTCTGATGGGCTTTCGAAAAATTTTCAGAATTTTTTTGGACTTAATTATTTTTCTGGTAATTGACATAATTTTTTGAAGCAAATACAGTTTAAATGCGTTCCAGATAAGGAGACGATGAAATAAATGCCTTATTACAACTCCACAACATGGGGTTAGCATCCCGTTTGCCCCGCTGACATAAAAAAAATTCGCTGTTGAACCAAATAAATACACATTACTAAATAATTTTATCTATGGTAAGCAAATTTTCATAATATGGTTTTTCCTATGGTGCCTGAGTGGAGCTTTATTTCTGCTAATTCCATACACCCAGAACGCTTAACTTTTTTCAGTTTTCTTAAACTTAGTAAAACGAACTTTTCTTTCTTCTATATTTGGCTTACTTGGGTATTTTCAATTTCAATGATGAACAGATTCATCAACAATAATAAATCACTACTTATTAGACTAGCCACGTTATTAAATTAAATATCAGGATACATGATAGTACATACATAAGTATTGTGCCTACATGAATACGATCCCAAAGTATGTAGGTAAGTAGCTTATGTTATGGGTATCAGAAAAACGAAAGTACCACAAATATATATTTAAAAACAAATTCAAACAGCCAGACACGGAAAAAACTCAAATTTTCATCACGTGAATTCTCATACCGGATGGGAATCGAACCCACGACCCTAGTTCAAAAGTGTCAATACCAACTGAACCCTCAGGCCAGTGGCTAGTCTCGTTAACCTCACCTAAAGGGGTATGCCCATGCATATATTACAAATAGGTTAGGAAATATCCTAGAATCCATGAATTACAAATGATCTTCTTGGTTGTTTTCTATGGAAATGTTGTACTTCTTTAGAGAATCGCCCTGTAAGGGTAAATCATTTGTGATTGTAATGAGTGACCTGTCTACACGCTAGCTTAGCTATTTAGCAATAAACGAGGAATTACGTAATACAAACACATGTCCCATTTGTCCCATTAACAAAAATAAGTGTTAAAACTATAATTAGTAGGTAATAATAACTTTTAGTACGAATGTAAGATGTACTGGGAAAGGTCAAAGTTCACGTAGAGTTTTAGCATGGGAAAGACTATTATGGACTTCATAAAATGTACACAATGTACCTCATGATATAATTAAAAATACCGGCCAAGTGCGAGTCAGAATCGCGCACGAAGGGTTCCGTACCATTGATTAGATTTCAAGCGTTTAACTTGTGCTGAATTTAATATTTGGCAAAAAGTGGCATAAGTATAATTATGTTGTATGAGAGATAACAAATATTATAATATTTCATTGTTGTATGAGAGCACCCTAAATATTTTTTATTTTCGTTAGTAAGTAATAAAATAATACAACTGACTATTTTGTGAATATTAAATTTTTTTTTTACCTGTAGTTGGTATCGTGTTAGTATTGGATGATATCTTGCAAAAAACCGCGTTTGGTGTGGGGTTTTAAATATTATTTTATTGTTTTTAGTATTTGTTGTTACAGCGCGCGGCAGCAGTAAGCTTATTTTGTGAAAATTTAAAAGGCCTATCGCGGTTACAGGGTACAGGTTGTATAGTAATGTAATGCTCGGAAGAAAACTCCCGGTGAGAGAGCACCTTAACATTTTAAACAGGTAGATATATAAGTGAGTAAATTAGTCTAGTGTCGATCTAGGATAAGCTGTTTATGTGCTGTTAGTCTGTTAGCGCCATCTGCTGATAAAACGTGGAATGCCTAAGTGGATGTCTGGCGCATTACACATAGGTAGTCTAGAAACGAATAACTAACTCACGTGATACTAGTCATTGGGTATTTTCGTCATAGAGATCGCATTTTTTGACGATTCTACCACGAGGATGCTGATTGCATTTAGTCTCACTGTACTATACTTTATGTGACTTTAAATATCAGTAACAATCACGGGATATAAGGGGGCGGCCTATCATCTTTTCACTCTAAACCAACCTCACCTGCCCGTGGTGCATCCTGCCGAATAACAAACGAGGCGCTGGCAACCGACTGCCGGCGATATAACCATTACAATTGAAGGCGTAGCTAAATATCACAGACCGATGATGGGCAGCAGCGTTACCGGTGCCAGAAGCTACACCGTGCTATCGTCAACCCGCCTGCCCAGCATGGCGATTATGGGTATATCCTCCAGATGTTAGCCCTAAGTCGCGAGCAACTGGAGAGGCCAATGTCCAGCAGTGGACTGCAGTAGGTTGATGATGATAATGAACATTCACGCATGTAAAGTCGCGGTCTGAAATTGGTTAATGCTTTACTGCTTGCTTAATAGGTCCTCATCATCATTCGCCAGCAAACGTCCACAGCTGGACATAGGTCTTCCCTGATGAAAATTGTCATTTGGGGGGATTAGCCTTAGTCACCACGCTTGGTTGGTGACCGCAGTAGGTTTTATTTGTAGCCAAGGTAAAGGCCCCGTTTCGTGATTTTTTTAAAATTTTCTTTTATGCGAGAACTAACAGACGAGCAAGTGTGATGCCTAATGGTAAGCAGCCAACACCTATAGGATACATAAATATTTATTTATTTATATAGATATAGATATTCCCTTAATCGTCTTCTACGGCACCACAGGATAAGATGAGGTTTGCCTATACTAAATCCGGAGATCACACGGACGGTGAGTAGGTACCTATTACTTATACTCGTAGCAAGTTTATAAAATATCCGACTATACTTAATATTGATAAATGTAGAGCGAATAATAGTAATTAGATTCAACGTATTATGGGTACTACAAATGTAGACTTAAATAAATTCCCTCCAAACGGGTATATTAAATTTTTAATGCTCGATTAAGTTATTCATATCGGCCGGCACTCTAAATCATTAAATTGCTTTAATAACACTACTAAGTTCGCTACTCATACAACTGAGTTAGACTATAAGACTGTTACTATTACATTAATTCACTTTCCAACAAGTAAAGGGAGGTACAATACATTTTCTGCGGTAAGATTGACCTTATAAAATGGCCATATGGACATAATGGCTACGTGTAAAAACGTCCCGCTAGTCATGTAGGACCGATGATTACGCAACGTGAATGAATAATGTTGGGCTAATAAGATTACTAGTCGCGAGAGCAATGAACCAAATTTTGGTTAAGCGTTGAAGTCTTTTCAAGGGCGCATAACGTGTAGCGTCCTTTTAAATCACGATCACTCATAGTCTTATTGGTTGATAGGATAAGCAGCTAGTTCCTATACATTGTTAAGACTACAAAGAGTGCCGAATATTCAAAGTAAGCAATTTCTAATGCCCTGTGCTAAATTTGACGCACTCCAAAATCCTCGTGTTAGCCTGGCGAGTAATCCCTACCACCGGTTAGAGATCCGAAATGAAAAGAAGTTAATAGTTAACTTACATATTTAGTTACTTACTACAAAAGAATGATAAGTATGTCTACTTGTAGGTATACTCAACGAACTACAGATTATAATATTAAATTGTTAACTATGAAAATAATTTATTGACACAAAAGTTACTTACTTAGGTATATAGTTAATTACTTAACTTCTTACTTTCTCGACTACATAATTATTTACTCGACTCTTTGAAAGAAATGGGGCGGTGATTTGTATTATTTATCATTAAACCTATTTATATTATGTGCTCTTAAATTAGGTTTTGTATAAATCGTCGAATAAATATTCTTACAAGAATAATGATAAAACAAACGGGCTGTCCTAAATAAACCGTTTAAAAAAAGGTTGTAACCTTTTTTTACCTTATTTTTTTTATAGTAGTGGGGCATAATGACGGCATAATTCGCAAACGTCATCGAGAAGTCGCATTCTCTTGTCAGTGCTCGAAGAACGCTCGCCTCAGATAAATTAGCATTTTAATGAGACAGTCTAGATCTCACCTCGGCACGATCTGTTCATCGTGATCTGACATTTTGATACGTGAAATAACTTATCATTATCTACATCTGGCAGTGATTGGTTTTGGACCCCATACTGAACTTGTGGAGCTTAGGCCCTTCCCATATGGAGCTACTCAAAAACGACTATGTTCTATTTTAAGGTTAGAATCTGCATGAATATCTATCTAAATTCACACGGACACGGTTTAGTAGTCACAAAAGTACAACTTGACTGGCCCGGTGACTCAGTTGGTAGTTACTCCTACCTTCTGAACCAAGGGTCATGGGTTCGATCCCCATTAGGGACAAACTTTTCTGTGTTATACGATTAACATGTTTTTACATTTTCCATTACAGACAGTATAAGAACACCTAAGTGTTCTTATACTGTCGTACTTTATTTTTCTGTAGTATATTAATATTCCCACACTAATACTCCCAACGCGAACGATTTATGCAGCTCTTTTTCAGGTCAGGACCTTTATGCTATATAAAAATACTACGTACATTGGCATTTGGTACATCCGTATTATCAAACCGTCAGTTGAAAGGTACGACTTAAGCTAACGGTACAAAGACCATGCATGACTCTCATTGCTCGTGGTACAAAGGGCTGACTGGGACCAGTTTAATTAACGCCAGACTACGTCCGTACCGAGCCGACACTATTCCCTAGTGTCCCACCGAAACAGGTTTTTCAGGCGAAACCGAAACTCGGGTGTAACCGAAACTTATATCAAAATACTGTAGTACCTATACAAACGCAGTTTAGTGTACCTATTTTTCATTTTAATTTTCTGATACATACAGATAGGTGATAAGTTAAGAATCTTAATTCTGTTACATTTACTCTTAATTTGATGAAATTAACACTCATAATTTCATTATCATCGTCAGCGGTTTGGTTCTTAAATTCTTCGACACTTTGTTCGATCGTGGGCTGGATGCGAGAATCCATCTAGCACTTGCCAGCCATCTTACGTTATGCGCGATATCCACTAATAGAATTCGTTTATCCCAACAGTTATTGGTTCTGCCGCTGCTGTTTCAGCTTACTAATCCGGTATGTCGATGACTTTGGTCCATTTCGGATCCAATCTCGCAGAGACGTCGATCATAGCCTTTTCCATAGCTCGTTAAGCGTTCGACTCTTAATTTAATATTTTTTTGTTGTTCGAGTTTCGGTTTCGACAATTTTACAGACTAAGACCGATACCAGATTTTTGGCCGAAACTGGCCGAACCGAAACCGAATGTTCGGCGACCACTACCATTCACATTGGTGAGTTGCAATAAGCGAAATATCCTGTCATTCCGCTCTCCAACGTGCACTCACTTAAGTATATGTCCAGGGCTGCAATCTGGACGGATTTCTTCAGCCATTACGGCTAATAGCCGGCGACTGGCTACTGGACATTTTTAAAATCATTAGCAAGGTAAACAGGTGCGGATTTAGTATCTTTTTCCTTGTCCATAACGTTGTAACGGCCGATTTTGAATGTGATGATTTGATCTTTTAATAAGTTTCTGAGTAAATATACCCACAGTATAGTTCAAGTTCACAGTTCGGTGCCCCGTATTGTGTGAGTTTTGGGACAATTTAACAGTAAGTACTTTATTAAATTAGCCCTAGTTTTTTGTCTGGTTTTATGAAATATTATAAACAAAAATCCTTAACCCTAGTGAGCCTACGTAATAGGATAATGCACTTTTTTTTTCAAAAATATGTATTTAAAAATGAATGATGATGGGGCCGGAATGATGATGATGATGTATTTTAAAAAATCTTAGTTTTACTTTCCTGTTCGGAGACCCTGGTTTAAGAAAGTTGTAGAGCAACATTATAATTTGAACCCGAATGTGGATTTAAAATTCTATATGTACCTAAATGGTACCTAGGTAGGAACTCCAATTCCTACCTAGAATTTCTGACTCTTCTTGTAATAACAATAATAATATCATATTTTGTCATCTTCATTTATTTTATGATGCCTACTTCTCAGGACCTTGACCACAGATTAATAAGTAACCTTGACCCTATTTTGTCACTGTTTGTTTTGTTTCGGCCAGTATCAAGATCTATTGATTGTCCCTTTGGACTAATCCAAATTCAGCCCTGGCACGATAATATGCTTCGAAATGTGTAAACCCTTTCGAGAGAATTTTGTTTTATTACGAGCAATCTGCAATTCGAGTGATTTCGGGCTACCCCTGGTCGCCATTACAGCTTTCTGATGGCGGTGTTTGGTAACTAATTAAGTCAGTATTATCTTATTGCAGTAGAAATTTAGGCAGTACCCTAACTGTCGTAATATGTCCGGTCTCCGGTTTTAAGTTGCCTATATCGCTTGGTTAATATTGCGATTAGATTTAACTTCAAAATTGAATATAACGTTAAAATACCCGTCTTAATGCCTTTATGAAACCGATTTTGGCTCTTTGTCGGTTAATTTTATTCGATCAGTTTGCAAATAAAAGTAGGTAATCTTAAATACAATAGATAAAAAGCTGCACATTGATTAACATATTTAAGATGAGAATCAAAAGCCATTGATGAACGTTAATCTTTATGGTAATAGTATAGGTAAATATTATTTCTTTGGATTTGTCTCTCCTTCTCTGGAAATACATATAAGCTATCAACTTGAAGTCACGTATTTATATAATTATCGGGGTTGAGTCAATGAAAATCAAATTTTCGAAACTGAGTATCCTGGGAAATCTTTCGGAAACGTATATTTTACTTACGTACTCTATATGCTCAAATACTCTAATTTGATCTTGACCTTAGTACCTAACTAAATCTTAGTTTGAATGTTTAACTGAAACACACATTACAACTTTAAACGCTGAAAAGAGCATGAGTATCAAACTATCTTAATGTTATTGCAAGGCAAAAAGCCTCTTGCTGTTTTATGACGTGCAAATTACCTTGAATCGTAAGGTGGTAGACCATATTTTGAGCGAGACAAATACGGTATTTAGTTGACTTCTCATCCTGAATGTTTCTCAGAACATTGCAGCCGATGACTCATGACATTACAAATGACAACTCAGACAATTTGTCCAACATGGTTTTTGCATTCCCCAAGATTTTTGGGCATAAACCATTTGTATCTGTCGCATTACCTCCAGACATCGTGATCGTTGTGACCTAAACGTGGAAAGGTCATTTTTTGTCTAGCTACGAAATAAGATGTACAAAATGCATTGTACGTGGGATCACAAAAAAAAGAATGGCGTAAATGATTGTCCCAATTTATCATGATGCAAAAACAACGGTGATTCAGTGCTACCATTATGCAATTAAGGAGAACTACCGCGGTGTATTGTAATAAAATCATCAGTTGTCCATATATAAATTTGATTGATATAGCTTGGATGTTAATATTCTTTACTATAGATGTCGAACGTTATTATTGTGAAAGGCGTCCGTCAGAATGCACATGATCCGAAGGTATGAAGTTCGTTTGGCACTCAGGTCAATTTAGAAAAAGAACTTTTATAATTGATCTCATTCGGATGACGTACCTATTCTAATATCATGACTTCTTAACTCAGACTCATATGTTGTACTGAGGCCTCCTGTCCCTTTCAGAAAATGATGGGCGGTTTTTTGTATTATTTTCAGTCACGCACGGATGACTAAAACAATCATTTTTAAATAACCTACTTAGAAATCACACAAACTTAAGTGTATGTCTAAAATTAATTACACATCTAACTTTTAAAACAAGTTACAAATTAGCAACCTAAGTTAGGTTTGTAAGTAAACGCCTAAATCTAGTACTTTAATGTTAATTTATCCTATTTCTTACAAACTTGCTATCTGAATGCAGTGATTGACTCCGGGGTTACCACTGAGTACTTTATACTGCGCATAGGTACCCGTACCCACTCAGTATTCGCAGTGAATATATTTAATAGTACTTAAAACTCTAGCCAATTTCGCAAAAAGGAATTTTCCTCATTCATGCAATTGCACGTTGTAAATTTTTCTCGAAAACAACACATTTGTCTGCAACTAACTGCGAAACCAAAACATTCATACGCGTTCTTCTTTATTTTTGTCCGCGATTGGAACAGATTTGCACTGCGTAAGATAATAGGCCTGTTATATGTATGTTTAATTTGATACAGTAAATATTATCTTATAATTGCATAGATATTGGAGATAACAGAGATATTTCAATACGTGTAGATTTTTTCTCTATTGGTAATTCCCTGTTTCATTATAATTAGTTGGTAAACGCTTATGTCCACCACTGGATTACTGGACATAGGCGGACCCCAATGACTATTGCCATTTGCCCGTTTCCTGATATTCCCTTAGTTGTCTTCTATGATACGGGGTTAGATGGGGTGGACCCATATAAATCCGAAAACCATAGGGACATTATAATATAAACTAATTATAAGATTATCATAAGCAATCATTCATCATCTTCGAAATCATTATCACTTAGATTCGATGACCCAATTTGTAAAGGTTGCACGACTAGGCATTGAATCTGAAATCTTTACTTGCATTCTTAAGGCGACTGTTTGCACTATCTGTTGAAGTCAAAAACGAGATAAACTTCAGATAACTGTACATTTACACATAGTTATTTAGGTCTGCATTGTTTAAATTGATGAGTAAATACTTACATTCTGCAGATAAGTTTACATCCCTATAACATAAGTCCAGTCTAGACGCGGTATTGTGCGTGGGAGTTCATTGAGACGTCTGCGTGATCCGTATCAATTACCACTCTACTCGAGAACATACCAACTACACTGTTCACTAAGTAATTTAGACTATGAACTCTATCTTAGGAACCAGCAACCAGCAGCGACACGTCCAAATAGATGATACTTAAGAAAAATTGGCATTGATAAGAGTAAATGTCGAGTTTCTTGCCGGTTCTTCTCGATAGAAACGGTATTCCGAATCTGGTGGTAGTTTACTTCCTTTTAATTTTCATACTTTATTCAATATTGACGATTTTTAAGTGCTTGTAAAAGCCTATCATCATCCTCTTAGCGTTGTCCCGGTTTGTGCCTCATGAATAAATAAATTTTGATTTGATTTGATTAAAGCAAGTCTACAAATTTCTCAAGGGCCGGCAATACACGTGTGTCTCCTATGGTGCTGCAATGATTCATGGGCTGAAGTTATCACTACAATCAGGTGACTATCAGGAGGGCCTGAAGTCGCATTAACCTTACAGCCTTTCGAAAAAAAAAAGAACTTTTGAAATCGGTTCACAATTCTCGGAGATAGGCATGTGGTAACAAACATACAAAAAAAACGTATCTATATTTCCTCCTCCTTATTTTGAAGTCGGTTAAAATTACTCACTTTTCTGTCCTGACCGGAAATTTCGGCTTCAGTGACAAATTTTTTAGGGGATTACCCAAATATGCGAGCGATATTTAAGTATGATGCATAAACACAACTGCATTTTCGGTTCTTTCACTGTCATAATCTGATGAAACCACGAAGTTGCTCCGTGGATGAGACGATAGTTCGATACAACCGGAGAGAAATGAATTTCCGATGCAAGGAGTTTTATCACCGCCTACTTTTTGACTCCGGGGTTACCACTGAGTACTTTCTTTTTTTTAGTTTGATCCGTGATTTTAAATGCTTAGTTATTGTAGCTGTCACAATGCATTATTTGGCAAGCTGCACTGTGCTTGCACTCTATTAGAGCAAGTCCTAGTTTTGCGACCGATTTACTGGACTGGACAGCTAAAGTCGTTCGTTACTGGGGTGATTTCACTGTAGAATGCGAAATTATCAACCTGCTTTACGGCGAAAATACTCTTGAGTATTCAAGCTGGAGAACTGCATCTAATAATGACTTCTCGCCATAAATATGAGAATGAATCAAATTATGAAAGGCCGGATTGCGCTTTCCACTATTTGTTTAATAGATATGCATGAAACTTGAAGGACCTGTAGGCATGAAACTGGTCTAGTACTGTATGCTATAAACTATTGTCTGAATAGGGGATAACAATTTGGTAGGTCCGTCTGGTTTTCACAACACAACATCACATACCTACATTGCTCCCATGAAAAAGTAGGTAGCTTAAGCACTTTTGTTATGGGTATCAGAACAACGAAGGTACCACAAATATATACTTAAATACAAATATAAACACCCAGACACGGAATAAACACAAATGTTCATCACACGAATGTTTGCCCCGAGTGGGAATCGAACCCACGACACTTGGATCAGAAGGCTGGGGTCACTACTAATTGAGCCACCGAGCTAGCCGTTGTGCAATACAAGTCTCGTTTTCTCAGTTAATCTAAATTATACAGGCTTTATATTATTTTATTAGACCAACCTATATACCCTTACATAAATCATTAGTATCCCTTAACTATGGCTCCGAGGCCAATCATTCTACATTCACTATTAGGTAAGTATAAATTCTCAATGCCAGTCATTAACAAATTCCTAGAGTGCAGGGCTTAGCTTTAAGGTACTTAAAGTACTAAATAGCTTAGACAACTGTTAGTCCTACTTTTAACAGAGTGTTCAATAAGTAAGTGCCTTGTTTACTGCGGCAGTTTCAACTTAACTATTTTGTGGTCTAAGTCTACCAGTAACGCAGCTGTGAAACTTATTACCTTAAAAAGTACAAGAACGCAACTGGCATTTTTGCTTAGGTAGGTACTTTTTTTTGTTTTTGTCGATCCCTTTTGTCCTAAATATTTTAAATTATCTCTTCTATAATATAAAAATGAATCGCTAAATGTGTTGGTAAGCGCATAACTCAGTAACGCATGGGCCAATTTGGCCAATTCTTTTTTAAAAATGTTCGTTGAAGTTCAATGATGGTTTTTACGGCGAGAAAATTTCGAATAATTGCATTGAAAAACCGCGAGTAACACCGCGGGGCGCAGCTAGTTTATAATAGATAGATAAAACAAACATTAAAATCTCTTAGATTATACACATACCCGCAGTTTTTTTTATAAGCACTGCTCTATAGCTTTCTTGCGTCTAATGAGATGCAAGAGAGTAGCCTCAGTCGCTGCGACAACGGGCAGGTAACCAGCCAAACACCTGGCAGTTGCCACCGCCATGCCCGGATCGTAAGATGGCGAAAAAAAGCATATTAAGGTGCAGTTCAGACGGCACACTTTTTGTGCGATAGAGTCTGCGTCTGGGACTTTTAAAAAGAGCGTCTAGGTCTGCCGACAGAATGATCGAAGATGTGCATCGTGTGCGTTGAGTCTGTGAAATATCCGCGACAGATTTTTGCGCGTCGTGTGCGTTACTGCATACTTAGTTATAATTGCAAAAAAGTGCGTCACGGATAGTCTGTCGTCTGCGCCCTTAAACTCTGTTTAAAGGATCCCATAATACCTCCTCCATCACATCATACTATACTAGGTATATTATGTATATTTTGAATAAACAGTAAGTATAAAACAAAGTCGCTTTTGTTTTTTGCCTGTCCGTCCCTATGTATGCTTTTATATCATTAAAACTACGCAACGGATTCTTATGTGTTTTTTTAATAAATAGAGGTATTCAAGAGGAAGGTTCATGTGTATAATATATGCATAATGTATATAGTATTGCACCGAAGCTGGGGCGGGTCGCTAGTAAGAAATAAAGTTAGGTATGGAAAGTGTTTCGTAGTTGGTCAACTGAGAAATATTTGTATAATAGAATGGTTACTACATCGCCTTTCTAAGCAAAATATTATAATGTTACTTGTTGTTTATTGTAAATTTGCATTGAAAATTGGTTTTACAAACAAGAATGGGTTTTAGGTTAGGTTCCAGTAACGGACTTATATAAATACAGCTCATATAAGTAAGTTATTTAAGGCAGCACCTGTTCACAAGTATGCATATGGTGAATGAAGAATATGATGAAAATAAGAGAGGTAGGGCATAGCGAACCTTTGCTCGAATTGAGCTGCCCGTCCGGGGAAGGACCTCCACCCTATAGAATACCGCAGCCAAATGACCTCCGGGTCGTGTTTCTGCTGGTGAGTAGGGTCTCCGGAGCTTGTGGGGGGTTAGGGTTGGGCTGGCATGGCAGTGGCAACTGACAGGTAACTAACCTGTTACTTGCTAGTTGTCACAGCGACTTGGGTTTCTCTTTCGCTTTCCGTCAGGCGTAGGGAAGCCACTATGTCGAGCTACTATAAAAAAAATTAAAAAAAAATACTTCTCTGTCCCGCTTTCTAGCTGTCCACATGTAAGAAGGGCCACTGTCCAGTGGCTATGCTAATCAAACACCAACATTTGCGTCCCCGTAGCGTCACAAGTGGTCACGGGCCCTTAGCCAGCGCAAACACGCCGGCTGCTACGAGATGCCAAGAATTTGGTCGATTCGACAACTTTACATAGCACTTGTTTACCTCGCACCGGCGGCTATTTCTGTAGACAACCGTGTCGTGGCGCAGTGTAATGCACGGGAGTGCAGTAGGTATCAGCCTATCTAAATATAATAATAACTCAAAGGTGACTGACTGTCATAGTGATCTATCAACGCATAGACCAAAACACTGGACCTTAATGAGAGAAAACTACCAAGTTTCTTGCCGTTTCTTCTCGGTAGAAATCTACTTTCCGTTTCCGAACACGGCGGTAGCTTCTTTTACGTTGCTTTTATTCACATTGTTACTTTTTACATTATAATTTTAACATTTTTACATTATTTTTACTTGACGATTCATAAGTGCTTATTTTAAGTCTATGTGAACGTCACTGGACGGTTCGGGCTGAAATTTGGCATGCAGGTAGATGTTATGACGTAGGCATCCGCTAAGAAAGGATTTTGATCAATTCTACCCCCAAGGATTTATCCTCCATTGCTGTCCATAGGGAATGAAACTCTATTCTACGCGGATGAAGTCGCGGGCCTGTGCTAAAAAAATATTTAACAGCTAGTGTGAATATAGGAACGTTATTAAATTTAAATTTTTTAAATATTTTTTTTAGGCCTAAAACTTCCGTTGTTTTTATAGCAGCATAGCACAGCGGCTTTCCGTCACCTAATGGGAAGAGATGCCTAAGTTGCTGCGACAACGGACAAGTGACTAAATTTGACTGGCCCAATGGCTCAAGTATTTAAGTAAGTTCATCTACATTGTGGCGGACAGAACGACCTTTTTTATATACGTTTTACTTTCTTCATAATTTTGTACATAGTTTTATATTTGGAAGTATTTTTGTTGCTATGGTTTTTATTGTTGTTTGTAATTGTAAGTTGATAAGAGTTATACAGTCCGTCACGGCTGGGACATTAAATTGTTTTTGTGGTTTCCCCTGTACTAGTTTAATTCCACACCCAAAGGGCAGCTCCAGCAGCAACATACATATTGTCTAGTACCCATAGTACAAGCTTCGACTTAGTATGGGGCTAGATGACGCTGTGACCCAGCGTAGCATGTCAATTTTCTAGTAGATAATATGAAAGGAACAATATAGGTAAGATTTTTTAATAAATGCGAAAGAATTAAAAAAAAATGTTTTAAAAAATCCATAAAAATATCATGCTTTGTTCCTGCGCTGCGACCACCTTTTCCCACGCTGCATTTCTTGTACATACCTATATCATCAAGGACTTTGCTGGCTCTGCAGCCAGCTTCATGGTTTGGAAATACACAAGTAAGTAGAGACACGTCCCACTGCTAATCCCCACATTGTGCAAGTGTCGAGTGCATTCACAATAGGGCGGTACCGTTAATTTGTACGTTCACACAACTAGATCGCACTCTAGCCGACACTGACCATACCAGTGTCGCGTGTTCGCTTTGTGCTACGGTCAGTTACCAGTGAAAGAGCAGCGACTTTTCGAGCGACAAAATCCAATTTGATTCTTACCTACGTAAGTAAAAAGTTGATAGTCGTTTGAAAACAAAGAAGGAGCAGGATGACATTGCAAGACTGCACGAGTTTCCTAGCGAGTGGTAATTTTTTTTGCGTCACGTGACCAATGCGGTGATTATAAAAGGCCTTCTACACGGTCGGATTGGACCGCCGACCAAGGACGCGTTGGTCGGGTTGATATAAAAATGGACAGTGTAGAAAACGGTTGTCCGACCAATATTTGGTCGAATGCCAACGGTCTTGGTCGGGAGCGCATCTCTTCCGACCGGCTGCGTTCGTGGTTGGCCATCCACCGACCGTGTAGAATGAATACAAAAATTGGTCGATCCGACCAACGCATCCTTGGTCGGTGGCCCAATCCGACCGTGTAGAAGGCCTTTAAGAGTCCCCGCAAACCACAGACTTTCTATCGGCCGATAGTTTGGTCGGGCTCATAATCAGTATGAAAATGTATGCAAGTCCGATTACAACGATTTGGTATCGGGTGCATTTCATTCTGTTTTTTTAGAGGCGAATGCATTACGCACCTTCATGCCGCCTCCGGCATGGTGTGTGGGACTCGCACCTCCCAAAATGGGAGGGCATACCCACTAAACCCCCCTGTGTCGCCAGTGGACAGCAAGTAGTAGGGACAAGGGTAGCGCCGAAGCATACGGCCACATCCCTGCCTGCCCTGGCCAGCCACAGATGACAAGCGGCCGGCACTCCTGGTCCGGGGAGGGCAAATACCCCTACCCCCCTCCTCCTCTATTGCTCCGGGGAGCAATAGAGTGCTCCCGGGCGGACCTCGTGCAACGGCTACTTCAAACAGTGTATTCAATCAATATATACTTCAGAGGACAAAAGTGTCAATAGCTAATAGGTTGTTGATACCAGGTACCATAAAGGCCTTACTCCTCCTGCCGTTATGCATCGCTGCTCGTTCAGTGGTAAATGACCCTTATACTGTGTGTTGAGCACTTGGGCTGTGTGCACCATGCACTGTGAAGTAGGCGTGTTCTTGACTTCCAAATACATTTACAAACTATATACTACGTAATTTATCGAATGATGTTGTAGGTAGGTACTAATACTTACTCAATAAAGCGAAGAGTCCATCAGAATCGTAGGCGAAACAACAGTCCAGAAACATTAAATTTAGCAGGTTAACTATGTTTGAGTGGCAAATTAAATGAGGATGTTTTGACATTGACAGGAGAGCGTTACTGTAAAACAAAGTGACAGAAAGTGTAACGTTTGGTATGAGGGTGCACGTTGTTTTAATTTCAGCCACATGCTAAAACAACCTTGTCGATCTGTTTAGACCGGAAAGGGATGTTAAGGAGGATAAATGGACGATTGGATGACATTGACGTCCTCATGTCAAAACATCCTTGGCCTTTACTATGAAATGTCATAACGAATACCTCCCCTAAGTTTTGTATGGCATTACAGAGAAGTGATGTCACATTTAAAAATACAAATTAAGGTGAAAGTAAAATCAGAACACGTAAATAGCTCGAAATATAGTAGTGTTTTATGCTGCCTGTTTTAAAATTGTTTATTTATATTGTGTATCCCAATTTATAGAGTTTTAAGTACGATTAATAACTTCACCATATGAATGATGACTTTATATAGGTAATAATACATACTAAACGTAGATATAGTCATATAATTTCTCTTAACAGGAAAAGACAGGCAAAAATGTGAACGAAGAAACGACCACCAGATTTCTTCACACAAGATATGTCTATGAATCATCACTTTGAATATTTTTACCATTTCAAGAAATAGTTAACTATATTCCGCTTAATCGTTTAGTCTGTAGTCTATAATATGCGAGTCACATGACTGACTATGAGTAAAATGAAATTCCTTTGCCTTTTCCGAGAATGGCCTTAAGGGATTAAATCTACTCACCCATGCTTGGAAAGTAAAAAGCTATTCAAAAAATATATAAACAATAATATGCATAATTTTATCGCTGATATTTTCGTAGATCTAATCAAATTACTACCTGGCTATGTACTTGTTTTATTAAGTTTTACAATTTCCAGCTAAAAGCTAACCATGAAAAAACTAACAAAATGCCTATTCAATTACTATTTAACCAAATGCACAGTCAGCTTATATTACAAAAGCAAGAAAGAAAACAAACAACCCAGCATTCCCATATCTCATATTATTATGAGCCGGAGGAATTCCCGAGACAATTTCAACTTTCACAGCGTTTTCCTTTGAAAGCGGTCCTAGTGAGAGTGCACTTTACTCAAAGTAATTCGCGGCAAATTTTGTAAATCGCCCCGTGTCAATGAGAACGGCTTTCTATCCGCCAGTCTAGTATTGCTACCAGTCTGCACCTGTCTAGCTACAATGGGCTGGTCTTTAGCGGACAAACGCCAGGAAACTTGAATGTTTTATACGCATTTACATTCACCAGCCATGATGAATTAGTGGCTATAATTCGTCAGATTTGCCGAGTTAAGTTGTGGATTTTTTTTATACTAGACTTCGCTACGCCTGATGGAAAGCGTATGAGAAGCCCAAGTCGCTGTTACAACGGGCGAATAACTGGTCAGTTACCTGTCAGTTGCCACCGCCATGCCGGCCCAACCCTAACTCCCCACGAGCTCCGGAAATCCAACTCACCGACAGAAACACGACGCAGAGGTAATTTGGCTGCGGTATTCTATAGGGTGGAGGTCCTTCCCCGGATTCTGCTGGTGAGGTGGGGTTTTCGGAGCTCGTGGGGGGTTAACGTTGGGCCGGCATGGCGGTGGCAACTGACCAGTTACTTGCCCGTTGTCACAGCGATTTGGGCTTTTCTTTCGCTTTCCATCAGTGGTAGTGAAGCCATTATGTCGAGCTACTATAAAATATATAATGTATATCACATTGTATGTCGTACCAAACGTCATACAATGTGATATACAATATATATTTTTATTTATTGGCGATGCATCCGCGCTGCAGCGTCCACGGATTGCCAGACAGCCATTATGTCACCGCTCGTCTAGACACGCGCAAACACGCTTACCGTGTTTGAGTTGACAATGCAAATTTACACTGAGACCGCTTTAATTTTATGAAACCGGAGATTGAGTCCATATGTACGGGTTATTAAGATTATTATATTTTATTCCTTAGACGATCAAGGGGCAATGATGAAAGGATAAAATGGGCAGCTACGTTTATCTGGCAAGAGTCAACCCATCTGCCAAGAGTGGTGACTAAGGCAAATCCTCCCAAATGATAATTGTCATTGGGGGACCAAATTGAACCCGGAACCTTGGGATCGTCCGCTCTGTTGTAGGGATACATAACCGTTGACCAAACACCGAAGAAACAAAAGAAATGATAAAAGTTGGAAAGTATAATCAGGAAACCAAGTAGATTGTTGTTTCGAACTAGCTAATATTGTTTAATCACCTAAGCACTACTATTTGCTTTCCTCCTGTTTCCGAAACGCTGAAAATTGGTACAACATCTATTTTTAGATTTTATAGATTACTGATTTATAGAGAAAAGTCATAGCCGCACTATCAACAAATTAATTACGAACTTAAGTGCAAATACTTATTTGGTGTAGATCACCTGCACGGGAATGTACCCACATTTTCTAGGCAAACATTCCACATATTATTAGTAAACGACCTCATGTCTAGGAATCTCCAGACACGGTCGTAAAAAATGTGTCAATTATTTGATGAGTCACCGGCGGAACGTGAAACAGGCCAGATTCACTGGTCTATAACTTTTTGTCTGTCTAGATTTTATTACAGGCTTGTTTTAAGGTTAGCTTGTAGACTGCAAGACATTAAATTAGACAGATTTTTTGCTATGCAATGTTCTGTGGTCTAATTTAAATCGTTATGTATTATGCATTCTCTAATTTGGTTGCTTTTTAATTTTTTTTGGTGTAAATGATGATCAACCAGATTTCGAAACCTAATTTTCATTATAAAAGAAGTTTACCAAAAACGTATGGTGAAGGGACATATAAGAATGTACTGAAGAATTAGTTTGATGTTGTACTTATACTGTACTAGATAACCACTGAGTCGAATTGTGTAAGCTGTACAGGGATCAGATAAATTTATGAAAATACTGGGCTTTGGATGTTCGGAGAACGCATGCATCGTCACCTATATTCCTTGGTGATAACGATAAGTCCTATAAACAAAAAAAAAACATGTTCAGAAAATCGAATGTTTCACCAAGAACCAAATTAATATGCGATTTGCCAACACTGTGTTCATAAGACCTAAATTCTAGCTCAAGCTTCATAGATAGATAATCGTATCTCTTATAATAAAACATGTACCTACCCAGACTTATTTCTTCAGAGGTCACAATAATTTGGTTGTCAAATGACTTTTGGACCAAATATTTTAGCAATTTTTATTACGTCCGGATAACTAACAATGCTCGTATCAACCGTTTTTTGCGAACATAACTCAGTAATGTCCCTAAATTGTTGCCTCCAGCAACCATTTAGGAGGTAATAAATAATAAAAATGAAGAAATAGATTAGCAGCCAATAAATAAAAACAAAATGATTGTTACAATAATTTATGGACTGGATAATCACATGGTATAATGTGCTATCTCGGAGGGAATATTAGGGTAAGGCATGGAGCTTTATAATAAACCTACGTATAACTATACGGGTAGATGTGTTGGTACTACGTACTTATTGCTAGTTTTGGGAAAAATAGTTTAATTTTCGGTATGTGTATTTGATTTAAAGTGGCAGTGAGAAGGCCACATCAGCCGCTGAACAGACAACCGTTGGTGCAAACGAATTCTGGAGAGGAAACCGATTTTCGGCAAGCGTATTGTAGGACGCCCTCAGTCCAGGTGGAGTTACGATTTGTGCATGATGGCTGATAAGTGTTGGATACGAAGAGCTCAGAATCGAGCAAAAATAATAAAAAAACGAGTAAGATTAAAGTAAGAGTCCAATTTTTCACACCAATTTTATTACAATCGTTACCCCGAATTTAGAGAGCAATAATAGCATTTCAATTGCGTCTGCAAGGATTGGGCTAAATAAGTTTCCATCACAGTCTCAGGCTTAATAATTACGCGCAAATGCATTTCTCAATCCACTCGTTTCCAGAGAAAATAATGTAAACGATGCCATAGAGCGGATTCGCAGACGCACCATTTCCACGATTCTTACTTTCGCAGAACGCGACGAACGTATCGTGGTGTCTGATTCTGTGTATGCCATCGGCTAAGTAACGATATCTGTTGTTGCGTCGTTGCAGGCTATCATTGTCATGCGTAGGCACTTCATGAGAAAGTTTTCTTCTTCTTTTTTGTTGGTTTTCTTTTTTGTGTTATATCCATGTATTGATTGTGAACGACAACCATTCCGCTCTACAAAAAAATCTAAATTAGATTTATAACTATGTATCTTCCACATACACACAAATATAGAAGAATTTTTAAAATGTGTGTTTTATTATAACAGTTTATATAATGCTTTAAATGGGGGCGAATTGATTTTATAAAATAAAAATTTTACTTAAAATCCGCTTAATCCAAGCATCGACATGTTTTTCAAAAAAGTCCAAGCTTTGAAAGAATCTGAAAAAATTTTTTTCTCAAAGACTTCAAAAATCTTATACCTAGATTTGAGACGATCACTTATAAATCGTCAAAGTTAAAAATTAATGATGGAAGAGTTCATTTTTAATTTCTATTTCACTAACTGCATACACTTATAGGTTGGGGATGTAAGGGAGCGGCTTATCATTACATCGCTCCAAGCCAACCTCTCCTGCTCGTGGTGCATCCTGCCAAATAACAAACGAGGCGCTGGCAACCGACTGGTGGCGGTATAACCATCACAATTGAAGGCATAACCAAATGCCACAGAGCGATGACGAGCAGCAGCATCGATGCGAGAAGCTACGCCCTGCGATCGCCAACCCGCCTGCCCAACGTGGCGATTATGGGTATATCCCCCAGATGTTTGCTCTAAGTGGCGAGCAACTGGAGAGGCCTATGTCCAGCAGTGGACTGCAATAGGCTGATGATGATGACTTATAGGTTGACACAATGATCAGTGTTACGGTTTTATACGTAGGTACTTATTTAACGAACTCAAATTCGTGTAGGCAGACACGTCGACACGAATATTAATATGACTTGTCATATTTCTCAAAAGTTTGAATGCAGACGACGTCTCACAAGTGTTTATTGTGCACTGTCATCGGTTTCTTGAGTAATGACTGAGTAAGCTAAGTTACCTAGTATTATTTTTGTGACCTACCTCAAAGTTAGCAATTTTAACTGTCCTAATCGACCTCAGTCACAGTGAGTAATGCCCAATCGAAAATCTTGGAAATATCGACCGGTAACCTTTTCAATTAGTACAAATAATTGCAGTAACTTAATTGCCTGTTTTGGCTTAGGGACGGAAAATACATACCAACTAAATTCAATTCTGCATATTCATTTGCATTTGACATGCATCATTGAGTTTTAGCAAAATTAATCATTCCTAAGTGAAGATACCTACCTGTATGATGCGTAAGGATATTTCGGAAATGGTCACATTTGCAAAGGTCTATATCCTTTTTTTGGATTTAAGGGAGCGACCCATCATATTTTCGTAGCCACTTTAAAGCTACGCCCTGCCATCGTCAACCCGACTGGCTAGAGTGGCGATTATGGGTAAAACCTTCACGCAAACATCTGGAGAGGTCAACGTCCAGCAGTGGACTGCCATAAGCCGATGATGATGATACTTAATTATAAAATAAATCATGGACTCCGAATTCTTAATAGATTTTGCGCAGCGGCAAAGACAACAGAAAGACAGTTCGTGTCCCGTCAGCAGTTTGAAAAAGTGGTATAAAAACTTGTAAAAATCTTAAATTCTAAAATAGATTGACAGGCTCGGTGGCTCATTTGGTAGTGACCTCTGCCCTCTGAGCCAAGGGTCGTGGGTTCGATTCCCGCACAGTACAAACATTTGTGTTCATGAACATGTCTGTTTGTATTGGTCTGGGTGTTTTCTATGTATAATATGTATTTATTTACAAAAAAAAAATGTATCTAAGTAAGTTTATCAGTTGTCTAGTACCCATAGTACAAGCTTCGGCTTAGTTTGGGGCTAGGTGGCGCTGTGTGGCCCAGCGTGGCATGTCTTGGGTTTATTTATTTATTATTATTTATAGATAAGATTTTTTATCATTAAAGAAAGTCTACATAAGACGAGCATTCTATTCTATTAAAAATCTAATTGTAGTGGCCAGTTATTCAGTAACCTATTAAAGGAATGCCGAACAGATCCTTACCGGGCTGCTACGGCTGCGCGGGAGTGGACGCAACGCCGCGTCTGCGCACCGCTTTTTATCCGACGCGCTTTTTTCGCGCAATCCCGATTGATGACCGTCTGGCTTCCGTCTGTATTTACATTACACGGACGAACACTGCCCGCTGTGTTTGACTATTCGAGTGCACTTTTTTAATTGGGGAATGTTGTCGTGCAGACGACTCAGCTTCGAGATTTTTTCTTTGATATGCGGTTATTGGCTGTATACCTATGTAGGGATTAAAACCAACTCGATCTCAGTAACTTCATTTATTTACTTGTTTTACTTCACTAACTTACATTCACATTATACATTGGTACTTTTACACAACTACGCGGGCAGTAATTTTAGGACGTGTGTTCATGACTATGGTCGAACTGCTTGTGTCTGTAAGATCAGCCTTTTATACTGTTATATTGCAATCTCAGCACAATCCACACCAGTGGTGTGGGTTGTCACTGTCACAGAAAAAATAAGAAAAATCGTAAGGCAAAGACATTAAAGCGTATAATGCCATATCCGTCGACACTGACACCTAACAGCTCGGCCATCTGACTTGAGATACGTCCTCGTATCAAAAATATATTACGTCTATACTGAATATCTAAATGTGAATATAAATTTTTAATATACTACCGCCGCGTTCGGAAGGTGGATTCTACCGAGAAGAACCGGCAAGAAACTCGGCAGTTACTCTTTTCCATCGCCAATTCTCTTACAATTTGTATTTCACAATGTCGTTGTTCAATTCTACTGTTATACAATGCAAAGATAGAAAGTGAGTTTATATAATACAAAGTTCACTGCAAGTCGTATGCCTCTTTCCTGAAATTGCTAATAAAAAGAAAACTATCTATCCATTTTATAATTATAACGTTACATTACGAATGTATTCTTTGCTATGATTAAAATCTCATTTGTATGGTATGAAAAGGCAGGTCTGAGAAGAGAAGAAAAAAGAGTACATCAATTCATTATTATTTTATGTATCTAAATCAATATCGATACCTAACAGCCAAAAAAGGCTAAGAGACATTTTTCTTTTAATCGACGTTATACCTCACAACAATGTACATCATTGGAACAGTTTCTGCATAGTCATACGGGTTTAGTAACCCTAGGACGAACCTTTTGTTAATTAGGTTCGAAGTCCAAATTTTACGTCAGTAAACTTAATATGGTAATGCATTGAGTGAGCAACTCTAAATTAAATAATTATATCGATCATGAAAAGGTCTAAAATAATTTGTTACTCAATGCCTATTTGTAAAACGAAGAATAAATCAGAGATAAATAGTTAAACGTTGGCTCGCAGTCTCTACAGAGGGAAACAGTCAGCTCTTTGAATGTATTATACCATATAAAGAGATATGAAAACTTTAAAGTTTTGCTAGGGTCTGAAAGACCCTTCATATTTAATTGAATCCTTGCTGAAAATTACAAATATCAAAATATAATTTTCAAAATCATACTACTGTCATTACAGGTTTCCTCAATACGATAGTGTAGCTTAATTATACTGTATTATTAATTTATATATATCAAGTAGTTATTTATTATATTTATTATAAGAAAGCACAAACATTGTAGCCTTACTAAATTCAGTCAAAGAATAGTTAAAAACGTGTATTGCTTTATCGACTTCATAGAGGTATTCCTTGAGACAATTATTTGTGGTCGCACAATCCTCAGGCTAGCTCAGGACCCCATAAAACATAAAAGGATCTACTGTCCAGTGAATTTTGTTATATTTTTTCGCAAATGCTTACTTATTAAATAATATTCTAATTTTCCCGAAGTTAAACCATATCATCTCTTAGTTTACTAAATATCAACAAAAAGGTAAACATTCAAAATGTATGCAATTGTTTCTGCAAGATATACGTCATAAAATTTTGATAACATTGTTAACTTTAAGAAATATGCAATGATCTGAAACAGCAATATGTACCGTCTAATTCGCTGAATAATTGTCATTATGAGTTGCAAATTGGACAGAATGTGCCAAAAATAAACGAGGGCGCAATAGACCTTCAAATTTTATCAGAGAAAGTAAATTCCAAAAGTAAATTTCATAGTACCTTTTAAGACACATTATTAATAACATACATCTAAATATCTCGATACTAAACCAATGCTATAAACGCATCGAAACACCTCTCGCACGAGAAATTGCTCCGTATAAGCTCTATGGAAGGTTTATAACGCACATATATACAAAGTTTTCATCACTTCTCAGCATATAAAAAACAAGATGGTCTATCGGACCACGAGCATGAACATCCAGCTCGGCTACGAAAGTTGAAAGTGCCTACCAACCTTCGTAGGGAGAAATCTGTTCCTACACTTCGAAGGATATATCTAAGAAAACACACGAGACGACGATACCTTGTTAGGTATATATAGTCTGAGAAACAGAAACCGGAAGGGTCATCTAAAGCAATTTCAGAAATCGACTAAGAGAGCAGCTACCTAAAGATTTCATTTCATTCATTTCATTTCTTTTGAGAGCGTCGCTCGTGCTCCCCGCTCCCAAGTTCGTTTGCTATAGTGGTGCGACCGTCGCTCCAGCTCACCGTTCGCACCACTATATCAAGTCCGAGAACGTCGCTCGTGCTCACCGTTCCCAAGTTCATTTGCTATAGTGATGCGACGGTCGCTCCAGCTCACCGTTCGCACCACTATATCAGTCCGAGAACGTCGCTCGTGCTCACCGTTCCCAAGTTCATTTGCTATAGTGGTGCGACCGTTGCTCGTGCTCACCGTTCGCACCACTATATCAAGTCCGAGAACGTTGCTCATGATCACCGTTCTCAAGTTCATTCGCTACAGTGGCGCGACCGTCGCTCGTGCTCACCGTTCGCACCACTATATCGAATTCCTGGCGTTGCTCATGCTCACCGCCAAGATGTCGAGTGTTGCTCATGCTCACCGCTCGACCCGCTCATATGGTTTTATTTTGGTGATCATCGCAGAAGACTTCTGCTCTGCGTCCGTGCACGAGGTGTCCTCGTGGTTGACAGCACCAAGCTACCGCCCAGCTCCGAGGCAGCCTCCACATGGCACCCGTTGTCAGCTCGTGGATCGTCATCATTCAGAACCGATGCAGCAACTGGGAATTTGAAAAAGTCTAGTGTTATCATTTTTCTTAACCAATAAATCCCATCTCTAATTTAAATCTTCTTCCTCTTCTATCCTATATTCCTTAATTCATACTCAAATGCCACTGTATGTATATAATAATATGTAATGTATTATTATTTGCAAATCATTTATGTATATACGTATTAATATGAGTATATCCTCCAGAGGTTTGCCCTAGGTGGCAAGCAGCTGGAGAGGCCTATGTCCAGCAGTGGACTACAATAGGCTGATGATGATGATGATATATGTATGTCTATGGAATATGCACCACTTGGTATACCTATGTAGGCCTATTCCACGTGCCTAATATGACACAGAAAGTTTTTCATCTCTGTCGAATCTGGCTTCCTCTACCTGAAGGTTGTCTGGAAGAGATCGCTATTAGCGATAAGACCACCTAAATTGTACTTTGTTTTTGTTTGTAATGTGTTTTCCTGTAAATTCTGTGTTTTTGTGCGATAAAGAGTTTCTATCCATCTATCAATATTCGTCAATTGGCAGGGGTGTAAGGAAGCGACCCATCAAACCCTCTCTCCAAACGCCCATGGTGCATCTTGCCAAACAACAAACGAAGCTCCGGCAACGGCACGAACATCTCCGGCCCATGACGGACAGCAGCGTCACTGCCCTTAAAATACCTGTTAAAATAAGTTTAATAAATTGAATTGAAATTCATCAACTGGACCTAGCTTTTTTTTTATTAAGTACCTTTACTAGCCCACTGCGTAGCATTCCACCCTTTTTTTTTTTTTTAAACCAAATATGTACGTACGTATTCTACAATGTCTACATATACCTATATATCACAAATCTGGCTACATGTCAAACTCATACACCTTGGTGGCTATCGGGCTGTGGAACTCTCTTCTTAGGGGTATTCAATCCTCCTGTAATAAATTAGCATTTAAGAGATCAACCCGTGACCTTTTCTTAAGTGCTGTCTAAGACTGTCATCTTTTGTTATATACAAACTTTATTTGATGTCTATGTCTGAATATATTATCTATTATATGTATATCCATATATACTATTTATATGTAGGTAGGTATATTATTATATGAAATATATATGTATGGGCATTACTTGTATATTGGTGGATATAATTATAGTAGTTGTTAGAATGCCACACGGCACTAAGTCTGTCATGTACTTCCCTTTTATAATAAAGATTATTATATGTCCAAAAGTCTATATATATATATATATATACAATATAGTAAATTTATAATTTACATACAATACACAATATATAACAAACCAAATATAATATGCTTATAGTAACATACTCACACAACCACTCGTATTGAGACATTTAGACTCTGCATATACCTACTATATACCTACCATATACCTACCATATACCTACCATATACCTACTATATACCTACTATATACCTACTATATACCTACTATATACCTACTATATACCTACTATATACCTACTATAATATAGATGTCTCAACCTTCACCACACATTATTATACGAGTATATACTCGTCCCAACTCATTCTAAATTAAAGACCTTCGCTTTTGTCGGTGGAGTAATTTCCACTCCTCCCTGGACTCCGCCAGCACCTTCAACTCCCCGTACGTAATGGCATTAACTTTCTCTTTCAAACCCCAATAGATACGATGTCTAAGCAAGTTATATAGATACATACATACTCATATGAGTAACCACTCATAAAAATATATCTCAAAATCTAAGGTGTGTACTAAGCTCATAGACAAAACCGAGAGAATTAATCGTATCGTTAAGCTAAACAATAATCCCTTTTTGTTATTTATACACTAGCCGCCCCGGCTTCGCATGGGCGTAACGCTGATGATTTTAATTATGCTACAGAATGTCCCCATATACAATGTTCACAGCCTTCCTGCCCCTAGACAAGACAGACTATTTATTTTGGTAATCACTTTTGAAAGTGCGAAACATAATTGGCTATTTAAACTCACACAAAAAACAGGTACATAATACCCAACGCTCAAATCGAAGACTGCCAGCTATCCGGCCGGCGCCGCCGCAGCCACCATGTTTCATGTCTCTGCGTCAAATCTGTAAAATCTTCGAAAAAGCTCGTTTTAAATACATAGATGCAGTTTATCGCACATTGTTATGTTGCATGAAATGCACTATAAATTTAAGGCACCGAATGGGGAACGGTCAATCCTGTATTGTTTAAAATCTTCCGCAAACAAGCCTTTACTTCTCGCAAAAATTCAAGTATAAAAATTGTCCCTGTGTGCTATACCTAGGAGACGGATATATACCATCGCTTTTGTAAAATCCTTTTAGATGTTCATACCGCAGCACACTACTTGATCCGTCTTGTAGGGTCAGCGTTTACAATATGAAAAAGAAACATGTCCATGTACGATATCAAACTGTGAAATTATTATTATCAGTGCTTCTTCCCACTACGCATATCCCGAATCACTCCGGGTTAAGGAATCTCTGCTATGAAGTAATTCTACTGCCATGAGGGGTGGAAAGTGCACTACAAACGAAAGCTAGATAAATTCTTTTTAATGTTCTATTAGCTGCAGTGATATTTCAAAGGATAATAAGCAAATGCCTTGTATGTGGAAGTTAATTCGAATATTCCATTACATACACAAAATATCTTCAAAATTATTTGATACATGGCTCTCCATGCACTTAAGGGCTTGTCTGCCGATGTGATGCCATCTGATTCTGACTCGAAACAATTTAAAATTTAGTTTAAAATTGTTGTATAGTGTAGGAACCTAGAAACGTTTTATCATTAAATCAAATATTACACTTTTCGAAACATATTGGTTGACGTGGCGTTTGACTTTGCTGTGACTATAAATCTGTAAATATTTTCTTTATTTGATTATATTTACTCACGAGTGTGGAAAATTAATCCCTATCTAACTTTCTCTCCAAGTGATTTGATTGAACACGTGCAAGTATAAAATATGAACTAAAACAAATCTATATCCTTTCTATGTGAAAACAAAATTATTATTATGCTGAACTTGGTGCCGAACCAAGCGGTTCCCTTATCTTACGGTATAGTTCTACGTGGCAACTGTACTAATATTGACACCATAATTACACTACAAAAGAAATGTATACGTATATATGGGCGGCAAGCCTTTTTAATTACTGATTTTAGCGTAAAAAGTAACTGTATTGATTCTGTGTTATTAAAATATCGTTGGATGACAACTTCCGATTAGATTTATTCATAGTTGTAATATTTAGTTGATATACAATTTTTTTTAAATGATTTATGGATGTAAAACATACTTTTAGTAGCTTATGTAATAGTATTTGAACATCGAATTATTTTATAATTAGGTATATTAGAAATAATAGATAATACTTTTCAATCACGTGTGTCGCCATCTTCCGGTTTGTAAAATCCAGCATTAAAACTCGCGTTAAAATTAATCAATTAATTAAATTATTACTGTATAAAAATCATAACTATTTTTAAATATCAATTTAGGCATTTAAGACATGTTTTTATAGATATAATTAATTTGCAAAATAAAAACCATTGTAAGTGACGTCACTTCTTGTTCCACTCAAGTAAATTGGCGGGAACTTTTAGTGTGGTGTTACTCTGCTATATAATTATGTTCGTAAATAAATTGTAAATAAGGTGTTACTCTCTGCAAATAATATGATAATATAAAGTGTTATAAAGTAGTAGTCTCATTTCTGCATCCATTATGGAGGAACTTCTTGGACCTGGCGAAGGCCCTTCGCCGGCATATACGAGTTCTTATAAATATTGACCAAATGTAATCCTACAAACCTCATTTTAAAAAAACAAAAAAATATTAACTAGCTTCAATTTACATACTAGAGTCATGAAAATTTATTAAAAAAAACACCTCGAACTTGTACTCTTCTATCAATATTAATAGACGATACTTAAATAAATTTAGAGTTTCCTTTTCTAAGCTTAAAGTATTATCATCAAGCGCTTACATTATGGTAATCAAAATTTATAATTATCTACTATTTCATATAAGGAGTATAGAAGAAGAAACTTTATTTATTAAGCTATTGAAGCAATTCCTAATAAGTAAATGATAAGAATGTTTTAAAAATAATTTCATCTTGCTATTGTATAAATTGTGACGCCTTTGCAGGGTGCATGTGCTGTACACATAGTTCTTATACCATCCTGTATTTTACCACATGTTTGCAATAAACTATTTTAATTTTGAATTTATTAAGAGTATCAACTTAGTATGACTATTAGTCTATGTAAATGTTTACTTCACCCAGCTCCAAGTTAATTCTATGGTGTGCAGCAAACAATATATCCATCCATGTATCAATAGAATACTATATTTACTGATAAGCAGACTACTAAAGTAAATGTACACGCTTCCCTTGTATAAAACAAGTTTGGAAAAAATTGCTAATAGCTCTCAAGTATAATAATTTAAAAAAATTAATGTATAAAACCGTGTACTTACATTTTTGTGGACGTGGCGAGAAATTAATTCTCGTTTCATCCCTCTTCGGACTTGTAGGGATTAAAACCAACTCGATCTCAGTAACTTCATTTATTTACTTGTTTTACTTCACTAACTTACATTCACATTATACATTGGTACTTTTACACAACTACGCGGGCAGTAATTTTAGGACGTGTGTTCATGACTATGGTCGAACTGCTTGTGTCTGTAAGATCAGCCTTTTATACTGTTATATTGCAATCTCAGCACAATCCACACCAGTGGTGTGGGTTGTCACTGTCACAGAAAAAATAAGAAAAATCGTAAGGCAAAGACATTAAAGCGTATAATGCCATATCCGTCGACACTGACACCTAACACCTAGTGTAGAATTTCATCATGTATATTAAGTTTCTGCGCTAATGTAAACTAAAACTAATTATCTTCAGAAATCGAAAAATCTGTGTTATTGGTATTTACCTTTAATTGTGATCGTTATACCGCCACCAATTGGTTGCCAGAGCCTCGTTTATTATTAGGCAGGATGCACCACGGGCAGGTGTGGGTGGCTTGGAACGATAGATATGATAGGTATTCTTAGCGAGGAGCTACGCCCTGCGATCGCTAACTCGCCTGCACAATGTGGCGATTATGGGTAAGACTCCAGATGTTTGCTCAAAGTGGCGACCAGCTGGAGAGGCCTATATCCAGCAGTGGACTGCAATCGAAAATCGACTTTTTTGTCCAGGAGTGACCAGACTAGGAGTGCCGGCCGCTTGTAATCTGCCAGTGGCAAGGGGAGGCAGGGACGCGGCCGTATGCTTCTGCGTTACCCGTATCTGCAAGTTGGTATCCACTGGTGACACAGGTGGGTTTAGTGGGTATTCCCATTTTGGGAGATGTGAGTCCAACACACTACCCCGACCCCCGGAGACGGCATGATGGTATATAATGCATTCCTCTCTAGAAAAAATGCTACATGGTCTGCAAACTGTACCAAAACCGCACCAACGCGAGACTGATTGTAACCATGATTACGTAATGTATGGCCACGTCATAAATCATAGGAGCGTGCAGTGTCATTACTGTAATTTGTCGCGGCCATTACAAGTTGTTATTGTGTCTGCTGGGCCCCAGTCTTCCGTCCACCGGCGTAGTTTGGGCCTAGGCACTGTCTAACAATACCGTCTTATATCATTTGTGACTTTAGGTACTTTAGTGTACCTACTTGCGTGGATGTCAGAAAAGTTTGCACGTTTTATATTCTAGAAGTGATTTTGTTTATACTGCATAGGGTGTATGTAAATATATCATTTTGGTATCCAACAATTTTAGTGTAGTAAATGGAGTCCAACGATTTAGAATTAAATAACCTATGTTTGCGTCCTAAGTTAAAGTGCTACCTAAAAAGACCTAGAACATTGATGACCTAGGTCGCCTAGGGCACGATCGCTAAGGACTTTCCTTAGAAAGACACATATACCTATACCAACTGATAATTTTGATGAACATAAACAGCAAAATCATCTGTAGGTATGTATGCTTGTGAAGGTTTAAACACAATAACATATCTACCAATAAAAACCCTCGAATTCTTCACTTGAATTGGTCTAGTGAGTATTTAAAATCCGACCGAATAACCTGAAAATCTTTAAATCCCCCTTGTATATCTGTTGTCCGGAATTCTCAGGACACATTTTACCTACTCTTACTGGTGGTCTTTTCACTACCGAGTAGGCATATTCGATAGTGAAAAGGCCAGGATTTTGGCCGGTAATAGTGCTAAGTTTCCGTATAGTGAGTAAAGCACACAGTGCTCCCCGGCTGTCTGCGAAGGCTAGGCCTCCGCCTGTATCGTGTACAGCCGCGGATATCGGAAAGGTTCACACGCTTTATACTAGAAGCGTCTTATTGATTTACTCACATAGGATCATATCTATTTCTGACTGACTCCGTTTGATGATACATAATAATTACACACGGTTAATAGCACAGCTAAAGGAAGAGTGTGTGTTTGGGCTTTAAAACGCAAAAGATTAAACAATGCAAGCAAAAACATGAGTGTTCTCCGTTCTTACAGCACCGACTGGGCTTCTCTTCCGCTTTCTATCAGGCGTAGTGAAGCCATTATGCAGTACCTGTAAAAAACTCAGTGTGGTATCCTGATTTAGAATAGTACCACCCCCATCTCATTCTAATTCATTCCCCTCTACCACACGATCTCATCCCGTGTTGTCGTAGATAAAACAGATTCTTGCGCACGGACGACTAAAGGCCGTATTCACAAACGTTACTATGCGTCGCAGGAACGCACAGGTACCCAAAAACGTATAGGATTTTGGGCACTGTGCGTCCGCGCGTCGCACAGTAACGTTTGTGAATAGGGCCCTAAGAGATAAAATCTACTGCATTCAGAGCAACCCGCCTGGCAAGCGTGGTGACGAAGTAAAAACCCCCAAATGACAATTGTCATTGGGGGAGCCCTGTGTGGGATGTAAGGGAGCGGCCTATCGTCTTTTCCCTCCTCCGTGGTGCATCCTGCCGAATAACAAACGATTTTGTTTTTCAAACAAACTTTTTGGCACTCTACCCTATTGCTAGTTTCTGCTTAGCCCAATGGTGCAATGGTCGACTGGTAAAGAATGCCTATGTGGCATTAAGTCCGCTTTTGTACACTACTGTACTGTGCAATAAAAAATAAATAAATAAACTGGCCACCGACAGGTAGTGGTATAACCATCACAATTGAAGGCGTAGCTAAATACCACAGAACGATGACGGGCAACAGCGTCACTGGAGCGAGAAGCTACGCCCAGCGATCACCACCCCGCCTGCCCAGCGTGGCGATTATGGGTATATCCTCCAGATGTTTGCCCTAAGCGACGAACAACTGGAGAGGCCTATGTTCAATAATGGACTGCTATAGACTGATGATGATGTTGATGAAATCTATGTCCAGCAGTGGACGTTTGCAAGCTGATCATGACGATGATTATTTATTTATATATTCTTAATTGCACACCATACAATTAGACTTAAAACTAGGTCCTATAGTAGACCCTTGCTGTACAATATAGGCGGCCTTATCGCTATAAAAATTCTCTTCCAAGCAACCTTAGGGTGGAGGATAGATAAAAGAAAGATGTTTTTTAAAAATATGGCATCGAACAATAACTAATCCAGCGGGTATAGTTCATGGACGCTCATGTACGCCAGACGTGCACTTAGCATGTTCGGCCGGCCGAAACGTGATCTCGCAAATCGCAATCGGCCGTCTAGACGCCGCAGGCCGTCTCGCCCGCCGGCTACGCAAACTAAGGTTGCCATCCGTCCGGGTTTCCCCGGATTTGTACCAGTTTGAAGGGCGTCCGGGGCCTTTGTTCCCACTTGTACTACCAAGTACTACTTTAGGCTGGGCTTGGTAACGTTACCAATTTAACATTATAATAGCGGTAAGTAACGTTAATTTATAATGTTACTTTTTTTACCGGTAAAATAATTACCGGTAAGTCGGTAGCGATACTAAATTTTAACGGTAAATTATAACGGTAATTTTTACCGGAACGAAAACTTAACGTTAAGTTTCAGGTATCGATACCGCAATATAACGTTAAAAGTATCGATACCTGCTTTAGTTACCGGTAAAAGTAACGATACTTATTACGCTACTTTGCTGCGTTGCCGCTCCGCACGGTTACCTATAGCAGAGCGGCAACTTCGCGACACGAGACGCATGAGACCATGTTGGGTGGGAGCGATAGAGACAGAGAATGAATTTAATCCAAAATTAAGTAAGTAACGTTTGAACGTTTACCGATACTTTTTACCGATACCATCATGAAGGTAGCGGTAATTTTTAACGTTAAAAATTACCGCTACTTTAGGTATCGCTACTTAAAAAAGTATCGATACCTCGGCGAGGCAAAAGTAACGTTACCATATTTTTACCGGTATTCCAAGCCCTGACTTTAGGACTACTGGGATTTTTTTTCTCATTAGTCGTAGTACTTTTATATGTTTTTTTTTAACCCAAGACATGCTGGGCCACACAGCGCCACCTAGCCCCAAACTAAGCCGAAGCTTGTACTATGGGTACTAGACAACTGATAAACTTACTTAGATAATTTTTTTTGTAAATAAATACATATTATACATAGAAAACACCCAGACCAATACAAACAGACATGTTCATGAACACAAATGTTTGTACTGTGCGGGAATCGAACGCACGACCCTTGACTCAGAGGGCAGAGGTCACTACCAAATGAGCCACCGAGCCTGTCGGTTACAGAATAGTAGGACTAGTGGAACTTTTTATTCCCACTTGTACTACCTGTTTTTTACGGTAGATCTAATGGGGGTTTTCATTCCCATAAGTACTCAGGCATTTAAAAGTGTCCGGGTAAAATCAGGATTCTTTTGAAATCGAAATTCAAATTCTTATACCTAGACAAGCGATAAATCCACAATCAAGAAGGCACGCAAATAATAATAAAAAAATAAATGAAAAAATTCTAAAGTGTCCGGGGAAAAAACCATATTTCGCCCAAATGTCCGGAATTTTTGCCGTGTTATCCGGCGCAGGCCATTTAGGTGATGGCAACCCTACGCAAACCTAACCTAGCTATTACCTAGTATGACTACCTACCGATTCGGTAGCTGCGGCTAGCGACGGACGATGCAATTATATGAATAGGTATACAATTAATAGGTAGTATGTCAGTGTATTGTGAGCTTTTGACACTAATTAGAGAGCGTTTGAGTCGACCATATTATAAAGTTTTGGTAAGTATACAGGCTTTTTTAAACACTATAAAAATTTTGATATTATAAATCTATTGTGAAAATCAAAACTGATACTGACGGTAGTAGGAAAAGCTTTTGCCCGCGGCTTCGCCTGTGTATCTAAATATCTGCTCGGGAACGGTCGGTACTCTTTTTCAGGTCAGTACAGTCAGTACAGTACTAAGTTATGTGTATGCGGTACGTCAAAAAGATTGGTTTTGTAGACAAAGCGTGAAAAGTAACAAGGAATACAAACCTTTACCTGCACACATTAGAAGGGTTATTAGTAGCCATTAAATGTAGACGCTCCTAACAGCTTATTTTGCGAATATGATTAGTCATTGAATCCAACGAAGGGATTTAGCATCTCTTTGGCACATATATCAAACTTTAGGTAGCTAATTCTTTATCTTATTTCCACTCAGAGACGTTCTTTGAACGAATTATTCAGAGAAATCTTAATTTACCCGATAAATTATGAAATAAATATGCATTGGCCGTTTCGAGGTGTTTACCAAATCCATTATTGGCATCTGGAAGATATCGCGATCCCTTCTCACTTTTCTTTCGTTCAGGTAAACAGATAAAACAGATTTTCGTTTAATTTAGTGTGCGCAAGACTCTGTTTTATATGCGTTAATGTGTCGAAAACAGGATGGTGATCTATCAATATTGCTCAAAGTGGCGAACAAGACAATTGCTTCAATTCTTTTGGTTTCCTGATTTAGAATAGGACCATCCCATGTTATCCCGTGGGTTTAGTAGAAGACGACTGAGAGAATATCAGGAAACGGGAAGCAGGATAAATAAAAAAATGGCTCATTTGGTTCGATTTCCACCACAACAAATATATATTTTTTTATTAATTGTGTTTGTTCCGTGTCTGGATGTTTGTAGGTATTGAGATCGGGACAATGTACGATATTTACTCGTATTTATTTATTAAGATTGTTTGACAAAAGACGTAATTGCCATCTTCATATATTTCTGTGTACGAATCCTTATTTAACTGGTTAGGTATATGCAGACTAGTAGTGCCTATTTTCGATACAAATGTTTACGATGTGTTATGCCGTACTAGTGTAAATAAACTAGTGAGAATTAACAAGTTCTCTCAGGTGGGTTAAGAATAATCTTGGCAAATAAATCGTGTGTAATGTTTCTTATTTTTATTGCTCTCAGCAAAGTCTATACAAAGTTCAGTCAAAGTCAAGTAATTTAAATTATAATGGCTGTGAGCTTTTGAATCACGTGGTTTTAACCTAGACATTTAAAAATAACTTAGGTAAAAGCAAAATTTCAGTTCCAGAATAATCTTATGGCTACCGTGGCAACTGACGAGGGATTGATTTGGTTACTTGTCCATTGCAACAGCGACTTGGGCCTCTCTTTCGTTTACATCAGGCGACAAGAGGCCACTACGCTGTGCTATCGTAAAAAAAACTTTTAGCAAGAAGAAGCTCATAGCAAGAGCGGACTTGGCATAAACACTCTGGCACTTAACACAAAAATTGCAACGGATATATTGTTAAAAGAACAATTTGAATGCCTTATTTACGAAAACAAAATTTAGCATCATGTTCTTCAGATCATTTCCACTATTTAGAATGATAAAATATATCTGGCGTTGACTGTATACCTTGTTGTTCTAGCCTTATCACAAGTGCTTAAGCTACTTACTTTCAGACCGGAGCAATGTAGTGATGTGGTTATGCTCTCATATTCTAGGTGTACGGTCACACCTAGAATAAATCCCACACATCACGCCGACTCCCCCCAGATACGGCATGAAGGTGCTTGATGCATTCGCCTCCAGAATAAAAGGGTCGGAGCAATGTAAGCAACGGTGATATTTCTTTATCTAGTTATGAGTTTTCATTATAATGGAGCGCGAAAGATTAAAATCTTATACTCGAGAGTACTCGTAAGTGCAGTTCCATCGCACAGTACTAATTACGGGCAAAACGCAGTGCTTACTAGAATACTCAGAACATATAATGATAAGTTTTCTGCCGTGGATCTATTTCACCACCTTAATAAGAAATCTTTCAAAGAAACGTCTAGTAAGTTTTTAGTATCATACAGTGATAAGACTGATAAGTGATTTTGATCGTATATATATATATTATTTGTTTATTTATTTGTTTAACCTATTATTTATTTGTTTGTTGTTATTTTTATATATTTATTTATATTGTTAACGTATTTGTTGTTGTGAGTTGCCAGAAAGTAGTAATTGAGTAATGATGGTAAAATATAAATGTAGGTATTTATACACCCATGGGAGTCGTCCTTATAGAGCACAACTAGTGCAAGTTGCTAATTGCTTTTATTAAGTCTGGTCTTTGAATCTGTTTTTTTTTTGTCTACTACATTTCAATGATTTCTTCTTGTGGATAACATTTTTGGCCTAAACCATACTGTTCTTATCTTTTGTTTTATGTACATGTTATATTTGTGAGGCTGTTGTTGTTCCGAAATAAATAAGTAAACAAGCAGTCTGCTACAGCAGGTGATAGATACCTACATACACCACCATACACTTGTAGGCAATTTATGTAACTAATCCAAGGTCGCAGACGCATTCCCGCGGGAGCCTCGTCTCGCGACCTTGCCGCCACCTGTTGCAGCGCACAGCCTCCGACAGAGAACGCATCACGCAGACGGGACACACAGTTCCTACTGCACAGCACGCGCCCCGAATCCATAATGCTGCTTCCGTTGAAGTGGATCGGAAAACCCCAAACAAACCCTATCTATCTTAACTAATATTATAAAGCTGAAGGCTTTAGGCTATATAACATCACGCTGCAACTATTAGGAGCGAAGAAATAATGGAAAATGTAAAAAAAAAAACAGGGAAAAAATAACTATTCCACGCGGACGAAGTCGCGAGCACAGCTAGTACTCTATATACTTATAACAAATCTGTAGAGGGGTCAATTCTGTAGGTACCTACATTAATTATATTTTCAAAATAACTATCAGGGGATGATTAGTGATCGATACTGATGCCAAAAATGCAATCAGTAAAATTTTGTCTGTCTGTATGTTCGTTATAGAAACAAAAACTACTTAATGGATTTTGACAATTATTCTTCATACTCCTGGGCAGGTTATAGTATAGTTTTCATCACTCTACAATCAATAGGAGCAAAGCAGTGAAGGGAAATGTTAGGAAAACGGGTGAAATTTTTAACTGTATGTTTGAACGCGCATTACTCAAAAACTACTGCATGGAATTGAATGCGGTTGTCGCCAATGTATTGCTAGAGGTCTAACTTAAAATTTAGGCATCATTATATGTAAGTCCGTTATTTTTGAAACCCGATATCCACGCGTGCGACGCCGCTGGCACAGCTAGTTGGTTAATATTTCTCCTTTTCTCCGCTCCGCTTAAAACCCTAATGATGCGTTTCTATGAGAAGGAAGCTACGTGGAGTTACAACAGAGGCTAACGTAAATTTGCTACTGATTATTATTGTCCCACCGAAGTAGAGTGGAAATAAGATGTGTGATTTGAGCAATTTCATTGGTAAACTTTTGTTAGCCTCACTTTAACCACGTACCTAAGACTGAGATTTCTAAACACGATAGTTTTAACAATAGATTAGGATTTTTAAAGGATATCCGGTCTTATGACTGCAACTCCTCGAAACTCCGCTTCTGAATCATTGGTAGGTGGTCGAACCTGCGAAAGCATGAGCTTCTTTCTACTTTTGTATATCTGTACGACTTTATAAAAATTTATTTAAATACTATAAAAACAGGGACAATAAATACATTTATCCTTATGGGCCTCTAAACTAACAATATAAAAACTGGTTCTGCAATAAATTGATTATTATTTTTGTTAAACTAATTTCAGTCACTTACTTTGAAGTTAACCCTTTTTGCACTGCTTAATATATGGGTGGAGTCTGGGAAACGTCCCAGACAGCGCGTGCAGACAGGCACGTGTACTGCAGAGGTCACTCCGGCGCTGTTAATGTTTTATGGGCCCTAATTAGCACTCCCAGATCGGCGTGGCTTATACGAATATACCTACTGGTACCTATGTATTGCATTATTCTTGCCTTTTTGGTCTACTGGTGGTAGGTAGGTAGGCTGGCAACCCACTGCTGGCGGTATTACCATCAAAATTGAAGGCGTAGCTAAATACCATACCAGATGACGGGCAGCAGCGTCACTAGAGTGAAAAGCTACGCCCTGCGATCGCCAACCCGCCTGCCCAGCGTCGCGATTACGGGTATATCCTCCCAGAGGTGTTTGCCCTAAGTGGTGAACAACTGGAGAGGCCTATGTCGAGCAGTGGACTGCAATAGGCTCATGATGATGATGATGACGGTGGTAGGTGCCACTTGACAACCGAACAGCTTCTAAATTGTTATTGGGGGTTTCTGTAAAAACACATATTCAGTAGCAGCTCCAGAGTTGGTTATAAACTACATTTTTGCTAATTTTACACATAAACAGCATTTTCTGAACTAGGTATTTAAATACCTATGCCACATACCTATCATCTCCTCGCATGTTCATATGTCTTTTTGCCACTATCCAACGCCAGCCGTATCTTCGACACATGCGGTAAAAGTTTACATCGGAATAGAAGTGCGTTTTGACAAATACCTACCTACGTACTTGCATTTTACTCGTACTTTAACACTTTAGTATTCTGCACGCACAGCTTACACTTGTTTTTATGGTAACCACTCGCTAGGACATGAATGAGTGACATCACCATCTAAGCATTTCATTCATCGCATAGAATCGTATATGGATAGTGACTGGCCGGCTATTAGGTACGCCCCATTCAAGTAAATGATTAAAAATGCTGACAAGTTGCGTAAAAAACATTAGAAAATAGAAAGCATGATATAATTAGTGCCACTATAGATAAATTGAAGTACCGTGTGCATGGTAAGGATAGCGTCATCGGAGCGAGAAGCTATGCCCTGCGTTTGACCAAAGCCTCCAGGTGTTTGATAGCGAACAACTGTGAGGCCTATGTCCAGCAGTGGACTGCGATAGACTGATGATGATTGTGAGGGAAAATGGATTAGGCATGTAGACATGTTTTGGTAAAAGAGACCCAATATCAGGAGAACAAGAACCGATTGTGTGGCAATTTATGTTAAGGAAAGGAAGTAACTTAAGGAACGCTAATACAATCAGAAAAAGAGTTGAGATGAAGTGGGACAACAAAACGTGGACTCTAAAACATGCATCTCTATTTATCGAGGGACCTTTTTTTGAACCCTTTCGAAATTAAATTGTGCGTTCAGAATGCATGCTTGAGGTTTGAAATAAGGATCTCGTATTAGAATTTATAATCTACCTACATATTATTATAACTCTTAAGTCCTAATCGGCAATACTACTCCAGTACCCAGCCTAATCCATAAATCACATTGAAACTAGTATAACAGAAAAACGTGACGTGATTACCTTATATCTATTCTTTATGTATTTGTCATGTCACCTTCCAAATAACAATCTTAGTCTCATCAGCCTAAATAGGGTAATCATAAAGTATTCTAAGGCTTTTATATTTAGTTTCGGCTTCGGTAAACTTTCCTCAATCGACGAGGCCCTGACTTAATATGGTAAATTTGCTTTTATACATCCTACAAACAGTTTTTGTCATTTTGTTTCCTTAATTCTCTCTTCGAATTAAAATACTAAAAATACTTTAAGTGTAAGACTGCGATAGTGTCAAAATATAGCCTGACCGGATCATGCATAAAAACTGTCAATACTTTAAAAACTTTACCTTTCTTACGGACATTGCTTAAGCCATATTTGTCACGGGCCATAAGTTAATGTTTGCCCCCAAGGTTTGCTCCATGAAACCGGAATCCAGCAGATAAGAGGTCTGCTAAAAAGAGGATTATGTATTTAGTAATTCCACACTGGAGCGGAGGGTGTAGCGAATTCCGTAGTTAGCTCATTAGTATTCCGTGGTTTTGGTGTAAGAGCTAAAGCTGGGGTTCTCTAATAGCGGAAAAGATTGAATATGTCTTTCTTTAAACGTTGTTTCTAAAGATCCTTTATCTCACGGTAGGGTGTACGGCAGTTCCCCCGGCATTGTTGATGTCCATGGTTAACATTCTGATGTTAACCTGTAACCGCCGCTCATGGAAATCTACAATGCTGTAACGCTAGCTCGTCAGCCACTCATTGCAATTAAAAAAATACAATAAATAATTGATTTCTCTGAATGGGCTTGCCGCCAGTGATGATACAACCAGTAAAACCCACCAACAAAAATTTACCTGTCCAAAGTTGATAAGGTTGAAGTTAAGGTTGAATTTGTTCAGTTTTGGATAGACGCTTCGATGCGCTTCGGCTAGTATAAATTGACCCTAAGGTTCTTCCGCGGGCATCCTCGCCGCTCTTGCTAAGGCCACGGCTCGCCACTGGGATAGTGGGGTGGGGTGACAGGAAGCGGAGCAGACAGCGGTGGCGGCGCCGACGCATAGCTAATGGAGGCGCCACCTGCACCCGAGGTCACCCTGACCTTTCACTCGCCAGCCGAACGGGAACCTGCGTCTACTGAAATTTTGTAACCAACTCCTGGCGCAAATTGCTATGAGAATTTATCTATGCTTAATTATACAGTGTTCTAATCTGAATATTTATGATTGAAATTTTAAATTAAATGTTGGACATTAATATTTATTGAGTATGAAATTAAAGTTATAAAGATATTTTATCATTAGGTATCAAGAATTATGTACTCTAAAATACGTGAGAACTCCATTTTTTTTTATTTATAGCTAACCTCATTTATATTATTATTTATCAGTTGTAGATTGCCTTACAACACCTACGTACTAACTACGTACTACGTAATAAGGATTTAGCTTGTCTGTAAGTAAGCAGAAAAATACATTTTGTCAATGAACCACCTAACATTAATAACAAAAATTATTGGGGCCTATTCCAAGCCTTGCGAACGTCATAAAGTAATGTTATCAAGAAAATACTGTTGGAAATATGGAGGGTTCAAAAATAAACCAATGTACAGGTTCATTAAGCCATTTTTACTGCCATTTTATGGGCGGATTGTTTTCGTCTGCACGAATTGACCGACTAATGAGACCTGAATCCGATTTCATATCGACAGAACCCCAAAGTGATCGTAAACTGCAAACTTTATGCGTGATCCAATTTTTATCGACACGTGAAACATTTTATTTAATTGAATCGCAAGGTTTACAATCCCTGAACTTTGCCGGATGAGGGTTACTGTACAAGTAGATCCGGAATCGGATTGTAACCGTATCATTTGGACCCGTTTAGTATTCTTTGTATGAAAGTGCCTTTTGAAAAGAACACTTATTATTGTCTTCATCATCCGCCTATTGCAGTCCACTGCTATGCATAGTCCTCTCCAACTGTTCGCCACTTTGGGCAATCATCTGAAGGCTTTACCCATAAATCATTACCCTTCGGTTTGGAGATCGCAGGGCGTATCTCCTCGCTCCGGCGACGAAGCTGCCCGTCATCGACCTGTGGTAATTAGCCTTCGATTGTGATGGTTATATCGCCACCAGTCGGTTGCCAGAGCTTCGTTTGTTATTCGGCAGGATGCACCACGAGCAGGTACGGTCGCTTGGAGCGAAAAGATAGGTCTCTTACTTCCCTGTTCAATTAGGTACTCATCATTGTAAAGTAAACGATTCGCTTCGGGGCAAGCACGAACCGCGGTGTGGTGGCGTCGTCATACAGCATCCCAGCGCCTACGGGTCTTTCTCCCTGCGCCTACCGTCTTTCGTTCAAAAGATTCAAACTGATCTAGTGCTAGCGAGGTCAACCAGTACTGCGCGAACCGTAAGCGCAACGTTGCCTAGCTGTCGTCGTTGTCGTATGATCTTCTGATCTGCATTAGTTAAGTGCTTACGTTAGGTTGACGCCTGTTTGCGTAACGAAAGGCGATAAGATCATGATCCCTTTCAGAGTTGTGTGTGTGCTGCGACCGAATCGGTTCGCAGAAGGATTGACATGTTAGTCACTGACGACATAATGACGATTGCGTTCTACCTTTGGACAAACTTACATTTTATTTATTTTTAAGTATTATAATAAAGCCGGACTAGTTGAAATTTATAATTTTCGACAAATCCTGCCCCTTTTCATTACAATCTATCCGTGTTGTCTTGTTTTAATTACAATTACCATTTTTAATGGCACGGTTTAAGTAAGTAGTAAGGATTTCTTTTGTTTCTTAGGAAAATCTAACTTCTTTATTTTAATTATCCTCTACCCCTTTGGGTATGCCTGGAAGAGATCGCTTTATGCGATATGTCTTTGTATCTAGTTTTAAGTAGTCTGTTTCGTGTGCAATAAAGAATCTATACAATAAAGACAATATATTGTAAGTAGTATAGTTTTTTTTTATAATAAGTTGTATACCTTTTTAGATTTAAGATTTTGCTGTGCCCTTGCAGGGTTGATGTGAGGTACCTCTTATCCATTTGTAGCATCTTTTTGTAACCACATAATACAATAAATATTATGATTATGATTTATCTATTTCTTAACTCTTATAGAACGTAAGTATACTTAACTAGTTTTTTTTTACACTAGGTAGGTTTTTTACACTACAATAATCCTACGACGATTGTAGGATTATTGCAAATTTCGAATCTGCACGAAAATCCTGGGCCCGTACCACCTAAATCAAAAACGATCGTTCGTTGAACGGATCGCGTACTTTTGCACCATAAATCCCTCCCGTGTTCGAATATATGAATTAATTTAATTCATATTTCGTTTCGTTCCCTGGAACGGAAGACGAAGAAGTGTTTCAATCACAGCCATCACATCACACATTCCAATAGCGTATCGACAATAGACTATCAACAAGGAAAAGTAGGTACCTACTTTTGCATATGACGACAAATCTTAAAATTAATTCAAACTGCAAATTGTGAATTAGCGAAGGGAACAAAGGCAGCGCTGCAGGTAAGTCATTTGTCACGCGGCCGATAAAGGCCGGCTGTGTCGCGCATGCAAACACGGATGCACATTAGCTTTTTCCTCGCATGCCTAGATTGAAAGTGGCCTTTTCCGTCCACGTAATGGTTACATATAGGGGTGACATTAAGATATCCCTCCGTTTTAATAACGAGACAAATAAATATAGATGCTTTATGTCTACTGAGTGAGACATAGATCTAATATAACTATGATGTAGATGAATGAACTTTCAATTGATGAATTGAGCTTAAATTGATTACAAGGGCAATGATAGAGAATTAGTAAGGATAAATAAATTCATGAAGTATTTAAATGTTTGCATTCCGATAATTCATCACCATCATAATTATTTAATGTGTAGCTAAATACAGCCACAGGCTGATCAACAGAGCGCGAAGCGACCGCTAACCCGCCAGCCCAGCGTGGCGATTATGGGTAAAGCCTCCAGGTGTTTGCCCAAAGTGTCCAACAACTGGAGAAGCCTACGTCCAGCAGTGGACTGCGACAGGCTGATGATGATGTCTTCTTGGCTTGACTTTGTGTGTTTGCGTTTCACCGTTCTCCCTTGTGCAGCCCTGTGCTTATAATGTCCGCACCCGGCCGCCACGCAAAGCGGCTCGCCGGCATCCCGACTCGGCTCGCCTGCCGCCTACTAGTTAACTTTTTCTTATCACTACCCCGTCATTTTCACCTGACTGCTGGCGACGTAGATGAGTAACAGCGACATGTATAGTATAGGGAGACGTATGCCAATAACAAGTTACCTGATAGTAGGTAATATTTTCCATGGGAACTTCTACCGCGAGCATGCTACTGCGAGCATTCCCCACGAGGACTGATACCTGTACCTGCTGTTTTTTGTACATTTGTTCTGGGTTGAGACTATTACTTGGTTTAAGGGTAATTTTTAAAGGCATAATTTCTACACGACTATAATGATGGACAGATTGGCCTTGTTATAATCACGGACTATATAGGCTTTTTAAAAATATAAAGCTATAATTTTAATCTGATCTTTTCATTTATTGGTTTTACCGACCTAACCAAATGATCACCTACATAATGCGTCCGCACTTTGGGAACCCCTGTCATAGAGAACTCTCGAGCTCAGAATAAACAAGAAAATTCAGCAGCTTTGCATGACGGGATTTACCGCAGATATAATGATAGGATTAACCTAACTACGGTTTAAGAATTGCTGTTTATGTATCACTTTGTAACCGAACTAATCACTACCCATATTAATTAGAGCGGTAATTTCAGCCTAGACTGGTTCTGTCCAGCATCGGTCGCTACTCGTCCATTATGTCGTCGCGGCAATGTAATGTGTGTTATTTTGTTTCGCTATTTCCCGTCGACGATTGAAGCCAGCGGGTCATTTGCATTTCCTCCACGACGCACCCCGGCAATTACGAGTCGCGAGCTCTGACCGACTGAACACGTGTTTTTATGTGATAATTACTGTTGATGGATGAATTGTCGTATTTGTCTGTACATTGAAGTTTTGTTTTCTGTTAAACAAACGTAGAGCATTCTCAGTTTTGAGGCGTTTGAAACGCGCAGGTGCTGCGTTGTAGAATCAAGTAGGTAAGTCTTGTGGACCGAGTCGGTGGTTGATTGATGAAGTGATGAATTAACCAACTTGGTCTACTCAAGAATACCGTCATGAGTAAACGTTTGTGTTTGTTCTGTGTCGGATTCATATAAACCTTCCTATAAGCTTAATTGGAAGAGTCCCGAAAATGAGCCCAATGCATCCACGATAAGCAATAAATACCAGAGTTAAAATTGTAAGCTATTTACTCGAGAAATTCAATGCTCTCTACACAAATTGTATCAATATATAGTCATCAAAACTTATATCAAAAACATAATTAAAACAAAAAAACAAAACAATAAAAAACCCCAAAAAAAAAAAAAAATAAACAAATAAACAAACAAAAACAAAACAAAACTAAAACCCAAAAAATCAAATAAACCCCCCCAAACAACAAAAAAAAACATAAAAAACTAAAAAAAACAAAAAACTACCCCCCAAATAAAAAAAAAAAAAAAATGCGTAAGTTACCTACGTAGGTACAGAAATAAAGAATTGCTTATTGCTTTCAATTACATAGTACTAATAATACCGTAGGATCAGCGAAGTACAGAGGTAAACGTCAAATTCAAGACAGCGATACATGCGCCGATTAACATATACTTTAAAGGAGAAGGAGGGAGGCACAATCAACATTCTATATTGATACATTATTTCAGACATATTCCCGTGCTTTATGTACCTATACCTACGTGATAAGTATAACTAATCCATGATTGTTATCTAATACTCAAAGTTTAATAAGCTATCATTAAAATTACCTTGAAAACATGCACGCACATATTTAGGATTACTAAACTCGGTAGGTCTACCTATAATACCACCATTTGAGAGAGTATATTTAATAAATGAGTAAGGATCAATAAATATTTATTTTTAACGACTTCGAAAAAGGAGGTAGGAGGTTCTCAATTCGTCTGTATGTATAATATTTTTTTTTTTTTTATGTTTGTTCACCGATTATTCCGTCAATTATGGATGGATTTCAAAAATTTTTCGACAGTTCGACAGAGGACACTTCCGAGGTGGTCCCATTATCACCAAGTCAGGATCTGATGATGGGATCCTGGAGAAATTGAGGGCAACAACCGAAAATTGTATGCTTATATGGTGTTTTTGTTACGTTATCATATTCTACTCAGGTATATGCTTCCGGGCGTCAACATCTGCTGCTGATGATGAAGCCACAGAACTCCTTAACGGTTAGGAGTTAGGGGACAGTACTGACATTGGTCGATAGGAACTAGGTAGTAGTATGTACTTATGCAGGGCTAATAGGGAAGGTGATTTGGCAAGTGATTTGCTTGATTCTAGATCACAAAGTCTTCACTTGACTTAAAGCAAAATTTTTCATTACTAAGTAAAACTCTTAAGGACATTAATTAGCCTTTATTCAAGGTCACAGCACATTAACGCAACTAAAAATAGAGAAATAAAATTATTTTGAAAAAAAAATTAAACCGACTTCAAAAAAAAACACAAACGACCAAAACTAAAAAGCGATAAATAACGTAAGTAATTCTATCCTTAATACATAATTATTTAAATATTACAATTATCACTTATTTTTGAAGTCGGTGCCAGCCAAACAAATAAATGTATCTATATTGTTGTGGGGACTTGCCGGCCGCGCGCGTCATACAACAAAAGTCTACGTTAGGTACCTAGAGACTGGCACCGACTTCAAAAATAAGTGATAATTGTAATATTTAAATAATTATGTATTAAGGATAGAATTACTTACGTTATTTATCGCTTTTTAGTTTTGGTCGTTTGTGTTTTTTTTTAGTACAGTAAATCAAACATGCACATAATACAATTTCATTTATTTATAAAATGCAGTAACCTGTATAAAACTTCAACATCTTCATTACATCAAGTTACTTCAACTATGTATATAAATATTGTATTATAATAGTTATTTATACATATGTACAATTAAAGTGCAGTTATATGATACATAACAACCAACATTACTATAATAATAAGTACATTTAATTTATAGAACAATCGATGCAACAGATTTAAATAAAGTATTTATTTAGTAATATGCTATGGCAATGTTAATTATTACTTAAATGTTCTATAACTCGAGAACACATTTGTAGCAAATGCAACAACTGGTATAGTGTTTGGGCCCTGTATTAAATATATGTTCTTAAGTATTCTCCCGATCGAAACTCGGCTTCAGTGCCCAATCTCCGAAGAGATTAGGCAAATACTATACTCGTATAGTCCACAAGTGTGTATGTATGTGTTAAAGAAGCACTCTCGGCTCTTTCACTCCCACAATCCAAAACTTTAAACAAAGTCTAGTTTTGACATGGTAATGAACACTAATAGTGGTTCTTCTTAATCAGAGTCCAAGTCTTCATCATCTTCAACTTGGAAGGCCTTGGCGGGGGGTTTCAACATCTTGGACTTACTGATCAGCCTCATGGTGGCGGGACCAAGGCTCCCTGTGGGGGCGCGGGGCGCGTCACCGCTCGCACCCAAACCGGCCTTACCTTCGTTACTGACGAGAGGAATCTGGAACAAAGTTAAGGCTATTTAGACAAGTTTATAAGTAGCCTTGCTGTCGAGATCTTTTCTTTTTTGATACAATTGCGAAGTCTTAGTGCAAAATGTCCTTTTCTCGAACGTTCAAAGTCTCAGAATGCCCTTTCCAATTATCACTGAGACGGACATCCTGAAAAAGAACATTTCAAAAACAATAGCCCTGTTAAGTTAAAAGAGATATGGAAATAGTCCCTTAGCATCAGTCTTATGAGCATTTTCTGTTAGGTATCAAAATCAAAACAGCATTTGATATAGAGATGGTGATTGATTAACAATCTTCAGTCCACGCGAACGAAGTCATTGGTAACAGCTAGTCTAAATTTGAATTTGTAAACATCACATTGTTTTGATTAATTCGATATTTACAGCGAACAAAAATTGTTTACTAAACAATTATGAGAGATGATGTTTTTTCTTTTATTAAGCGTCTCAATGTCAGAAATAAAATTCTCGGGCGTCATGAGCCGTAAAAATAATTTGTACTTCACGCATAAACGTTTTGCGCCGATTCACACCTCTCCAAACAAAAAAAAAGTCGTTAAGTGTAAGTGTACCCAGATGGACTTGTCCGTACAAAAGAACAGTGTTCCGGAGTCCATAATCCAAGAATTCATAGGATTGGTAAATCATTTGCTGGCTTGGTTGTTTTTAATTTAATTGCAATAAAATGTCCTTATTCATGAAAGAGGGCCATTACAAAGCGGATGACTTTTTCAACATGACCTGCACTGAGCTTCCTAGAGAACACACTTTCTTTTTTATTAAAGTCTTTGCATTATATAAACTCAATACCTATCTAACCTTGCATTGTATGACTTTAAATTTATTATGAACGTTGTAATTAATTGTAAAAAATATTGGCGATGAAAAACTGTATCTGTACATTTTTTTTCCGGTTCTTCTCGATAGAAACAGCTTTCCGAATCCGGTAGAATCATTTTTCTTCCTGATTCGTACCTGATGTTTCATAAATGCTTGTCATAAGTTTATATGAATAAAGATATTTTCCATTTCATTAATATTTATGCGGACAAAGCTCCTATATGTAAGTTAATTTAATATGCCACGATGAACATTGAGAATGATTTCTTAATTACTTTTCTTCCATTAGCTACGATGATGAATGTTCACTAGAATCGATCGTGAAATGATTCAAGTGATTACTTCGCTGGAATATCTATCCGTTCGTACGTTTCTTTGTAATAAAATAGAAAATAGCTTTCTATGAAACTGTGCACCCTAGCTTAAGTAGAATAAAAACGTGGCGTCCATTGGAGCATAAATGAGTAGATACGCACCAATCACGCAAAATGGACAAGTACAGATAAGCTGCTTCATACAAGGTGGGTTAGACAGGGAATGTAGTGCCAGGATACCGCATTCAGTGCACTGAATTACACCAGAATTGTAGGTAAATGGTACGAGATCAACAGTGTGATGGATGATAGACGAAAAGACGTAGGATAAACATTGTTTTCATACTGAAGTGTAAGTTATCAGAAATTATCTTTATTTATAGATAGATAGAGATAAATAAATTATGTTTCCGAGTTGGACACCCTCGGGGGCTCCATTTCGTAATGAACAAAAATTTTACCCCTTACATACAAAATATAAACACTATTATTTGACGGCACCGGTTCCTGCCATAACGCGAATATGTTAACCACGATTCGATTGCACTCTCTGCACTCACCTAGTGTATGTCCATCATTCATTGTCTTCGTCTAGCCGGGTTATTATCCTAGACAACGGAAGTCCAGATTTCCTGCACACGGGGCCAATAGCACAGGTCAAAACAACTCCATATATGGGACAACCAATGCCACATTCGTGGATTTTATGGTCGGCACGTCCTGTTATGTAATACGTGAACCACATGTGTTATCGATGAAAATATCTATATGCCAGTTACAGCACTACTCGTAAAAGGAACAACTAATATTTTTACAATAATTGCTACTATAGTAATTCAGTAAAGACAGCCATAAATGTAAGAAGTGCGAAAATAATTCCTAGGCGAACCACTTACGAGTACCTAAGTGCGATAAAAGTTACTGTTGATGTACTATTTATATTTTTTTTATTATAGTAGCACAAATATATTGGCCTGATGATCCCGTCAACTGATGGAAAGCGAAAAAGAAGCCCAAGTCGTTGTTGCAGCGACAAGTAACCAAATCAATATCTTGTCAGTTGCTGCTAGGCATGTAAACCCTAACCCCGACTGAGAAGCCAAAATTTCAAAAAGTCGACTCTGTACACACGAAAAGAATATACGCCAAAACCATTGAACTTAATTAAAAAGAACGCTATCTTTTGTTTTTCTCCATTATCTGTATCTCAATCAATCTCTATTATAACTTTTTAGAAAGTAGATTATTTATAATTTAAACACACACGTTTTATGATATTAGGCAATAATACAAAACACAAAGTATCGGGTCTGCCTTTTAATGAAGCCCATTTCAAACTCGTAAATTCCTTAACTGCATGAATTCCGCGATGTGGCGTTTGCGAGTTTAAAGTGAACATTCTCGCACTTTATAGCGGTTCAAATTCAAACAGTTTTATAAATACTCCTCATTAAACAAACAATTGGAAATTCCAAAAATTTTGCCGCTCATGAATCTTGAAAATTGAAGAAAAAATCTAATTTATGAATACGCATGCATGATTCAGACAAACTGCGGTCAGGTGTACAGTCAGCATCATATGTGTGCCGTAGGCTACGCAAATAGATCTATACCAATAAATACCAAATATATCAACACACTGAAACTTTCAAAATGATATCAATCCCTACAACCGCTTGTTAAGATACATAGGGTACACCTATGTATCTTAACAAGCGGTAGTCAAATACTGCTACATTGTATAACTACCTACTGCTGCATTTATCGTGCATTAGTATGCAATACTTATATTTTTTTTATTATGTGTAGTAGCAGATATAGCAGATATAGTTATCTGCTGTAACTTTATTATTATACAATAATATATTGTACAATAAAAACATTTATATTTTTAATAAACAGAAGTAATCAGACAGCTATTTGTCAACTGTGTACCTACTTAGATCAATTTCATGCTTAGGAAAGTTGATTATCTTTATAAAACGTGGGGCCCGTAAATATTTTTGACTCTTTATTGTGTTTCTAGATCTGTAGATCTATATGAGTAGCCTGCGGTGGCGTAACTATATCATCTAATTGATAATGGGAGTTGAGATTCTCTTCTGACCGGGACCTCTTACTTGCCCGCTGTACTTACGTCACTGGTAGCTTGCGCGCTTATATATCTGATGCTGACTGTACAGTGGAATAATTTTAAAATTCTCAGACGGTGAATATGTATAAAGAGTTTCACAACAATCTTAAGGTCTATCTTAATATGGACATTAAAGACAATTATTGTTGTATGCGCGTCGTAACTCAGTGCAGGGCTGCGCCGGCGCAGACGCACGCATGCACGATGCAGTTAAGATAGCCGCAGCACCATGAGCGGTCATGTTGACGGCTTCATGCTACCCACAGGGATGAGACGTCGCTATCATACAGACACCAATAAGGTAAGCTGTAATGATATGATAGCTCAAATACAGCACTGTTAAGAGCACGACTTGCCAGTCAGGCTATAAATAGAGATAGGAGGATATCTAAAAAATATCAGCATGTTACCGGAAATCAAGAGAGCAGGAGGGGGACAAGTCATCATCATCATGTTCAACGTCCACAGCTGGATATAGGCCTCCCGCAATGACAAATGTCATTCGAGGAGATTTGGCGACGTGAATCGGGTTGGCGACTGCAGTTGGTTTTATTTGTATCCAGATAAAGTAAAAGCTGCAAAGTAATTAAATCAATCACCTGTCAGTTGCCACCACCATGCCGGAGTGTAGGATATCTGTGGCTCTACACCGACTGATCCCAAAACCGACCGAAGTCCCTTCACGTGTGTTTTACAGAGTGTATAATGTAACCGGAAAATTGGGTCGCGTGAGAATTGCGATAAGTTGGCCACATCCCTAGTTTTGGAGTCCAAGTCTCTATTTGGGTCGCTAAGCCTGCGGAGTTCCTTAAAGTCGTAAGGCCTAGACTTCTAGACACAATAGATAAAACATTAGGCCTTGGGACATGACGACATAGGGTCTTACATACAAGGTTAATATATTTCCGATCATATAATGGAAACTAGTAGAAAATGAAGCGGTATCTTCATTCTAAGTTCATGTTTTCATAAACGAATATTTCACTAAGTCCTAGCATTATACCAGAACATGACAGCACTCAAACGACGTTAGATAACTTTGATAACAGATAGCTTCTAGGTATAAATACCTATCTGCAGCATAAATTAGACATGTCAAGAATACGTTGCTCATTTAATGGCGCATGCATCTTGGTTATCATATCTGGCTTTATTCAGACCGCCAAGTACAGTTCTGTTATCATATCTCATGCTACGGTTGCATGTAAATTAAGTATGGCCCTTTTACATTGTAGCAGTGGAAGCTTGACACCGTAAGTGATTTGTATTGCTTGTTTTATTTTAATGCAAGCGAACTTAGAGCGAAATAAAACTGTTGGTTATAACAATTTCGTATCAACCAAAAATTAGCAAAAAACACGGTGTCATTTTCATTAGAATAGAAGAGTATTTTGTAAATATGTCAAGTGCTTACCTGTTGCCATCATTTATATCGAGCAAAGCAAGATAAAATATCGCGTTTGTTGTATGGGAGCTCTTCTAAAAGAAGAAAAGGTTTTTAATATACAGCCTGGTGACACCACGGACACCAAAGTCTTAGTAATAGGATCCGTTTTCACCCTTTGGGTCCTAACCCTAAATAAAAATCTTAATATCTTTAGAGTAAATTCAATACCATATACAAATAATCTTTCCTAACCCAACCATATAAAAAATTGGCCAAATTTTGTATTAAAGCTAACACTTTGTTAATAGAACAAAAAGAATATCGCCTGTCACATACTTAAAATATTTTACTTTCGTTTAAATTGTTTAATAGAGTACCGCCTGTGCGACAAGAACTCAGAAGAATTCGGTCAGCCACATAAATTTCATTGCTACACATTGCCTAGGTTTTAACTGGATTACCTAAACGGAGCATAACAAAGGCAAAAGGGAACAATTCCTCACACATTATTGTCCGATGGGCCATTAAGATAAGCCTGCGCGGCGGGTCATACTTCGTCGTCAAACCTCGCGCATAAATCAAACGGACATACAAATGACATGTCGCAGAGATCTGTGCATGCGATTGCATTATTTCGCAGTAAAAAGTACACGTAAGTGCGCGTTTAAATCGGCAATCTTATGTTAATTTCCTGTGTGGGCTAGAATTGTACGCTATTACGAGTACTGTGCGGATCGCACATCTTTAGATGGGTGTGGTAAAACAAAGATGGATTGCTGCGAAATTACTTCGTTTAATTTCTTTTAGCGTGGACTGGGGAAATGCCGTGCAATATCTGGCATTTTTAGAACACTATCTTAGTATTTTTAAATTCCTTCTAAGTCCCCAATTAATGAAGGTTGGCTACCTGTCTCTCTAGCAATCCGCAACAATTCCGCGACGACACTCGCAATCTCAGTCCATTCGCAAATAATCAGTAACCAAGATTTCCGTCCACGACCACGTCGTCTTTTTCCATTTTTATCATCAACTTGGAAACGTCCACTGCTGGACATAAGAAATTTTCCCACCAACATCCTACTAATATTATAAACGCGAAAGTTTGTTTGGATAGATGGATGGATGTTTGTTCCACTTTCACGCAAAAACTACTGAACGGATTTTAATGAAACTTCACAGGAATATAGTTTGTACATCAGATTAACATATAGGCTATGTTTTATACGAACATTCACGCGGGCAGAGCCGCGAGCAGCAGCTAGTTTCTCATAATTATCAGTTACGGCAGTTTGTAACGGTCCGTGTTTAATATCAGATTGAAAATATCTAAAATACGCAAATAATTTGTAACCATTTAACATTTCAGGTAACAAAAAGCTCAATGAAAAACATCAAACCATTGGTGTTAATCTTTTTTTTCTGCCTATTATCGCTTGTATCATTACTGCATCATGCTTGTAATTCTCAAGAAGTTAATCCCTACGACACCTATATTAATTTTTGACTGGCTTCAAGAAAGTCTGTACACCGATTTCTCCGTTAATTACGATTTTCAACAAAGAAAGGATACCTTACTGCCTCAGCGGAAAGGTCACTTAAAAAATAAAAATAGTTACTTAAAACCTGCACACAAAGTGCGTAAAAGAAATGTTCCGTGTTAAAAACCATAATGTCTCTAGCCGTAGGCTGCGCGCGTAGAATTGTTCGCGGTCTTGTCAACAATTTGACGTCGTTTCCATCTGCTACCGGGAAGTGGTAATTGCATCAAAATGACACGGTAGTGCGTAGATATTTGATCTTTAACTTTTCCGAATTCTCGACAGTTAAGTCCAGATATGATATTAATTACACCTGGTATTAATGGGAACTGGGCACATGTGATGCGAAACTCTGTAGAGTCTGCATGGAAAAGTTCCATAACGGGATAAATAGTTGTGGATTTTTTTAAGTGAACAATGTAGCCGGGCGACAGGAGCTTACACCTGATATCAAGCATCGCGTCTTGTAAAACTGTAACTCGTAATTATAGTCTGGTCCTGTTCTATGCCCTTCAAACGAGACGAATAGTTAAGTCTCATTCTTGCCAATTATATTGGCTGCTCTTTAGTAAAAATGATTTAGATACGTTTCATAGATAGTGTTTGATAGTACTTAGTACTCGGTCATAGCAGTATTTTTAACAATCTCAACTTTTTGTCATGAAACGCATGAGGATTAGGTTATGGCTTCCGAAGTCAGGAGCCAGACGATTAGTAAGAAGAAAAGAACGATTTATATGGTTGTGAAAAACGAGTTTACAGTTAAAATGTTGAACTAGTAAATTTAGGTACCTACTTACTAAAATATAGGAGACATTACTAACTAGATTGGCGCAGTGACTCAAACTGAGTCTTGGCCTCTCATAATAGCCTCCTTCTATGTCTGTCATACATAACCTCCTGCAAGCTATCGGCTGTCTCATACAAAACTATACTAAATACATACAAACATGTGTAAATTTCCAGTGTAGGTACTAGCCGATCGGCCACTGTGGCCTTAATACCATCAGAAAATTATTACAACTATCAACGCTTTGACGCTTTCTTGAAAAGACTGCGGTAGGTAAGTACAATATATTGTTAAAAAGTACAATAAAAACATTAATTTATCAACAACAGTGAGCGGTACACATTCGGACGGACCGGCCCGCGTCGCTGCATCTGCAATCTGCATACGAATTGCACTCGGTTCACGACCCGCCGCGGGTAAGGCTGAAACGAAACCGACCTAATATCGATATACTCCATACCTTATCGATATCAACAAAGTATCGATGCAAAGTAGCGTGGCGTATAGTTTTGATTGCCTGGTTGGAATGAATGAATTAGCTATGTGCTTGCACCGCCTAGAAATAGAGGGTCTCTGGTGCGAATCTCGAGGCAAATGCTATTAGGTTTGTCTGTCAAGAAACTACTCAGTTTAGATCCGAAGACAAGATGTTTGTGTAGATACATCCCGTTGCATCGAATATCATGTTACGCTACTGGCCTGACTTTTCTCCAATACCAAAATATTGGCGTATGTTTCTGAAAGGTCAGTCAGGGGAGTAGTACTTTCGTTTCTAAAATTATATTTGTATAGATATTAAATAACAAAACAGCAACAGACATTAGGTAATTAGTCCATTGAAAAGTTACATTTGGGGTTGCGTTTTTTAGAGGACGCAATTATTTTTTTTATTTATAGTTCTATGAGAAAAAGTTACTGAACTAGTTGTAGAGAATTTAATTTGCAACAAAAAATGTTTACATTATTTTTTATCAAATATATAGTTTATGAGATATACCGTAAAAACCAATTCAACCCTATTTTCAAGATGACGGCCGTGGGACAAGGGTTGCGACCCCACAAACTTGTTTTAGCTTTACAAAGACCCCCCTACACATCAAAAAATAAAATTGCGTTGTCTAAAAACTCAAGGTAAGGCCTAAAAAATGTAACATTTCAAAGGACTAAATATTTTTAAACTGTTTGATTTTACCTACAACGAAAAGAACAACACCGAAACGAGTCTTTTCAAATGAAATTATTATTATTGGATTGCAATCCAGATTATAATTGTATATTTTATATGTTATTCTTTTGATTGTAATCTGTCATGTGTATAAATAAATAAATAAAATAAATACAGCACAGTCTACCACTGCACTGTAGACTACCGACCAATTTTGAATTCGTTAAAAGGATCCTATCTAAATCTATCCGGTAGGATTTGTTCATATATCTACCAATCAATCGATACCAAATATATAAATATCGAAAGGAAAAGCATCGAATAAACACGGCAGTACCGTTTCATCTCTAGCCGCCTGACGGACACCGAGACAAATAAACATGCAACGCTTTTCGTCGGACAGACTTCACAAACGGTACATTGTTGCACTCGCTAAAACCTCATGTATAAATACATCAGTTCATTATCAAGGTTCAGTACAGCATATGGAAACGTAGTGAAATATTGTAGAGTGAAATAAGCGACACTTCAAGTCATAACAAGACAGACAGAATGACTTAGGAGTTGAGTAAAGTTCAACGTGGTCATTACTACAGATTTTATTGTAAGCTACCCACATTTTTCGAAAAAGAAAAAGCACTTTAAGCAACTACAATAATGCTCATGTACTAACCAAGAAATACATGGTTCCGTATAAGCGTGAAGTATAATCTTATCAAAAAGTTGTCTTATCAGGTAGAACTTGTTGCAACAGAGCAATCGTCATATATCCTTCAGAAATCGATAGGGAAAGCCCTTCTTTGAATCGATTAATTAGCTTGGAAAATTTAATACAGATGATGCGAGAATGTAATTCCACGTGAATGAAAATGTGGGCTGAAACTAGTAAACTAGTATATACAATCTTAACACATTCACTGTTCGTGGGGTAGACACAATATAAGTTTTATTGTTAGTGACCCACCGGTGGCTCATTGCACTGGTATTTTCCAGTTTCCAGGTTAATCCACCACTGAACACGAGATGGTCTCCAACAGCTATTGTGCTGTTAGGAGATTACGGAATGGCCTTAATCTGAGGTACCTCACTAAGATTACCGACTACACATTATTTAGGTATAGTGCTATAGTTCCCGTCTCCTATGTGCATGTGCATTAAACACCCACAGACAATAGACTGATGCAATACTCAGATGCTTGTGTCACGCTACCATTTACACCTAATCACCGCTAAACGCCCAACCAGAACAACATAAACGTGGTACGGGTCCATTATTATTTACCGAACCTTAACTAGATAAATCCACACAGACGCATTGTGCACTTACGCCTGTATTTACATATTTAACCGTCCAATTGACTGGATAAAGGCAGCAGTAAATTCACCTACTAAATGTTCCTACAACACCATTCAGACCGCTTCAGGCCATCCCAACGACTGCATTCGCACTCACGGAGTGTTAAAAGACGTACATAATGTGTTCCTACCAAGTAGTTCGCATTTAAAAACTTAAAATACATTGGCAGTAAATTGATAATTGGAAATGATAATGTTACGGTTTTACGCGAGCCGTATAAAAGGTTAAGGCGAATGTTCTAGCGTAAGTGGGCTTATTATCACCTGTAAAATACAAATATGAGACGCACGTTGCCAGAACGATAAAGACAGTACACTTTTGTGAAGAGTTTAAATAAAGTTTAACAGAGTGATAAAAGGCGACTGATTGCAGAATTCAAGATTTATTCACTACTAGCTGTGCCAGCGACTTCGTCCGCGTGGAATAGTTTCTTGGGTAGTGATTTTAATGACCCCCAGTGCCTGGCAGCTGGCAGCGGCGCGGCGCAGATCTCGGCGCGCTTTATATACCCGCGCAAACGTACAGCAGGCTCGACGTGATTTTTTTTTTTTATGTTTGTTCACCGATATTTCCGTCAATTATGGATGGATTTCAAAAATTTTTCGACAGTTCGACAGAGGACACTTCCGAGGTGGTCCCATTATCACTAAGTCAGGATCTGATGATGGGATCCTGGAGAAATTGAGGGCAACAACCGAAAATTGTATGCTCATATGGTGTTTTTGTTACGTAATCATATTTTACTCAGGTACATGCTTCCGGGCGTCAACATCTGGTGCTGATGATGAAGCCACAGAACTCCTTAACGGTTAGGAGTTAGGGGGCAGTACTGACATTGGTCGATATTAAACTAGGTAGTAGTATGTACTTATGCAGGGCTAATAGGGCAGGTGATTTGGTACCTAAGTGATATGCTTGATTCTAGATCGCAAAGTCTTCACTTGACTTAAAGCAAAATTTTTCATTCCTAAGTAAAACTCTTAAGGACATTAATAAGCCTTTATTCAAGGTCACAGCACATTAAAGCAACTAAAAATACAGAAATAAAATTATTTTTTTAAAAAAAATTAAACCGACTTCAAAAAAAACACAAACGACCAAAACTAAAAAGCGATAAATAACTTAAGTAATTCTATCCTTAATACGTAATTATTTAAATATTACAATTATCACTTATTTTTGAAGTCGGTGCCAGCCAAACAAATAAATGTAGGTATATTGTCGTGTGGATTTGCCGGCCGCGCGCGTCATACAACAACAGTCTACGTTAGGTACCGAGAGGATGGCACCGACTTCAAAAATAAGTGATAATTGTAATATTTAAATAATTACGTATTAAGGATAGAATTACTTAAGTTATTTATCGCTTTTTAGTTTTGGTCGTTTGTGTTTTTTTTGAAGTCGGTTTTATCAGTCTGTTAAACTTTATCTGGCGATTGAAATATCAGACTTTAATGAATTATTTTGATTTATAGAATATACATTGCTTTACCGTAGCAAAAACTGGTATTTGAAAGTTTGTGCTTGGCAAATATTCGCGTAGAAAACGTACTCAGTTTTACATATGAACTGAACTAACTTAGAAGTCTTAGAACTAAAACCAACTATACATATTTTATTCATTTTCGTATTCCCAGGCAAAGGTTCGTATTCTAAGTACACGGCCAGTGCTACGGTACCCTAATTTTCGATGAAATCAATATCCCAACTTAGACGCGACCAACTTAGCTGACATATTCCGAGTAAACCGTACCATTTGCTCGTTTACTTTGGCAACACAGGCGGCTAATACCGCTCAGTTGCGCGTGGGCAGCTTGCCATCTACATCGTCTACTTTGTAGCCCTGATATGGTACAGCTTGAGGCCGGGACTCCAGCAAAGCGGAGACGAGACGAGCAGAGACAGAGACATTAAACGACCAATACAATTGTGTTAGGGTGCTGACTCTGGACTGACTGGCTCGATGGCTCATTTGGTTGTGATTGTAGGTTCAATCCCCGGACAATACAAACATTTGTGTGCATGAACATGTCTGTTTGTATTGGTCTGTGTGTTTTCTATGTATAATACGTACTTATATATAAAAAAAGTATCTAAGTAAGTTTATCAGTGACAACTGATAAACTAGACATGGCGTGGCATGTCTTAGGTTATTTATTTATTATTTATGCTATTCTACAAGAGATGTGCTTGTGTAGCACAGCATAGCTGAATGTGAAATCTACGCTACGAAAATATGTAACCGTTTCCACCAACAATACGCTAGGTAGCCAAACGAGGCGCTGGCAACCGCCTCATAACCATCACAATTGAAGGCGTAGCTAAATACTAAAGACCGGTGACGGGCAGCAGCGTCACCGGAGCAAGAAGCTACGCCCTGCGATCGCCAACCTGCCTGCCCAGCGTGGCGATTATGGGTATATTCTCTATATACCCTATAGATGTTTGCTCTAAGTGGCGAACAACTGGAGAGGCCTATGTCCAGCAGTGGACTGTAATAGGCTGATGATGATGATGATGGAAGCGGAGATGGGACCTGTGCGCGGATCTGAGCGATGTGAACAGCGTGCAATGAGCGCAAGCGGTAATACTCAACGCCTAGTATCCGAGCTGAAAATCATCTCTCCTCGCACAGCACACATCTCTTGGCTCATCGGTTTGGTGGAGTCCCGGCCTGATCGTATAATTGACGCGTATACGATTGTCAATTCAAATGCATTCGGTGTAAAGCCCCTTGACTTTCTAGTCTGAACGTAATCTATTGTAATAGTGCTGCGGCGAGATCCGCATTTATTGTGATGCACATCTGCTCGGGATCGGGGCCGCATTTTCATGAAAGCTGTTTATATTCATTTGTTTGAAATAACATACAGGGGGACCTTATAATGAACAAATGAACTTTAAGAACCTATGCGGGCTGGCAAACTTAGGACACATGCTGTCAATTCAAACTGTTTTTGTCATGCTTAAGGTAATAAAGACTTCGGAAACGTTATACGTTATCATATATAAATATTCTAATAGAATGAAATTGTTTCTTTAAGATATCATATCGGATTCCTTATTCGCAAAACGTTGAACATGATTCCAATACGAATCGAATAGAATAGAAAAAGACAAAGTTTCCAAATTAGAATTCTGACGTTTTGTAAAGAAGGGTTATACATATGTGAGCGACTTACAGTGTTAAATCATGAAGAGGAGTTCGAGATTTGCACTATGTACGACTCTTTTTTGCCATGTTGAAAATCTATAATACCAACATATCCGAATATAAACTGGCAGATGGCCAAACTTCAGACTCAACTTACTTACATTTAGTTGTTTTAAGAAAAAAGGATACTCAATTGGCAAGTAGTGAAAAGCTTCAAACAGTTGACATAGTAATTGAACCGTGGTAACGCTAACTGGCGGGCGGAGACGCGAAATAGGTTGAGATTAATTAATCTGCGGCGCGCGCGTGTCGCGAGGTGCCGATACGCTACTCACATGCTAACAGGGTGGCCAATAATGAGTATTCAAGACAGGATTTTTTTTATACAGCGAAGGTGGCAAACAAGCCTACACGGTCCACCTGACGTTATGCGATTACCGCAGCCTATGGACGCCTGTACCACCAGGGGTTGTCGTTGCCACCACCGCGCGTTGCCGTTTAGGTTCGTTATTTAGTCGTTTGTGGAGGGACATGGACCCCTGTGTGTTAACCCATTGCATACGTGGACAAAAATCACACTTTTATGCGTCAAAGAACCAGACAGTATGTCACCATGTGAGCTGAAAACCCCGATTGGTATATAAAGAGAACTTTTAATAGATACAACTTATAACTTCGATTGTAACCCAATTTGAATAAGCATATTTTACAAGTTTTTGTAACTTGTAGTTTTCCTTCAAAATTCGTCCTATAGTTATCGCAAAATATGGAATATTTTGGATTCGACTGTCGTGGTGCCTAATACAAATCCCCCAATTGCAATTCGATGGACAGACACCATAAAATCCGACACCAAGACCAGATACCGGTGGAGCAGAATCGCGAAAGAAGTATAATGTGGGTATAGATAATAATCTATTGCACAAAACTCAGACATTACAGGAAAACACCCCATGTGTTACAAGGTATGTAAGTGCTAAATCTATACCTAAGTTGTCCGTTACCACATGCTAGCGTGGCGACCACAAGCGCGGCTAGACATAATGCAAATTGGTCGACGGCTGCGAGCTACACTCGAATATTTAATTACCTGCTCCGTACGCCCGCAAACGTATCGGGTGCGGCCCTTAGTGGCCGGCACTCGCTCAAATGCTCACTCGACCGCTCAGACAAGTAGTAGTCAGTAACTAGTGTAGTACTGACTACAAAACTAAATAAAATGATTAAAAACTTAAAAATACACGTGTGATCGTAATATTTTTGCACTAGGCCACCAATTGAATGCAGGCTCGATCGCAGTAGAAAGAAGAATGGAAGTGTGTTTATTATAAGCACCTAGCTAGATATTCTTCATTAATATATCGAACAGTAGACTTAAAATACATACATAATTCTGCAATTTATGCGCTCTAATCACTATTAGCGTTTCTTTCAGACAACTTCTTTTACAGTCGGTGAAACAATCGACGAAATTTTTTGTTGCCCTATATCTTTATTAAGGCTGTTTTGGATAGCCACGTTCCCTCAATTAGTAAAAATAGCAATTTAATTTAAATTGAACAAAATGTGTTACGTAAGCTAAATGTTTGTTAATTTTAAAAAAATAATCTCCAAATGCGTATATTTTTTGTAAGATTAAGCAGGATATCTATTGAAAATCGTACACAATATTTACAGTTTCACAAATCGCCTACAATAATCATTTCCAAAGATATAAAAATCGCTTTCATGACACACCAATGGAGCCGAATTCAAAAAGAATATTTCTGCAAAACATAATCCTTATACTCACTTAGGGTAAAAGTGGGATAGACGCCCTTGGAGGATAGACGCCGCACCTTAAAAAAAGAGTATTTGAAACCAAGTTCACGCTCTAGTACCAAGTTCCTCGGACAGATCTCGCCCCGCACAGCTCAGTCGCGCACGCGCTTCGACAGGACTGCACGTGTCGCCGCTTGAGTTAAAAAAACGTTTCAAAATTTTATCGCGCTCGCATGATTCTTGTGACAGTGACATTTTGACGTGTTCAGAACTTTCGTTTTCGAAGGTAAGTTTTAAGTGTGTATTGTTATTTAAATAGTATGTATCATTTATATTTATGGTGTGTTTATAAAATTACGAAATTATTTAAGTATTTTTATTTATTTGCTGGGGCGTCTATCCCTACTAAAAAGGATAGAGGCCCCACTATTGACTGAGTATAGACGCCCTTAGAGGCATATATCCTCTATGACTTATTCACAGGTACTTAGGCTGTAGGTAAGATTTTTTTGAATAACGTACCTATCTGTATCTAGTTAATATGCAATTTAGTAGGAAAATTGACTTTCCAGTTTATTTATGAGCTGTTTATACCTTTACATGTCGTACTTCACTGTACTTGTAAAAAATAATGCAGCGTATCACCTAACTAATTTCATTTTTTATTTTAGACAAAATGCCGCGAAAATATAAAAGGAAAATAGGGGCACCCGTTCGTGCTGCTTGGTCTGAAGAAGCCCTTTGCAAAGCTTTTGGGGAAATGGATAAAGGCCAAGTTGGTGTAAATGAAATATCTCGTCGATATGGTATTCCATCTCGAACTTTGAGGAGGCGATATGCTAAAAAAAGCTGTGAAAAACTTACTTTGGGTAAGTGATAGAGGAATTAATTGCCCTAATCAAATTCAATGTCTTCTTAGTTTGTTTTTTCATACTTGTCCTTTTTGAATCCTCAGTTTCTTTCTGTACCTATTAATTTCTTCTTTTCCAGGAAAACATCCCACACTGGACTTTGACAACGAGAAACGTCTCGTAGCGCACATACAGAAATTAGAAAAGGCAGGATTTCCCACAACACGACAGGATGTAAGAAGACTCGCTTTTGAATTTGCCGAGAAACTGGGTTTGAAAAATTCCTTTAACAAAGAGACACGTATGGCTGGTCAGCACTGGCTCAAATCATTTCTTGAACGACATCCAGAACTCAGTATTCGCCAGGCAGAAGGTTTGTCTATTGCAAGGGCTCAAGGATTAAATCGAGATGAAGTAAACAAAATGTTTGAATTGTTGCTAAAAATACTAACTGAAAATGATTTGATCGATAAACCTGATCGAATTTATAATATTGACGAAACTGGAGTTCAAATGAACAATAATCCTGGTAAAGTTATTGCTACTAAAGGTGCCAAAGTAGTAAATTCCATCACTTCTAGCGAAAAAGGTGAGACAATGTCAATTATAGCTTGCTGTAACGCTGTTGGCAACTATGTTCCTCCGGTGGTCATTATCAAGGGGGTCAATAAAAAACCAGAGTTCCAAGAGGGTCTTCCGCCCGGAGCCAACGTGTACATGAACAAAAAATCTGCCTACGTCAACTCAGAACTCTTTCAAAAGTGGATGAAAGAACAGTTCGTGCCAATAAAACCACAGGGTAAGGTTTTGCTTATACTTGACGGGCATTCATCTCACACTACTGCTATTGATTTACTAGAATTAGCACAAGAAAATGACATCATATTGTTCTGTTTGCCAAGCCACACTACACAGGCTTTACAACCGCTTGACCGGAGTTTTTTTAAACCTTTCAAAACTTACTTCGCTTCAGAAACTAAAAACTGGATGTTGACTCACAAAGATCGAAAAATAAATCGATACATTGCTGGAAAATTAATAGGTAATGCATGGATTCGCGCTGCTACCTGTTCTAACGCTGTGAATGGGTTTCGTGCATGTGGTATTTTCCCGTACAATCCTTCTGCTATTCCCGACAGCTACTTTGCTATCTCTGATAACAGCTTTCAAAATCTAGATGAAGGAAACCTTGCTCAAGACCAACCAGTAGCAAGGGAACTCGACGCTAATGCTGATGTGACTTCATATTATGTTGAGCCTCAGCCTGGTCCATCGTCATCAACTGTCAATAGTGAGCGAGAGCCTGATTTCGGGTTCTTACTATATGAAGATCTTGCAGCGGACGCAATAATTATTCCCGTAGAAGGAAATGCCAGTCCGTCCATCCTTTCTCAGAATCATAATGTTGAAACTGTAGAAGTCATAACTCCAAGTAAATATCTTAACGAATGTTCACCTATCCCGCAAATTCCTGTTCCATTATATAAAAGAGGCAAGCAAGGTGCTGCCGTTTTAAACTCAGAAGAACATATTAACTCTAAGAAAGCTAAGTTGAAAGGTAAAGCTAAGAAGCAAACACCAGACAAACCTAGAAAAAACAACCAAAAATCAGTTCCTAAAAAGGAAAGACCGAGGTTTAGCTCTGAAAGTGAACAAGAGTTCGATGAATCAGATTCTGACCAGACTGAATCTGATAAAGAAAATACTCAATGCAGAGAATGTTTCGATGACTATGCAAGTACCAAGTCCACGGCGGACTGGATTCAGTGCCTGATGTGTAAACTCTGGTTACACGAAGATTGCACTCTATATGGCGATTACTGTAATAGATGTGGACACAAGAAGAAGAAGTTTGCAGCTCTAAAAGCTAACCTGGCCAAAGTGAATTCAAAGAATAAGTAACCTGACCAAAGTAAACAGTATCTCTATATTTGTTGATTATTTGAAAATTTTGATTACTGTTATTTTTTTTAAGAAGGAAGCTTTGGTTTTTCCCAAAGCCAGTCTTAAGGGACGGATTTGTTTTAAGTTTTATTATTCCTAAATTTAGTTCTGTAAAGTTTTAAATAATTTTTAATAGACGTTGTTAAGTTGCTAAGTTTACCCAAATAATGATTGAAGGACTGAGCCATTTGTTCCTATAAAAGTGCCATTTACTTTAGTTTTACGGTATATTTGGATAAGAAAACCTTATAATATATTATTACAACTAAGAAAGCAAATAAACATTTTATTTAATTTTCTACGATATTTTTTTTATTACGGAGGCATCTATCCCATTGTAGGGCATCTATACTCATGTCGAAATTTTGCCAGGGGCAACTACCCCATACAGTAGGCGTCTATCCTCAAACAATAAGTTTTTTTTAGAGCCGAATATCTACAGATCTACGGTATGCATTGAATAATGATATGAGTAGATAATAAGTATAAGGACTATAGTTGTTACAAATAGTTAACTCACTCGAATAGTGCTTTAAAAAAAAAAGTTATAGTCAACTTACAAAAAGTGGGGCATCTATCCCACTTTTCACTACACGGTAGCCACCAAGTTACTAATGTGTTTCCACATATAATGTTTCCATCATTAAGGCATGTGCACACAGGCAAGATCAAAGTCCTCAGTCACGATAATCCCGGGCTAAATTCGCAGTGGGTGGACGGGCGATTTGTAATAATTGTAATACGCCACACTCGCGTCTCGCCTCGCCGCTCTACAATGTTGCAAGTGGGGTTGCCATTCGAACAGGTATCCTCGGATTTGTCCAAGTCTGAGGTTACGCCGACTTTACGGATTTGCTTTGCTCATAAATATCGCAGCCTTATATTGAGCGGGGACCATTTTGGTACCTACTTTAGATTTCTTAAGCTGCTAAATGATGTGTACAGCATCAAACAAACCGAACAAAAATTCCTTTTATTTCGTGCGTACGCTGCGGAATAATGAATGCCCTTCAAAAAGGTCGGGGGTAATGTAAAAATGTTATTGTAGACTAGGTTAAAATTTTATACAACTCTTACTACATGCGCGGGGAAAGTATTTTATTATAATACCTAAATAACCCTTTTTTATTTTTTATTTTTTTTTAAGAGGGGAATGCATTAGGCACCTTCATGCCGTCTCCGGGGGGAGGCGGCATGGTGTGTGGGACTCACACCTCCCAAAAGGGAGGGCATACCCACTAAACCCCCCTGTGTCGCCAGTGGGCAGCAAGTTGCAGGGACACGGGTAGCGCCGAAGCATACGGCCATATCCCTGCCTGCCCTGGCCAGCCGCAGATGATAAGCGGCCGGCACTCCTGGTCCGGGGAGGGCAAATACCCCTGCCCCCGACCTAAATAACCCAACCCAACACACGCACAGAGCGCCATCTAGTCCCAAATTAAGGCGAAGCTTCTACTATAGGTACTAGACAACTGTTAAAATTACTTAGATACTTTTTTTGCAAATTAGTATATAGCAAGCATCTAGACCAATACAAACAGACATTTTAATGCACACAAGTGTTCAAATTTTAAAATTGTATTGCAATATCAAAAAGTTCGGGATGTAAGTTCCAAACTCTGGTGTTCTACATTTCTTGTCCTGGTTGACAGATGTTATAGATGGCAACCCCAGTTGCAATGTTTATCCGATTCAGGGCTGTCTGCCGCTAATGGCACGGTCGTGTTTACTCTGTGGTCTTACGCGACCATGATAGCGGCAATTAGATGAATAACGTAATGATGTCGGATTTTTCATACTAAAAACACATTTCAGTATTTTTAAAAGCAAAATTATCCACTACTAAATCCAGTATAGAATAAAAGCTACCCAACGGTACAGAAGCGAGAAATCTGAGGATTTCTGCGGTTTTTTTCACTCTTTCATTGAATCTACACTAATATTATAAAGAGGAAAGATTTATATTGTTATGTGTATGTTTGCAATAGGTACATAGTACAAACATTTTTGTGCATGAACATTTCCGTTTGTATCGGTTCAGACTAAACATCCAGATGTTTACTGTGTATGTATAACTAGCTGTGTCGCGACTTCGTCCGCGTGGAATAGTTATTTTTTCCCCGTTTATTTTTACATTTTCCATTATTTCTTCGCTCCTAATAGTTGCAACGTGATGTTATATCCTAAAGCCTTCCTCGATAAATGGTCTATTCAACACAAAAAGAATTTTTCAATTCGGACCAGTAGTTCCTGAGATTAGCGCGTTCAAACAAACAAACAAACTCTTCAGCTTTTATAATAGTAAGTATAGATATGTATTTATCAGTTGTCCCATATTACAAGGTTCAGCTTAGTTTAGAACTAGATGGCGCTGTGTGGCCCAGCGTGGCATGTCTATTTAATATTTATTAAGTACCTTATTAGGATTGGGCATGTCATGTGGGCAGGATGGAGGAGGAGTAATGGGCCAGGATCACACAATGGATGCTAGAAGACGGCTATCGCCGTAGGGGAAGGCCCGAAAAAAGAGAGTGTAATTATCTGATCATTCAAAGGATTGGCAGGCTTTGGCTTTAGACACAAAACTGTGGAAAAGCTTGGGGAGATCTTTGCCCAGCAGTCGGGCAGTGAACGTGGATAAAAAGACTGAAGAAGAAAGAAAGACGTTCGTCGAATAAAAATTTAGATAGTTAAGATTTTCGATCTAACAACCCTATTTCCCTACATGTAGTCAGCACGCGCCTCGTCTGTCCGTCCGTCGCTCACAAAGATATCGCTTCGATTTCCAATTATTCTTTCAGCTCGTATATAATTTTCGACGCGGATCCGTATTATTATTGCTAACGTAATGCTGATTAAAATCGTGATCTTTGCATTCATTATTTACACTTCATCTACACAAGTTTCTTTTTTACTTTATTGCAACCAGCCTCTTTATGAGGTCTGCGTCAAATGAATGTTTAGACAGTTATAATAGAAATAGCATGATTAGAGTTATGTCGACTTAGTGACCCCGAAAACCACAGACTTTTAATCGGCCGATAGTTTGGTCGGGCATCATGATCAGTATGAGGATGTATGCAAGACCGCATACTACAACCGACTGATCTTCATACTAATAGGCCTGTTTCCGTAAAAATGTAATTAGTCCGTCTTTTAGATTGTTCAAAAATAAAAGACACGTATTTTTGCATTTGTAAATTAGACCAAAAATGACAAAGATATAGCCCGTTAAAATTACGCGTGACGTCAAAAAGTGGGTGGAGTGTTGTTTCGCCACACGAATTTCATTGATTTCATGGCTCTAGTCCGTTAAAAAATATCAAGATGTGTATAGGTACGCATTGCAAACTCTTGGGTTCGTTCACATACCGATATTTCTTAAGATCTTGTTTCCTCTTCTCGCACACTTTAACTTTTACTCAAACTTCAGATATTCATTTCTGAGTGTTTCCAACCGGTTAAAATGCGTTTCAGCAAAAGGAAAAAAGGCTGGATCTTTTAGGACTCGAGTCCCAAAATAAAGTTTATTGTCAACAAGCGTGGGCTGCGGGCTTATTTGCGAAACAAACTCGCCAGAACTAAGTGCGACCTTCGTGTGCTGGGTTTCGCACCTTATATGGATTTACCTGCATATTTAAATAAAATGAAAAAAAAATACAAATGTTTTATGTTACTTCGAAGGTTCTACCATTAACTAGTTTTATTTAATTTCAAAAATCACGTTATTCTACAATTCAGTTATCGCGCACGTTAAAATTAGGACAAGTCAGAGATTATCCAATACGCATACTGAATCCACCGTAACAAGAAAACTTGCGATCTGAATGAAATTGATCGATATGTGTGCGTTGTTGTTTAACTCGTACGATTAATTATTGTAGGTGATGCGCAAATTGTCACGGTATGATTGTTTTATTTGTTAACTCTTTTATTTATCCTCTGAAGTAATCAGTCCTTATTCTTGGGATGCATGTCCTTGAATATAACCCGCCGATCTATCACGACATTGGCTTTCTATACTTAGGCCCTTACAAAACTTTTACGAAATCCCATCATCATCATCAGCCTATTGCATTCCACAGCAATCCAGTTGTTCGCCACTTTGGGCAAACATCTGGAGGATTTACTTTAGCGGTGAGTGCTTTCCGCTCCCCCAACAGTCCGGTGATGATCGGTGATGATGTCAAGGCCGCCCTGGCCATCAACGTAGTCATTTAGAAAACAAAAAAGAGGCTTTACTTATACAAACGCCACACCCCATACCAATGAAATTCTTTCATTTGTAAAAGGCCGAACAGATTTATCTTCCGGATCCCTAAAAGTTCAACATTCACTTCTCACGCGTCGGAGCGTCAGATACGCAACATTGTAGCGAAACATTCATCAGACGCGATGCGATGGACATCAAACTGTGCGTGTTAGCCGTGTTTATACATTACTGCTGAATTTAACGCAATCCGTACGTGATTGAATAACATTCTTTAGAGGTACTGTACCTGTTAAGAATCCAGTAGGATCATAATGTAGAGCTTATTTAATGTTAAATTCGATGTAGTAAGTTCATAGAGTAAATTTCAATTTTTTTTTTGTCATCCATACTGTCTGATTTTGTGCGAAAAGGTATTTTTATTAATTTACGAAAATATTTTCCATTTCTATTAAAAGGTTAGCATATCATAAAGCTTTCATACATTTATTACAAGGTGCGAATGTTCTGGAATATTTTAAATTGAAAACCTTGGCTAACAGCAATCCTACAGGCTTTGGTGCTATAGGTATTAACTACTCCAAATTACTAATTCTAAACATACTTAAGTACCATTAATTTTTTGTTGGCCGTTGGCCAATATGAATGGTATCCTTTACTGGAGTTACATCCAAAACTTGTGCTTTGTAGTTCAAAGTTAGTTTCAAATACCGATTTATATGTGCATTTTTTATTCATTCCTATAAAAAAAATTACATTATTTTTATTGGTTGTAAAACCAGTGTCAATACATTAAATAGCTTTATAAAACACTGCCATTTACACGGATACATCCATCTATCCGTGTGTAATAAATAAAGCTGATTTATTTATAGGTAATTTGTCATACAGGCCCTCATTATGCAAATTGCTCACCCAACAGCCTAAAACCTAAAACATTACCATTACATGGGACATAAACGATTTAAAATCAATTAGCCAGATATGATTAAGCACAAATTGCTCATGGTAATGTTTCTCATGCTAATGAGAGATAATCAACGTGTAGGGGTGTACGGTGCCATGATCAGGACTTGTTTGGGCTGGTATGGTAACATGGCGAAATTTTGTATATAAAAAGTATCTATTAATTCGTAAATTGATATCTATTACCAAGCGGAGGCCTGAAACTTGGCGAGTACGCTAGAATTAATAACAAGCACTGTCTTGACCGAATTAGAGATGACAGAGGCTGTCACTACGTAACCTATAGTGTGCATTTAGACAAACTAAATTTATGAAACCATAACTCTTCTGGCGCATCACGACACGACACGCCACGACACACCACGACACACTAGTATGCATCTGTCTTTAGGCGGCACTTGCTCCCATAGACTAACGAGGCAATAAATCACAAGACTCATAAACCATATTTACACAATTTGCCGTGGATAGATTACGAACCATCCATACAAATTAATACGTTTTATAGTAGTTAGTTTCATGTAGGATGATACAATTTAAAATATTCACGAAGAAGATTAACTTGCAATCTCATTCCTTAATCTAGATCATAGCAAAGATAGTAAGTAGAATATTTTAAATACAATTTCAAGTACCGAGTCATAGGCTAAGCGTATGCTGAATCGTAGGCGCCGCAGGTTCACGCAGCGCAGGGCAGATTTCGTAAAACACAGGCCATTCGAGACCTACGTACGGTGCAGCGCAGGAAAGAGGGACGTAGACATGCGTCTGTCCTGTATGTCTTTTTTAAGAGGGGAAAGCATCAAAGGATCATGAAAGGACCTTCACATCGAATCCACGGCGAGTCCGAGTGTGTGTGGGACTCACACCTCCCAGAACAAGAGGTATACCTAGTGGATATACCCACTAAGCCCTCCTGTGTCGCTAGCAGGCAGCAACTTGCAGGGATACTAGTAGTTGTAGGCGGCCGCGTCCCTGCCTGCTCTGGCTACCCGATGACAAGCAACCGGCACGCCTTGTCCGAGAATAGCAAGTACCCTACCCCGGCTTCGGAGAGCAATAGAGTGCTTCCCGGGCGAACCCCTTGCAACGGTGTGGCTGCACCACCACTATGGAGTGTATCGCGGCTCCCTACTCAGTCCTATATGAGTGCCTTAACCGCTCTGCCCTGTTCTGTGCGTCACCTGCGTCTCAGCACACGCTTCGCCTTAGACTGGCTACCTTGCGACATTGTTGCAGCGCCGACGGGCTTACACAGACCTGACACATCGCAAATGACTAAATTACAAGCAACGGTAATGGAAACGAAATCTTACTCTGAAAACTGATATTTCGAAATAGTTCACCATTTACTGTTGTTGAGCTTTAGGGCTTTTCGGTGTTGCTTTAATTTCAAACTAAGGCTGGCTGTATACTTAAGTAGTACTTACATACAACTGTATAATAGGACTATGTAGTACTACCGGGTAAATAGGTTAGAATATCTTTAGAAATCGCTCTTTATAAGCGTAGCAACAGTGTGGTTGATGGGTCCCGAGAAACATGTTGTAGTGAATATCATAATGTTACTTTAAGATTTCAAGTCAAAAAACATTGGGGCTGAAAAATAATATAATTTTCAAAGTGGGTAGTAGACAAAATAAGTTTGAGAAGTGCATGCTAGAAATAGGAATCCAAAACTTACAAAATCACTTTATTTTTAAAATACCTATCTATTTTTAAACGACTTAATTTTTTTTGGAATGTTACCCTACTGCGAGATTTGTGAACCGAATTGAAATTTTTTTTTGTTCGAAAGTGTGTACTTCCGAGTTGGTCCCATTGTCACTATATTGAAATCGGGATTTTGCAAAAAAAAAAATGCTTTGGAGAGCCTTGTCATGTAAAGCTGGTTCTCAAAATGATAGCAATTTTAGTGTACCTACCTACTTAAAAAAAAAAAAGGTTTGTTTTAACCGCAAGGTTTAGTTAGGATCTATATTGAACACACAAAAAAGGGCTGCAAAGTAAGCACAGGTTCTTAGGAAGCAGCAAACTTGGATATACGCCTCTCAACCCTACGCTAATTGTTATTCGTATTTACCCATGAAGTGCCAAAAGCGGACTTTAGTGCGGTTTTATATTTTGTCAAAATTAACGATTCCATCAATTGTATTTTAATTGCTTGATTGCAACATCGTTAATAAAAATATACAGTGTTGCCGCTTCGAAATTTAGAGATCTCACCAAATTAGGAACAGTTACTTTTATGGGTTACGAAAACATTACGAAAAGAAAAATATAATATTCTGACGTGTCTCATAGCGTCGTAAGATTATTTTTAGGTATAAAAGAAATAAAAATTTACTTCTTTAAAAACTAAAACGGTTGTAAAATTTTTTACTGTCGGGTCCGGACAAAATTCTTGTCACTGTTTTAGCGAACGGTATGTTTACTTATTAATACTAAAACGCGCCCGATAAAAATAAAAGCTGGTGTTATGTTTAATTAGTTATTGTGACGAGAAGAGAATGAGAAGCCAATACCCATTCTTGATACACTTTTGTCAAAGAAATAACGGTTGCTAAAATTAGGCAATAAACATACATATATCTGACATTTGATTTCCAAATCAAGGTAAGAAATTACCGTACCGTAGAGATTTTTTACGTGGTGCGCTCTACATGATTCAAATCACATGACAAAATCTTAAGATTCCTGGCTTGGCTAGTCCTGATATGAACAATGACAAAGAGGCAGTCAATTAGTCATTATGACTAATATACGAGGGTAAATAAACATATACACAATAAAATGAACAAATAAACATATACACAGCAAAATTTTAAAAGAGTCGTAAAAATGGCGGCGACGTATCAAATTCGATATTTGCACAGAATTCAAAGGGCCTTATTAAGTCAGTCCTTCCCGTATGATTGATAGCGAGTCCTGAGTTATTTATGAACGCCTAAAATGCAACAGTATGAATGCAGAGGGCTCATATACTTATTAGAAACTTATATTTGACTGTTTCCTTGGTCTAGTGGTAGCGAATGCCTAAGAACCCCATCCAACACCACCCCATCCCATGGAAACAAAGAGCACCTTCAGCCGTTAGACCTGGGGCCTGATCTCTCTCCGGTTATGTCGAACAACCGTCCCATCGGATTATGAGAGTAAAGGAACAAAAAGTGCACCTATGTCTCCTTCGGATTGGCTGTAGCCGAAATTCGGGCAGGAGAAAAACTTCGTATTCTTCCGTTACCCTCTTGGTCGTCACAAATGCAAGAAATTTGTTACGATCGTTTTAGTAGACATGTGAATTGAGTAGACCCTCTGTATCTGTTACACTTTTTGAACAATAAGGATACCTACTCACAGACTGACTCATACAATAGCCCCGCCTGTTTGTTTAGAAAATGCATTAATAATACGTAAAACAATGATTAATTATTGGCGAGTTTTCGGCCGATTTAGGTATGGGATTTAGAAGAGTGAGTGATGAGCAGCAGCGAATACCGATTCATTAAAAAGTTTTTCATAGTAGGAAAATAATAGTGTCTTTCAAGAATACGAGTATTTTTATACTGTTAGCACCGATTTGTTGCCTTGATTTATTAAATATATTTCGCAAGGTATTTCCACCTTTGGAAACGATAGGTACTAATAACCCAAGACATGCCACACTGTGCCATATCATTTCAGTCGAAAACTAAGCCGAAGCTTTTAAAGCTATGAGTTTTTTTCTATTCCCAAAGTCCCAATCGAACCCGCGTCTGTTTCAGCGTTCAATCTAGTAGTGTCTGGTGTTGGCCGTCTGTCCGTATTATAAAATAATACTCATACATTGTGAACATAATAAAATACCTACCTATACAGGTAAGCACATTTATTTCCTATACCTATGTTAAGAACGGCATACAATCTAAAGTGCCTAGCTCGACACAACGTTTACTGTTTAATGCTCATACTACAACCGACCCTTTTGCCCGTATTTAATGCCCTAATAAATACACACGTATATTCCCTTTATTGCGTTCACAAATACTTTTCAGTATAATGACGTAATGGGCTTACAATTTTGTACTCGGGGGTTTAGAATTAACGGCGACAGCGCGGTCCAGACACATAAAATTAAAAAAAAAAGAGCCGCTCGACAGTATCGTCTAAAACAGCCCTAAACGTCACCGTCTGAACACGAGTTAATGGCAGGCCATCATTCGTCTGGCCCTAATGTGAAGCGGGACGTAATAAAAAAACCGGGTAAATTGTTTTAAATGGGCAGGTAGGCCCACGCCCGCCTGACCTACAGACAGCCTGTTATTGCTAAAAAAGTATAAAAACTCTTTTAGGGTCCACGTAATGGAGTATAAAACCTGTACCTACAGTCGCGCTTTCCGTGAAAGGCAGACATGACTTTCATGTCAATCGTAATAAAAAAAAATAACGGAAGGGCTGAGTGCCAACGACGATCAGCTGTTACGGTAAACGACGAAATATTTAGCGAAGTGGAAAACGCCTTAAAAGGGTAGACACACATTTGCCTCTCAACAGTTAATGGCAGTTACAAATTATTTCTATGACAATACATTTGTGACTGAAAGAAAATTGTCTCTTCTATTTATTTTTTTAAACATTCATAAATTTACTAAAGTCTCTGCTTTTAGGGTTGTGCATGTGTTAGTAACACAGTGTTACTAAGTCGGCGTTTTATCTATTTTACATGGAAATTAAATGTATAGGAACTTGATCTACAAGTTGGTAAGCAATTGAACTTTACAGCTTAGGTACTTTATTTGATTGAGCTAATGAGCAAAACAGTATATAGTAATTAATATATAGGAAAAGATAGGTACATGAATAAAAGAAAAGGTTTGCAACTTCTTCTTCTTTAGGTCTTGTCCTACACACTTTTTTACGATGACATTTTCGCTTGTCACACTTAGATCGATCAAAGTTGCGAATAATGGGAAAGGCCTATGTCCAGCAGTGGACGGTTAGAGGCCGATAAAGATGACACTTATACTTAATCACTACATAGTATAAAACAAAGTCGCTTTTTCTGTTCCTATATCCCTAAACCCCTATGTGCTCTTAAATCTTTAAAACTACGCAACGGATTTAGATGTGGTTTTTTAATAGATCGAGTGATTCAAGAGGAAAGTTTATGTATAATGAAATACCCGTAGCGTAGAGAGGGCGGGTCGCTAGTAATGAATATAAAAAAGACCTAAATTGTGTTCTTTCTCAAGATGCAAAAAAGAAAGTACCTATAGTAGTTTCGAAAAGTGAGACTTGTATGACCAAAACCATTATTTCAGCTGCATGAGTTCGACCTTAACCAAGTGATTTAGGTTTTACGACAAGGTGATCCGCAGACTGTACTAATTATTCACGGCAGCCCAAATGGAGATACAATTCATTTTGTAGTTTTTCTTAACGTCCACGCGTGATTGACGACTTTATTTTGTAAATAAATAAAAAATGCCATAACATCGGCAGAAGAAAAAAGGTTGCGCAAAATTACAGAGCATCATCCGTACGAAACGTATGGGATCATTTTATGATTTCGGCCACGAAATCATTATGCCTCGTCCACACTGGCTTTGTTCAATAAAGAAATAAACAACATGGAATAATAAGAAATAATTTCCAGTAAGAATACAGTTAATTTAGAACGTCCATGTTTCTTGAATGTTGCTTGCACTTCTTCTCAATAAAGACATTTATTAGCCCCTTATTAAGCTTGAAATATTATTTTTTTGCATGAACAAAGTCAATCATAATATGAATTTATTTATATTTCATTCATGCTTCGGCTGCGTTGTAGGACTTAAGGATAAATTAATTTTCATAATCGTATCGTAAGTCTAACGTCGTGTAGGCATTAGTTTTTATAGTTTATTTATGTGCAATAAAGTATAAGATAATGGGCACACCACACCAGTTAAGTAAAGGTTTAACATGCCCTCTATAATGGACGCATTTAATCATTTACTATTCCGTTGTCTACGCCTAGAAATAGCTATTGGAATTAAATGCCATGTCGAGTTATTATGCTTTGAAATGTGCAGTTGTTTAACCAATAATTTCATATATATCAATTATAATAACCCTGACATAGTCGTACGACGGTAGGTAAAACATTTAAATGATTGACACAAGACATCTTTTGTTTATGGAAACTGTTCGTTACTTCTGTACGGTTCGCGAATGTTCAGTGAAAGTTTTTACGATAAAATACGTGCACCTACGTGAAGTATTCCACACTTTTTTCATAGATTCCGTGGAGACAACTCTTCTGCGAACAGAAACAGCTGCTTCTACGGGAAGAGGAACGCAATAGCACCTTGAACGCACAAATGCCAAATGATCCGAAGCAAGTTGTCCATGCGCCAAGTATAACGGGGGTAGTCGCATTTCTAGGTAATTCATAATGTCCACTAGAATCTGATCGGCGATAAACGCAGGAAATAAGTTCGTAAACTTAGCCGTAACTTAAAAACTGAATTGACTATTTAAAAAATTCGTGAAATTGTCTAAGACAATACAGAAAAGTTAATTTCTTAAATTGACCCAATCGGGGTTCGAACCCGTATCTTCGTATTGTTTGCGCTTTTAAGCTTAAAGCTTTAACTAATGCGTCACAGAAGCTATAAAATTGAGGCATTCCATATAGTAATTATACCCGTGAAATGCTGTTTTATGCTGTGAATTCGGTTACATAATTTAACAAGCTTTAATAGTCGCACGTAGACTGTAGTAAGTAGCTTAAGGACTTATGGGTATCGGAATCAAGGAGCGTATCACAACTTAAATCTATAATTGTGCATAACTCGTGAACAGCTGAATCGATTTCGATAATTCTTTTTTTAAGAATATTCCTTGAAGTCCGAGGACGGTCCTTTCCTTACACAGAAAAAAACGGGTAGGTGTAGGCTAGGTATAGTGTGAACGAAATCGCGTCGGGTCAGCTAATAAAATAATAATATTGTTTGTTACAAATGTGCATCATACGAAAGTTTCTCAAGGGTAGATGGAACTCACAACCTAAATACACGGTAGGCAAGGGTCGTCACTACCAAACGAGAGGACGCGGCAAGTATGTAATATGCGCCGAATAAAGTATAATTTATGCTATCACTCACCGGCTCGGTGTCGCCCTGGCAGTTCTTCCCGAGGCCCTCGCCCTTCGACCAGCCCATTTTCTCCAACAGCTTGAACCCTTTGTTCTCGGGTTCTATAAACCTGTGGTAAGGAATTAAAAATGAACATTATTAATGCATGTAGAGCCTAAACAAACATACACTTTCTATACTTCGTATATAACCCCTTTTCTTAATAAAACGTGCGTTTTGACATCGCGATGGAACATATAGCAGTGACTAAAATCTTACTTATCAAACATCATAACGACGCATCTGACTATGTGTGGTTTCCGGATTTAATATATGATCACCCCATTTCATCCCGTGGGTATCGTAGAAGACGATTAAGGGAATATCAAAAAACGGGCAGCAGCGTTTACCTGGGAACAAATAAAACCTACTACTGTCACCAACCCGCCCACCAAGCGTGGTGATTAAGACAAATCCCCCAAATGACAGTAGGGATGTTTTCAGGGTCAAAATACTACTACCCAACCCTAACCCGGGCTGCCGATGCAGCACTCACCCCACGAGCTCTGGAGACCCCACCCTACTCACCGACAGAAACACGATCCGGACCCGGTCATTTGGCAATATTCTATAGGGGAGGTCGTTCCCCGTACGGAAGGCTCAATTCGAGCGAAGATTCGCTACGCCCTACCTTTTTTTTTCTATATGCACCTCCGGGTGAGATGACATGGTGTGCGGGACTTACACCTCCGAAAATGGGAGGGCATCCAGTGTCAGCAGTGGGTAGCAATTTGCAAGGGTAACGCCGAAGCATACGGCCGCATCCCTGCATGCCCAGGCCAGCCGCAGATGACAAGCGGTCGGCACTTCTGGTCCGGGGAGAGCAAATACCCTTACACCCTCCGGGGAGCAATAGAGTGCTCCCCGGGCGGACATCGTGCAACGGCGTGGCTGCACCCAAACCGTTACGCCCCTATGAGTGGATCGCGCCCCCGCACTCACCACTCGGGGCACGAAGGAGGGGCTTAGAGGACATACGATGCGTTGTATGCCATTCGGCGACCCTCGGGCCGGGGGCGGTGTAGAGCGGGCGCGTCTACCACAACGGACGCTCTCTTTCCGCCGCCTCCTTCTGCTAGATTACTATCTCCGAATGCGAGAATCGCTAGCCGGGTCTCCTTAGACGCCGTCATCTGCCGCAAGATCGCTATGCCTACCTCTACCTCTTAAAAGACACTTGACCAATAGTTACTTACGTGTCTATATCAGCGCTCTGCGTCTTCTCAGCATGGTGCGAAGACCCAACTTCTTCTCGCCTCTTCTGCGCGCGGTCGTTGTAAGCTGTTTCCTCTATGGCCAGTGGTTGCGGTGCGTACTTGTTCTTCAGACGAGCTAATTCGAGCTGGTGTTGTTTCTGAACGCTGCACGTTCGGGTGTACGCTACTTTCTTCTCTTTTTCTTGCGCTAGAAACGACGTGGGACGTTTAATCACTAGTCTATGGTCTGTTACTGATCTCCTAATCATATTTCGGCCACATCAGTAAAATATGTGCATACAAAAATGTGTAAATGTCAATGTCAAGCCACCATTGCCGGTCATATTGATGTAAGTCAGTCGTAAATAAATCCGTCCCACGTTAACCTGTTTTTCTATAAGTACTTTAATACCTCCTGCGTACTTGGCTAGAAGGTACACAAGATGTATTAACGGCCGTATTCACAATTTCACAAACGTTACTATGCGTCGCGAACGCAGAGATACCCAAAAACCCAAAAAGATTTTGGGCACGATCGAAACTTTTGTGAATACGGCCGTAATTGTACAACTGTGTGCGCGAACACAGGTGCACTCAAGAGTTTCTTTGCCGAAATTTTCTGGAAGGGTCTTCAGTAACATTTTTTGGCCAAACCAAAAAGGTATAAATTTCATTACTATGCAAACAATAGATAAGCCGACTTACTTTCCATTAGTAGGCCGGGCTCGCAATGGCCGCATGTGTCCTTCCCCGGGTGAATGTGACACAACAACTTTGTTTCACCTAGCTGTATTATGCTGCCATGCATTACCTGTTAAACGCCAAACAATACATGTACTCAAATTTAGTTTAGAATAGGACCTCCCAACCTGGGAAGCAAGCCTCTCGTAATTAAATACATTGTACCTATATTGTTACCTGTGCAGACGTCCACTGCTGGACATAGGTCTCCCCCGATAACCAATAGGGAATATGAATGAAAAATAGTTTCATGTATTTACAAATTTGTCGTAAAATAGATAAAAATATACTACGAACTGTGAAAACAAAATCAAAATCTCTGACGAAAACAGTTTTTTCTATGGAGTATGTATAGCGCGCACGGTACGTGACGTCATCCGCCACGTCGGGTCTCTCTGTCTAAGCAATCACTTTAACGCTCTAAAACTCGCTTAATAGAAAAGATAGTTTAAAAATTCTTCGATATTTATGTATTTGGAAGATAAAAAATCTCAATAAATCCTTAAAATAAGTCATGCATATTCCCTATTGTTAGTTGGCACCACATAAGACACAAGTTGGCACCACATCCTGAGGGTGCTTTATCGGCACATTTAAAGCATCCTCCATATGGTTCCTGAGTCGGAGCGGAGACGGAGCCGTACCGGGATCCACCAATCATATGGCATTAAATCAATGCGAATGTGAATTCGCAAACCCAATGATGACGAATAATGTGGATAAACCACACCTTTAAGGTTTTGTATTCTTTATTTGGTGGCGGTATAACCATCACAATTGAAGGCGTAGCTAAATACCACAGACCGATGACGGGCAGCAGCGTCACCGGAGCGAGAAGCTACGCCCCGCGATCGCCAACCCGCCTGACCAGCGTGGCGATTATGGGTATAACCTCCAGATGTTCGCCCTAAATGGCGAACAACTGGAGAGGCCTATGTCCAGCAGTGGACTGCAATAGGCTAATGATGATGATGATTCTTTATTTCGAAACAATATGTTATGTACTGATTTATTAACAAATACATTAGTAGATATAAGATAACAGTGTGGTAAGTACACTCACTTCCATCGGTTTGCTGACAACTTGACTGTCCGCCATGCGAGTACCGTTGAGTATGGTGCCATTCTTCGAGCCCAAGTCCATCACTACATAAGCCCTTAAAGCTAGATCGTATCTGATGTCCAAGTGATTCTGGAAATGGAGATAAGAGTAAATTTTATGTGATTTCGATTCAGTACCTCACTATGACAAAATGTACTAATGAATGATTTCTTTTATACCACTAAGGTGGCAAAGGTGGCCCGCCTGTTGTCTAGGGGTTACCGCAGCCTTTTAAGAGAGGTAGGGCGTAGCGAATCTTCGCTCGAATTGAGCTGCCCGTCCGGGGAAAGAATACCGCAGCCAAATGACCTCCGGGTCGTGTTTCTGCTGGTGAGTAGGGTTTAAGCTCGTGGGGGGTTAGGGTTGGGCCGGCATGGTAGTGGCAACTGGCAGGTAACTGACCAGTTACTCTTGCCAGTTGTCACATTGACATGGGCTTTTCTTTCGCTTTCCATCAGGCGTAGGAAAGCCATTATGTCGAGCTACTATAAAAAAAAGCCTATGTTACGCTACGCCATCATCATCTTCATCTGAGCGTGATTTTATACTCACTCTGGAGACATTATGGTCCCTGATCAGTATGGCGTGTTGGTCCCCCTCCCGGCCTACCGTGCCGCCATCTTTAGTCACCAGATACAGGCTCCCCACTTTCAGTTTGGGTAGATTCGTCTCCTTCACAATAACACGCATGCATGGGGGATGGTGCTTCGCCACCGTATCTAAAACAAACACATTAGGTAAGAATGAGAAAACTATCAATTATTCAAATCCAAAAACCGTCTAAATTTTAATACAAATGTCTACTATACTTAGTAATAAGTCAGAACATTGTACGTATTTGAGTTAAAGGGTTAAAAAAAAATTGTAAATATTAATTAGACTATTTTTTGATTTACACAAACTACAATTTATAAAGGTAAAAAACAAACCCATTCTAAATTAATCAATGTTTCCTTCATTTTTAAATTAGTGTTAGAGTTACTATGTACGAGTATAATACAACATTAATTTTAAACACTTATGAGACAGCTCGCTAGAAATAGGCTAATATTGTATAAACAATATAAAAAAAAAATTGTAGTTAACTTTAAAATAATAACAATTTTAGCCTTTCTTCCAAGATTTTACAGTTACAGGATTGTTATATTATATCTCTGATCTCAGTGAGTCTTAATACATATTACAGAGGGCGCCTACAATCTCTGCAAAGTTAAGGGACCTGGGAAGTAGCCTAGGATTAATCTAAAAGCACATTATTCCTTGCCCCTTGAAAATTGACACCACAATCATCATTTACCATCATCACTAGCCGTTGATGTCGATGTCACTGATTGTGTATCTTCCACATCAGATTCTTCCTTGCTGGAGTCACTGCATTCACCATCTTCAAGTTCTTTGGATTCTTCAGCTTCATCATCAATGGTTTCATCATCTTTTTCTTTATCATTATCCTCAGATACAATATCTTCATTCTTTTCCCCTTCAGTATCTTCATCTATATTCCCTTGTTTCTCAACTGTATCTTTAATATCCGTAGGTTCAGTTTTATCAGACACTTTCTTCTTTTTGCTGATCTTCCGTCTCTTGGGGCGGCTTCCCTGGTTGCTTGCGTCTTCCTTGTCCTGTAATAGACAATATTCTAGTTGGTATTGGGTAGCATCTTGTGCATTTCATTTACCTAAGGCAGCTTGGCCTCGAAGTGAAACCTGAGATAAGTTTTTCGTCAGGTTATCAATGTCGTCTTCAGTTTTGCGGTCCTGAAAGGTAAAGAAAAAAGCATTGATGAATTTTAATTGAAATGATTGACTGACCATAGCATTTATTTTGTGCAAGTCCTCTACAACAGATACAATGACAATGATGGTAAATATGTAGTATAGGTATACCAGTTTTTTGTAACTCTATGTCACACACAGTGCACATTTCTTCACTAGCTATGTTTATTTTATTTGTTTTTTTTTTCTCATTTTCCTTCTGTTTATGTGTTCTGTGTAAATTTATTATCTGTCTATTGTTTTTTCTTGTGCTGCCAATAAACTTATTTCATTCATTCATTCATAAAATGTCTATTTTGTGTGGGATGGGAATTCTAGCAAACCACACCAGTTCAGCAACAGGAATATGTCTTGTGATAGCTCCTGTCATTGTTATGACTACTGGACAAATGATGTTGGTAATATTTTTAATACAGTTTATGAGTTAAAGTGACATACTTTAACAGTGCCCCTATTCTTCATCCACAACCCAACTAATCTCATGAATGCCTTTTATCACTATCTTCTTCATTCTCACCCTCTTGCAGTCCTGTGCTAGACATAGGCCTTACAACTACTGCCATAGACAAATCAAAATGTGCCCATTGCAAAGAAAAAATAGACAAAACAAGGCTACATATGAGATACTCACTTTCTTATGCTTTTTAGCCTTTTTCTTCTCATGAATACTTAATGCTGCATTGGCAGCAACCGCTGTCCTATCTGGGTACGAATGAAAAACAAAAGTCTTCTTTTCATCTGAGTAATAGTAGTAGCATTCAGTGTCTGTGTGATAATATAGTCCTAGTTCCTGGAATTATAACATTTAAATTAATAATTATCACACTGCACCACCACTGTGTAGTTTGACTGAATCTGCTCCCATATGCAAATTCTCTCCAACCAAATTGGCTTGGCTGCTCCTTGACAGAGGTTGAGAACAGTGCAATGGGAGAAGAACCTTAGTGTATAGTATATCAAGAGTCTGTTGATACAACAACTTCATTCATTCAAAATTTAAGAGCCCCATTCTTGTCAGTGGAGGCATTTCCATTCTTCCCTAGACACCGCCAGCACCATAACTCCCATAGTATGTCTTGCATGACACAAACTTAATTTATTTTTTGTACAACAACTTACCGAATTATAATAATATCCAGTCTTATAATCATAGTACATGCCAGCAGATTCCACATAAACCATCCCAGTCTGTTGCAAAGCACTCTGAGCCACCTCCTTCACTTGATCAGCAATGCTCATACTTTTCTCATCACTATTGTTTACGTTCCATCCTGATTGTTCATCTTTAGTTTCTTTTGTATTAACAGGAGACTCCTTCCCATTCTCTTTTTGTGTAGAAGATTCTTTTTCTTGATTAGAATCCATATCAACTTCATCTTTCTTAACACAAGTATTTAATATCTCTTCCTCAGTTTGAGTGGAAGAGTCCTTACATACTGAGTTTTTATACTAAAAAATAAATACATTCGTTGTTAAAAGTAATTAAGCCTATCGGTATGATGACATGAAAGTTCAAAAACGTTGTTGAAAAACATGAAATTTCATACTAGATTTCTAAGCAATTTAGTCTTTTTTTCTTACATTAATTACACATGGCTTACCACAGATTTTAGCCGCTGCTTTAATTCAATTACAAGTTTACTCCTTTTCCTAATACACATCCTCATTTTCAATATTAACTTCAATATTTCCGGCCTGTATCTAAGCGACAAACGTAGACTCCTAAAATTTGGTTTCTTGTAAGGCTTTTTAGGTGTTTTGTTAACGTTTTTGGTGTCTTCGTTTAAAGTTTCTTTGTCTAACTCCATTATTACAGTAACGCAACAGTTAAATGATAATATTCAATAAATTAAAACATTAAATTATTTAACAGAAAGACATCTGTTTGTGAATTTTGTCGACAGACAGTGACAGATAAATGACAGCTATCAGATTTGAAAAATTCACAATGACAGATCTGCAATCCGTCCAAAAACATTTGATTAGTTCAAATGTTTTAGAATGCTATGGTCATATAAGATTTTTTATTCATAATGGGTTTGCGCTTGACGATTCGCCTGATGGTAAGCGGTATCGCGGTCACGCTCGTCTTGAATATCGGAAGGTAATAAGATCTATCAAAGAGGCGAACCAGTGGAGTGGCTTATGTCCAGCTGTGGACTGCAAAAGGCTGATGATGATGTTGTTAAGTCTCTGTAATAAATGTAACTCAATCCATAAAGTATGTGCAACAAGAACGCGAGTTATAGTATACAAATCGTGCACCTGCTGTTCATGTATTTTAAAGATATAACATAAATATTTTCAATATTTAAATGTTTGATTTTTTCTGTTTGGCTCACTCGAAATCACGAATTTAATATATGGTTTCCAAGGCCGACGATGCAGGTCGGCCTTTTTAATAACAAAATCTTACGAGCCCACGTCTGAATATGGCTGCCTGTTCCGTGAGCTCAAAGCACATGGGTGGTTTCCTCTGAATCATTTGAATGTTTGTTCGTTTGGGGCCGTGGACTATACTACCCGTACCGCTGTCTACGTTGGCATCCATTTAACGTAGGCCCGTTAGAATGATCGTTTGTTTGATATATCATAGAAGTAATATGTACTACGAGTACCTACTTATTACTTTGGAAGTAATCGTAGTACCTACTTATTACTTCCATGGCCTATATCTACATTTTACCTATTATTTTATTTCATTCATTTCATAAAATTGCCATGTTTTGTTTTGCATTAGATAGACGTTTTCTCTTTCTTTTTGTTTTCAGAGGAATTCTGCAGTAACTAAAACCTACTTGCAACTCGCTCGTAAGTCTCTTCACCCGATGGCTCATTGGTAGGAATATCGTTGGTTCGACCCTCGCTAGAAAAATCATTTATATGATAAACATTAAATTTATGTCTGATATCTAAGTATAATTAGTGTTTCCTTGGTTGAATTCGATTTCTAGATGAACTGCTTATACTTGCTTTGGAATGTATGTGATGTTGTCTGATTCGAGGTACATACATTTATTTTATTTATACCTATGCATATTTTTCACAGCGACAAGGTTCAAAAGAAATAAAATAACAGCATTCACTAGACCATTTTATTTATTTAAAAATAAAAAGCTCATTAATTACATAAATTATGTATGTGCGTTTCCAATGAAATGTGTTTAAACAAAATTAATGCAAAACATAATGCAAAATTACATTTAAACGATGAAAATGGTACGGTTTTTCTGTGGACATTACATTTAAGTACATTCTATTACAAAACTCAAAGGAAAAGAAAATATAATAATGACAACAACTTCAAATTGTATATCAATAACGCTAAAAAGATCTATATAAATGCACAACTCTAAACGAGTATACAGTAGAAAAAAATACATCCAAATGAAAAAGATATTAGCTCATTTCGTTCAGTAGTCCCTATAGTTTACATTTGTTAACCTTACAACTATGGTAATAATTAATTAGACAAGTACAAAATGATATTTCATCCTTAAAAATATCTATTCATAGCCTATAACTAGAGTCAGTTGTATAATTCATTACGATATTAAGTTAATTGTATTTAATAGTGTACATCAGCTAATCGTTTTGAATAAACCATGCAGTAAACAGCGATTCGTTTCAAATATCGGCGCTATGAGAGCCTGTTGTGGACATTCAACGTATTTAGTCGCCTCTAAACCCACTAAGGGCTGGTTAATTGAATCAAATTTTCTTTGGTATTCATTATTACAAGTACAAGTAAGTACCTGTTCAATGAATTTAATTTCAGTGATAAATGTATATAAAACGTCGTCATTCAGTCTATAGAATAAATTTTAATTCGTTCAAACATATCGCTTATTAGGCAAGTGAAGGACCAAACAAGCTCTCAGCATCAAGACTAGCACCTCGCACTACATAATACACTTGTAACCGCATACACACACGCACTACACATACATCTCGTATGGAAGATCTACGCTAAAGGCTAACATGTTACATTTTCGATATGTTTACTTTTAAATTATATTAAATAACAATTTTCAAACAATGGCACACGTTTAGCCAAACATTATTATTACCTGTTATCTCGGTGTGTTAGGGCTCCACTAAATATTAAACAAGAAATTTATTATCAATATCGAGTACTATCTACTATTAGTGTGAATAAGTAACTGCGATAAATAAAAGTAAACATGTTCGCTGCTTTTTAAATAAAAGTAATTTTAAAAATAATTTGTCGTCAAAAAGTAATTGACAATAACTCTGTCAACATCTCCTAGTCGTACGTCGAAAAATAGCTGTTATTATAATACTATAGTAGTCATTAGTATTAATAAAGATTGTAACTTCGGTGCAATAAGTTAAGTGTTATTGGCAGTGGACTGCAGTTGCTGTTCCCTATCAAAAATAATATGAAACATACTGTATTAAAGTGCGGATAGACCATTCAACTGTTATAACCACAGTAATAGGATACCTAACGCTCATCACTGTACATTTATGAGCAAACTAGGATTCGCAGCATATTATTTTTGACAGTCAATAGCATACTTAAGTCAGTGTCGCCCTCATACATTATTAAATGCATATCGCAACACCTTATCCTAAAAAGCTAAAGTAACATCCTCTACTTCAACAATAACACTAGGTACGTGTCCAAGTCTCTGCTTTTACATAATTGAAAATATCAACACCTAACCGTACCTCGTTACTTATACGAGCTATTTCGTGACAATACCTTAATAAGAAATTCGTGGTCACCTCAATGTGAACAATTCCTTGCTTTGATGAGTTTATACTTAATTTATCTCATAATAAATGCACGATATTTTATTTACGTATGTCTAACCGAAAACGATTTGTTTTGTGATATCAATATACACTTCGTTCAAATTAAATGCCGTCACAATTATTTATTACAATGCAGGTATATAAATTAAGTCAAAGAAAATCTGAAGTTGAATTCTCACGACTAGCATGTAGTGATTCGCGGCTTCATTATAAATCCGTACCTAATTTTAAACAAATTTGTGGATCGGTTTCTCGGTCTTACTCTAAGTCGACACGGCCATTTCTCTGCTTGTCAATATAATTGCGAACGCAGAAAAGAACTGTACAAAGGCTTAGAGTGAAAAGTTAAAAAAGATTAGGTCGAACACAGAGTGTTTAAAATGCCCGCTGAGGGTTCTTACCATCATCTATCGAGCAAGAAAGGGACAATGAGAAAGTTTAGTAACAAAAAAACATCCAATAGATGGCGTAATATTGGTAATAGTTCGGTTATGTTAGGATTGGTCAACTTCAATACAAATTTTTGTCATGTCAAAGTAAACCAATCACGTGATAGCTCGCGAGTGCACGTTTCATTTAGATTGCAAAAACAATTATGAATAAAATTATATGTCATAGAAACTTTTTATGACGGCTCACATCAGCTCGATAGAAAATAGAAAGAAAATCTCATAATAGGCACTCAGAGAAATGATCGCGAAGACAATGAAATCCTAGAACACGCTCGCCCAATAGACGTCAAGATATGACACGCCCACTCCGAAACCTGTTACCCAAGTTTCGTATCAATGCTTTTAGATCGATTTCTTAAAAGGTGTATACCTACTCTCAAGTAACAATCAACAAAGTTGGAGCGAAACTGAATCCTAGCTTGTGAACATCGAGGCTCGAAACCGCGTTGCTAGCTAAGGTAGATGCATCGATGTTCCTTAGCTAACAGAACTTAAGACATATCATACATGTGGTAGGTGGACGTGGCCTCGGGGCGCGTCGTCGTAATCAACAATCATAAAAAGTACGACCCGAAACTTCGATAAAGTTCGTAATGGGCGTAGAGTCGGACGCGTCGACCTCGAAACCTTGTTCTACGCTACGCTAATAGTAGGTTGCACATTAGGGCGGTACGTACGGCGGCGGCTTGCGGTAGGTGGGCGTGGCTTTAGGGCGGGGCGGGGTGCGCGAGGCGGCGAAGGGCGGCGGCGGGCGGTAGGGCGCGTCGTCGGCGCGGTAGTCGGGCGCGGGCGGCAGCAGAGGCGGCTTCTCCTCGCGCATGATCACAGGGCTCTTGTGCACCGGTTCAGAGTCGCCTCGCTCCTCGAGCTCGTCCTGGAAGATGACCGGGATGCCCTTCGACCGGAACGCCTGACGCTCCTCCTCGTCTCCGACGCTCATTTTGCCTGCAAGGGGAACTGTTGCTGTTAGATACAGTTAAGTACAGCTTTAAAGAAAGGTAAGGCGTAACGAATCTTCGCCCGAATGAGGGTTTTCTGAAAAAATAAATCCACCAGATGGCATCACATAAGCAGGTCCAAATGTTACGTGATTGGTTGGTTTTGACATGGCACTGTCCAATCACATGATAGCTGGACCGCAGGCTACTTATTTTCGATCGGAAATAGGGCTTAGGGCGGTGTTTCTGAGCGTGAGGTGAAGTGAGGTTTGGGGCCAAGTCCCAAGTGGTGGCAGTACGCATAGACATGCGACTATGAATAGGGTATTTGATTAACCAATCAATTGCAATGCACTTCAAGTACTGCTAAATACAGTTTTGTAGCAGATATTGTAGGCTGAGACGTCACATTCAATCACCTGAATTATTAAAATATTTTTCGTTTCTAATGTTGCAATTGTGACATTTACCAACAGTGCTTATATAGCTAATTTTTGTTTAAATTTTCTGAATTATGTGGATAGCTTTTAATGCCATAGCAGTTTTATGTGTATCAAATATCATAGCAACAGTGTTTTTGCGTGTCCATTAGCATAGATCTAAATATGTATTGTAGGAATCAATTTGCTAATCACCTTTGATTTCAAGGATTACAGTCCGCTAAAGGATTAAAAAGGACGTACGTTTATTATACAAGTACTTATTATATTAATTTTCAATTTGACTAGTACAAGAAGGCTATGGTTTTGCAGTAGGTAAGTATTGTACCTATAAGGAACGTACCCATATCCCTAACTCATTTTTCATTTCTTCAATGTTTCAAAGAAGTAAGATTTTTGGTTTCTTTCTTAATGAACAAGGAATTGCTTAATTTCAAGTGTATTTTTTATTTTATTATTGAGTAGAACGCCGATTACCCGAGCGCGGGTTGCAACAATCTCTCATCGAGATGTTCAAGCGAGCGTAGAACTATGCTTTCTCGACTAAAAAAAGTTAATTTTTGGGTGACGATTCGTTTCTCTATTTATATACCAGTGTATGTCCGATTATTCAAATTTCCCATTATCCGATATAGGTCCCAATTAATTCGGATAAGCCCCATTCTACTGTGCCCTTCGTTCACCATCAGAAGGCCTGGACATTAACCTGTGAGGATTCGAGTAGAAATAAATTTAGGCCATACGATATGATGATGATGAGAAGGCCTCACGAAATTTACTTTGCCGATATTCAATTTAGGTCTTGCGCCGCCACTGGGTACGTTCCCTATAGTCTTAGTAACTGTAATGTGGTTACCAGTTCTCCTGCGCCGGTAGAGCACGCACGCGATGATGCCGGCCACCAGGATCATGCACACGATCACCACCGCTGGAATGATGAACGTCACCAGGTAGCTGTTGTCGGCGCTCGCCGTCTTGCTGCTCTGCTGGTTACTGGACCCTCCTGAGGTGAACGGTGTACATTTATAGTATTTAGGGCAATGATTCTTAACCGGTGATCCGCGACCACTGGTCCCTGGAAGCATCGCAAGTAGTCCACGAAGCCCTATATGGTGTACATTTATAGTATTTAGGGCATTGGTTCTTCACCAGTGATCCGCGGACCACTTGTGTTCCTTGGAAGCATCCCAAGTAGTCCACAAAGCCATCTTATAGATATGAACAATCTTAAATTTTTTAACACTTAGATAATATGTATTTTATTTCAAAACTAATAAACCAACTAGACCAGGTGGTCCGTATGAAGACAGAACACTGACAAATAGTCCCTTACGTCTAATAGGTTAAGAACCACTGATTTAGGGTGTGTAAGGCAGCGACTTACTATCTTTTCGCTCCAGGTCACCCTAACCTGCCCATGGTGCATCCTGCCGAATAACAAACGAGGCTCTGGCAAGCGACTGGTGGCGGTATAACCATCACGATTGAAAGTATAGCTATATACCACACGTTGGACGGGCAGCGTCATCGGAGCGAGGGCCACACCCTGCGATCGCCAACCCGCTTGCCCAGCGTGGCAATTATGGGTAAAGCCTCCAGATGTTTGCCCAAAGTGGCCATCAATTGGAGAGGCCTATGTCCAGCGGTTGAATGCGATGATGATAAATTCTTCCATATAGACTTTTGAGATAAACGCTTACGCTTTAGTTTAAGTAAATATTCTCGCTACTTACCAGCCGGAGGCGCTTGATCATTGGTCTTCTGAACCTTTGTGTTATGCTCCGCGCACAGCCCGAGCGGGATGAGACGGATCGACATCACCTTAAAGTCTTTATCGAACACATGATCCACGTTCTCTCTGAGCGAGAGACCGGAGTTGCCCTGGTCTGATATAATCATATGGCGAAGCTCTTCTATCTCTTTCTTGGGACATCTGTCCATTGGCAGGCTTGTGTTGTACCTGATAAGAATAAATTAAAAGTTTAAAATAACTGGAAAGACCGCTTTTTTGATAGTGTTCGAAGTCCATTACGTAAACTTTCTCACTAGTGCAAACACGACTATGTTACGATATTCCATTATAGGATGCCGTTTCTCCGTGAAATGCCTAGAAGTGGGTAATCAGTTGGCTGTTTCGGAAAAAAGAAGTGACAATTCATAACTGCCTATTTAAAAAAAAAATTGAGGTAAAAAAGGGTAAGTTTACTATTTGTCTAGTACCCATAGTACAAGTTTCTGCTTAGTTTGGGACTAGATGGCGTTGTCTGGCCCAATGTGGCTTGTCTTTTGTTATTTATATCAAAATGGAACAATCATAGGTCCTTGTTAATTTGAAAAAAAGGATGTTTGAAAATGAAATGCCCGCGTTACGTAGCGTGTAGTTAAGCTAACATTGTGATTGGTCAGTTGCTATGTAAACGTCAGTGGCATGTCAAAATGAACCAATCACGTTACAGTTGGACCTGCTGCGTATGTGTTAGCATCTGGTGGATTTCTTTTTTCAGTAAAACCTTCATAATACTACCCAATCATTGAATTGGATCGAGCTTGCGGAGCGGAGAAACGGATATATTAAACTAAACTGAGCGTAGTTTTTATGCAATCCTATTGTATGACGTTGACTGGCTCGGTGGCTCAATTGGTAGTGACCTCTGCCTTCTGAGCGAAGGGTCGTGGGTTCGATCCCCACACATTACAAACATTTGTGTGCATGAACATGTCTGTTTGTATTGGTCTGGGTGTTTTCTATGTATAATATGTATTTATTTACAAAAAAAAATGTATCTAAGTAATTTTATCAGTTGGCATGTCTTGGGTTATTTATTTATTTATTTCTCCGCTCCGCTCCAATGGACGGAGAGGCATCATTAAAGTCGGATTTGTTTTCATCAAATCTACTCACCAAACAATAGTAGTAGGATTATCAGTGATGCTATGAATTCGAATATTGCCAGTCTCCTTCTGTCCGAAGAGCTCCGCCAGTTTCTCAACGACCTTGCGCTTATTCTTGGCACTGTAGGCCAGGTCTGGGAACGAGTAGTCCATTGTCATATGGAACTCGACCGTCGGCCGGATGGGCGGCGCAGGGGACACCTCCACGACGAGACTGTCGTATGCGCTCTTCTTGCTAGAATCTTCGGCGATCTGGAATATGAATTATTTAAGTAAGTGAAGAATCTTTTTAATTTGAATGGGGATGTGTACTGTCAAGTCAATTGATACACTTGACTGAATATTATTGAAATCATCATCATCATCATCAGCCTATTGCACTGCAATATTATCATGTTTTAACGTAAAGGAACGTACAGATATCTGGCTGACTGGCTCGATGGCTCATTTGGTAGTGACCTCTGCCCACTGAGCCAAGAGTCGTGGCTTCGATTCCCGCACAGTACAAACATTTGTGTTCATGAACATGTCTGTTTGTATAGGCCTGGGTGTTTTCTATGTACAATATGTATTTATTTACAAAAAAAGTATCTAAGTAGATAAGTTTACCAGTTATCTAGTACCCATAGTACAAGCTTCGGCTTAGTTTGGGGCTAGATGGCGATGTGTTATTAATATCAAGTCCGCATACATTTTGGCCACTAGGGGCGCTGTAATCGCTGCCATAGCGATTAGAAAAGGGTTCCCTGCTAATACTTCTTTGATTGCCATTATTGCCGAATTTCTACTGTTAAAAACGGAGTATAGATTTCATAATTACAAAAGATTTACATTTCGATCATTAGAGTATTATCTTCCGACTCACCAATTGATAGTGCACTCTTCCCTCATCTCCCGGCGCGGGAAGGCCATAGAACTCTTGGTTACGGCTGTCGAACTGCAGCCAGTGGCCCTGCGGTAGCTCGGACCGGTCGTTGTAGCGGAGAGACAGGTGCAGCTTGCTGGTGCCGCCATCTTCAGGGTCGAAGAACGTATCCTGCAAGATAATGTACATATTATAATGTTATTTTAGTGGTTTCGTGTTGTTGGAGGTGGATAGGGATGTAAGGGACCTTTTCGCTCCAAGCCATCCTCACCTGCCCGTGGTACATCCAGTCGAACAACAAACGAGGCTCTGGCAAACCGGTGGTGGCGGTATAACCATCACGATAGAAGACGTAGCTAAATATCATAGACCGATGACGGGCAGCAGCGTCACCGGAGCAAGAAGCTACGCCCTGCGATCGCCAACCCGCCTGCCCAGCGTGGCGATTATGGGTATATCCTCCAGATGTTTGCCCGGAGTGGCGAATAACTGGAGAGGCCTATGTCCAGCTGTGGACTGCGATAGGCTGATGATGATGGCTCGCTAGACAGAGGCCAGTGCAGCGCTCACCTCGGGCACCTTGAACACCAGCAGGTGTCCCGCGACGGCCGGCAGCTGGTCGACCTGGTTGCGGGTGACGGGCGGGTAGTGCCGGGCTCGCTAGACAGAGGCCAGTGCAGCGCTCACCTTGGGCACCTTGAACACCAGCAGGTGTCCCGCGACGGCCGGCAGCTGGTCGACCTGGTTGCGGGTGACGGGCGGGTAGTGCCGGGCTCGCTAGACAGAGGCCAGTGCAGCGCTCACCTCGGGCACCTTGAACACCAGCAGGTGTCCCGCGACGGCCGGCAGCTGGTCGACCTGGTTGCGGGTGACGGGCGGGTAGTGCCGGGCTCGCTAGACAGAGGCCAGTGCAGCGCTCACCTCGGGCACCTTGAACACCAGCAGGTGTCCCGCGACGGCCGGCAGCTGGTCGACCTGGTTGCGGGTGACGGGCGGGTAGTGCCGGGCTCGCTAGACAGAGGCCAGTGCAGCGCTCACCTCGGGCACCTTGAACACCAGCAGGTGTCCCGCGACGGCCGGCAGCTGGTCGACCTGGTTGCGGGTGACGGGCGGGTAGTGCCGGGCTCGCTAGACAGAGGCCAGTGCAGCGCTCACCTCGGGCACCTTGAACACCAGCAGGTGTCCCGCGACGGCCGGCAGCTGGTCGACCTGGTTGCGGGTGACGGGCGGGTAGTGCCGGGCTCGCTAGACAGAGGCCAGTGCAGCGCTCACCTCGGGCACCTTGAACACCAGCAGGTGTCCCGCGACGGCCGGCAGCTGGTCGACCTGGTTGCGGGTGACGGGCGGGTAGGTGCCGGGCTCGCTAGACAGAGGCCAGTGCAGCGCTCACCTCGGGCACCTTGAACACCAGCAGGTGTCCCGCGACGGCCGGCAGCTGGTCGACCTGGTTGCGGGTGACGGGCGGGTAGGTGCCGGGCTCGCTAGACAGAGGCCAGTGCAGCGCTCACCTCGGGCACCTTGAACACCAGCAGGTGTCCCGCGACGGCCGGCAGCTGGTCGACCTGGTTGCGGGTGACGGGCGGGTAGTGCCGGGCTCGCTAGACAGAGGCCAGTGCAGCGCTCACCTCGGGCACCTTGAACACCAGCAGGTGTCCCGCGACGGCCGGCAGCTGGTCGACCTGGTTGCGGGTGACGGGCGGGTAGTGCCGGGCTCGCTAGACAGAGGCCAGTGCAGCGCTCACCTCGGGCACCTTGAACACCAGCAGGTGTCCCGCGACGGCCGGCAGCTGGTCGACCTGGTTGCGGGTGACGGGCGGGTAGGTGCCGGGCTCGCTGGTGGCGGGCGCGCCGGCCGCGCAGGGCCCGACGCCGCGCCAGGACACGCCGCTCACTTTGAGCTCGGGGGACATGGCTCGCGCTAGACCCGCCGACGGAGATCCGGCCTCGGAATCTGATTCCATGATCTGTAATATAGTATTTTAACCTAGTAAGACCGAGATTTAAGGACACAATAGTTTTAACAATAGATTAGGAATTGAAACCCACTTTAATGGTATAAATAAAGGACATTCGGCCTTATGACTACACTTATTGTAGTATAGATTTCCATTGTATATTCGGGTGTACGGTGGCGACCCATGATCTTCTCACTTGAAGTCACCTTCACTCGCTCGTGGTGCATTCTGCCGAACAACGAACAAGGCTCTTGCAACCGACTGGTGGCGATATAATCATCAAAATTGAAGGTGTATCTTAATACCACAGACTGATGACAGGCAGCAGCAACACCGGAGCGAGAAGTTACGCCCTACGAGAATTTTCCCGCAGAAAGAATCGGAGACGAAACACAAAAAAATACATATATTAATTACCCTCGGCAAGGGATTCCTGGCAACTCAACTCACCTTCATAAGCCGCTTGATATCATCCATGGGACACGCAGGGTCTTTCGGCAGCGTGTCGTTAGTCCACACAAATTCGCATATGTCTCCGTTCTGCGTCGCATTGAGCACGGTCAAGTGATCCATGTCCGTATCCCTGAAGAGGTTGACTAAACCCTCTAGGGCTTTGATCTGCCAATCGATGGTGTTGTTGTAGTCCCGCTGTAGCTTGAACTGCATGATGAACTGGTGGTTGACAGTGCGGCCGCTCTTGTGCTGTTGCACGGTGATGTCGAGCGGCCCGCGCGCGACCAGCCCTTCGCTGTCCTGGGCTTCCACTATGAAGTTCCAACGGGACACGTGCGATTCTAGCGGCCTAGAAGATGGATAAGGAGCTTCAGACACTGGATTCTAGTTTATGGAATCGTTGGGGCGGTAACAAGGGAAAGGCAAGTCATACAATTTACTTTATTTCTATCTCTCTCAGGTTTCTATCTGTCTTTTGACAGGCTCGGTGGCTCATTTGGTAGTGACCTCTGCCCTTTGAGCCAAGGGTCGTGGGTTCGATTCCCGCACAGTACAAACATTTGTGTTCATGAACATGTCTGTTCATATTGGTCTGGGTGCTTTCTATGTATAATATGTATTTATTTACAAAAAAAAATATCTAAGTAAGTTTATCAGTTGTCTAGTACCCATAGTACAAGCTTCGGCTTAGTTTGGGGCTAGGTGGCGCTGTGTGGCCCAGCGTGGCATGTCTTGGGGTTATTTATTTATTTCAAAACTTGATTATTCTTTTGATACAGGTTTTCCAAGTTAGGGCCCATTGCTAAATACTTATTTTTAACCGACTTCGAAAAAAGGAGGAGGTTCTCAATTCGTCTCTATGTATAATATTTTTTTTTTTTTATGTATGTTCAGCGATATTTCCGTCAATTATGGATGGATTTCAAAAATTTTTCGACAGTTCGACAGAAGACACTTCCGAGGTGGTCCCATTATCACCAAGTAAGGATCTGATGATGGGATCCTGGAGAAATTGAGGGCAACAACCGAAAATTGTATGCCAATATGGTGTTTTTGTTACGTAATCATATTTTACTCAGGTATATGCTTCCGGGCGACAACATCTGGTGCTGATGATGAAGCCACAGAACTCCTTAACGGTTAGGAGTTAGGGGACAGTACTGACATTGGTCGATATTAAACTAGGTAGTAGTATGTACTTATGCAGGGCTAATAGGGCAGGTGATTTGGTAAGTGATATGCTTGATTCTAGATCGCAAAGTCTTCACTTGACTTAAAGCAAAATTTTTCATTCCTAAGTAAAACTCTTAAGGACATTAATTAGCCTTTATTCAAGGTCACAGCACATTAACGCAACTAAAAACAGAGAAATAAAATTATTTTTAAAAAAAAAATTAAACCGACTTCAAAAAAAACGCAAACGACCAAAACTAAAAAGCGATAAATAACGTAAGTAATTCTATCCTTAATACATAATCATTTAAATATTACAATTATCACTTATTTTTGAAGTCGGTGCCAGCCAAACATATCTAGGTATATCGTCGTGTGGATATGCCGGCCGCGCGCGTCATACAACAACAGTCTACGTTAGGTACCGAGAGGCTGGCACCGACTTCAAAAATAAGTGATAATTGTAATATTTAAATGATTATGTATTAAGGATAGAATTACTTACGTTATTTATCGCTTTTTAGTTTTGGTCGTTTGCGTTTTTTTTGAAGTCGGTTTAATATTAATGTGTCTTTTGGAAATAAAGTAAACGTTTATTATTATTCCACTTTCGACACAACAGATTTTTATTTTTATTTTCGGCTTGGGTTGGGGGTTCAGAACACTGAAATAAATACATAGCGAAAAATTTAATTGGACCAAGACACTCACAATCCGTAAACTTCCCGACCCGACGGTATGAACTGTATCCACGAGGTCTTGCTCAGCGGCACCGTCTCCGCCTCGTACATCGTGAACGTGAGGTTGCTGCCCTCCTCCGGGTCCGTGAACAGGTCAGCTGGTATGATGTACCTAGGTAAAGAATATAGATTTGAGTCACGGTTCATATGACCAAAAGTAAAGGCTTTCATAGAAGCGGGGCTGTATGAAGCTGCGCAAAGCTGACAGAAATTAACCAATGATATTGTTCCACTGAAGTGGGCCGGAAGATCACCTGTGAGATTCGAACAATATGATTGGTAAATATTTGTTAGCATAGCCTCAGCGCAGCTTCGAGGATCCCCAGTAGTATCGAGTAGCTGCAAAAAGGCAACATTGCGTTTTATAGCTTGCCTATTACTTATATTTATTCTATTTTTACATGTGTTGACTTCGTGTTATTATAAGAACTTCTTCCTTGGCTAAGGTTTATTCTTCTTCCAAAAAAGAGGTCTGCGCAGGTACGTCCGTGTAACTTATTAACGAGGTACAACTATATAGGTAATAGCCGATTGACATCTACTACACTATACCTGAATGCCTTCCCAGCAACGATGGCCAGTTTTTTCATATGATGCTTAAGGGTAGGCGGCTGATTGACTGGCAGAGGAACCGTGACGGGCATGGGGAATGTCACCGTCTCTGTGGTACGTCCTATTATGGTGCTAGATCTTTCGGTTGAGAGTATTGTGTCCTGAAATAATTAAAATATTGGTAAGAACCAAATGGTACACTTAAAACTTAAACGACGCATATAATATCGCTCTACTTAGCGGGAAATTATCCTCATCTTATTTTGTCTTTGATAATTATTGGCTTGAAAGTCGGTATTTCTCCTTTAGACCCTTTATTAACGATAGGATTATGGTGCTATTACACCATAGATGTGCTATGCTGCGTTACTATGGATACGTTTAATATCCACTAATGTTTATTATTGGTTCACACAGCATAGCACTGGTGAAAACGGATTCAACTATTGTTTTTATATGGAAGTAACAAGCTATACTTAGATTATAGTGAGTGGTATCCGCTTTCCTACTATCGATGCATAGCTCGAACTGCGTATTTTCCTCGCAGCTACATAGTTTGGCATCAGTGGAAACGGTCACACAGTGTCCTTTTAAGGGGGAGTTGGAGTGGTGTGCGGGACTCACACCTCCGAGAACAGCAACATGCAGGGACACGGATAGCGACCAAGCATACGACCGTATGCCTGATTAGCGGCCGGCAGTATTGGTGTCACATAGTTTCATAGCTTTGCTTTCACATCTTCGGAGCATAGCTGCATCATAGCACATATTTGGTGGTAAAGCACCCTTAGGCTATAAAGACAATGCATCGTAACTTCAGTAAGGTATACATTGCCGATTGACACTTCTGTTTTAAGTTTATCCGTAGTATTGGAGTGGCAAAGCAGCAAAAAATCTCTTTATCCATTGCGGCGTTATCGCCCTGTGGTCAGCGACAAGTCTTTAGAGATTTTTTAAATTTTTAAATGAAATGGCGGTATTTTAATCTTCACATTTCATTTGTACTTGACGATTCATAAGTACTTATTTAAGTCTATGTGAATAAACGTATTTTCATGTCATTTCAAAAATGTGGTTCTAAATCCTTCTGTTTTCAGTTATGTGATTTGGCTAGAATATGAGTCATCAATCGCCTCCTGAGAACGTTTTCATAACCAAATGTAATGAGATCGTTACGATTACTAATAATGTGATATAGGCATCTAACTAGGTGATCTGTAATTTTAAATATACTTACATAAAAACGCACACATTTTAAATAGTAGGAAGTGCCTAGACTATAAATATTAAGAGTTTGATTTGAGTAATATTTAAAGAACCAATCCCAGGAAAATATATTAGAAGAAATTTTGAATTTTCCCACTCCATGTTTTGATGATAATAGGACGCGGAAAAACAAAATGCCAATTCAAACCAGTCTATACAGTTAGTAGATAAAGAAAATGCATTCAAGTATGATTTGTACGAGTATATGTATGTACCTACCTAAGTTTATAGGTACATAAATAATATTGGTAAGTAAGTTAACTATAGCCTCGAGTCTGTATATAAATTAAAAATATAAATACCATTTATGAACCTTTAGTGAAAATCAATTTGAAGACCCTGAAGTCTGATCGATTTATGTTTTTATATAAGAGAATCCTGATAATGGTGTTCGTTCATACGTTTTTAATTTCATACAGACAATTTTAGTGTCGCAGAGAGTTTTCTCTAAATGTAAATAAAAATTAAGGCACATGAACTAGGTATCACATGACTGGCAATCGCCAAACTTATTATATCTGGTAAAAATGTTTGGGATACCGTCAGATAGAAATAGAGAACAATACGACATATTAGCAAAATCTTATGCATGTCATATTCAGTAACAAATAATAATAAACGTCTATTCTAAATATCTTTTGTAGCCATGTAGACTTGAGGCAAGTAAAACAGTATAATTAAACATGACTACTGCCGAATTGAGAAATCTCTTTTGAATTTATGGGTAGCACTTGACCCCAATTCGTTCGACGTTACGGGTACGAGTAAAAGAAAACGTTTTTGCGACACTAAACCCGAAGCCATATTACAAACCTGTGTGGTTATCTCCTGAGTAGTGGGCGGTAGTGTGGGCGTCGTCAACGGTTCCGCTGTTGTCGTCGGCATCGTCTCATTGACTACCGGCGGTACCGGTACCGGTAGCGGTATCGGTGGTACAGGTACCGTGGACGCCGGTACCGGCGTCGACGACATGGCTGCGGTCTCCGCCGACGTGGCGGTCGGTGGGCTCTCAGACGAAGGCAGCGGCAGTTTGAACGTCTCGCGTATTGTTATTGTTTGCTGAAAGTGCCATGCCACGCTCACGAATGTATGGTGAGTGGAGTTGCCAACCTATTCTACACTGTTGTGTAGGTGTTAGGTGAATGGACTACAAAATGTATGACGATTGTCAGACTGGTATCGCGTCCCATCGCGGACCGACAAGTTGCCAGTGTTTTATACAAGGCGTGTTTTTCTTTTTTAAGTACTTGCATACTGTTACTATTTGCAAGCGCTACGCAGTGTGTTTATAAGTGTTGCTTTGTAGTCACCAATGTACGTTTTCTCCAAGTTAACATTGAAATGTTTTTTATGAAATTATGTATTTGAAATTTCGATAATCATTAAAATTTGTTGGCAACCCCGAAGAGTGTAGACGGCAAGACAACGAGTTTACATGCTGGACAGAATAATAGTTCGCAATACTATTTACACATATTTACAAACCATTTCTTTGGTAGTTTCACAGAAAATATCAGATAGTTCAAGAAATATAAGACAGGATAGCTTTTTACATAAACTTTGTGCGGATGAAATCACATCACGTATGTCAATCGTGTCCAAAATAAAATTATCTAATTGTCATATTATTGTCCTTATTATATGTTAAAGTCGTTGTCTTTACGTCAGTGATCATATTAGTTATGTAATATAGTAATCAATAGCCCAAAAAGGAATACTTTATACATGATACTGTTTATACACAAAATACAATAGGAGCCCATGAGGAAATGAATCAGTTTATAACGAAAATAGTAAAAAAAATATATAACTAGCTTGTAGTCTCGAGTCAGTACAATTAAAACCATAATATAGTATTTCTCAATTACTCTCTCAATTATTATATGATATGCCTCTTACTTGAACTGCATAATTGCAGTCGGGCGATTTCTTTTTATCATAATTTGATCTTTATCGAAATAAGAATTTCCAAATTAGGCTATATTTGATACTTAAATTAATTTGTCAAAAATTAGGTGTGATTACTAAATCAAAGATTGGTCCACTCCACCAATATCCCAGTTAATTTCAAATCCACACTATGAACATTAGTTTATATTAATATCTACATGAAGTGAGAAGGTAAGAAACGTAATTGTTAGAAATAATAGTGAAGTATGTACCGTGTCTGGTTCCATTGTGGTCGGGGTATCGTCCGGTATCATGTTCGTTGGTATCTCAAACAGTCTGGGTCGTGCCATTTTTTGGCTAACATTGATACTGTTGATATGGTTCGATTCCGATACCGTTTCCGAATACGGCGTTATCTTCACCTGATCCTGTTGAACAGAGAAACGTTATGTAGTAAACAGCTACATGTAATATGTGTGGGTCATTTATGCTACATAACTAAAGTGAAACACATGCTAAGTTACAATAAGGAATTTGAAAAGTTCATACTATTTAGTGCAGCATCATTAGCATTCTAGATCTAGGTAGTAAATAAGTATCGTTCACTAAGTTTTCAATTAACTACAACATTCATTTTAACATAACTAAACATAATAGCAAGATCACAATCTAAAAACCATTAACATTTAATATTTTTCAAAAATTACAAAAATGACTGTTATGATTATGACGTCATGTGATTAAAAAGCCAAGTTTTTTTTTATACTGATCTTGGTGAAGTATCAGAATAGACATGTCATGTTTCATGAAATCTAAATAACTAAAAAGCTCAGACGTAGATTAGACGCAAACACTTAGTTGGTAAAATTCAGTACAGATATTAATTTATGCTATAGTAATATTAGGTGTAAGGTGGCGATTTTCATTTGCATACAATTTTCCTGATGTAAATGTCACTTAGGTAAAAGAAATAATTATAAATAAAATCGATGTTTCAAATAACAAAGGTCAGTAATGTAGTATGTGCAAGTATGTAGATATGGTCGAAGCATGCATAGTAAAACTTCGGTATATGAATCCGTAGGTCACAACGGAACCCGGAGAAATGGCAACAAACACAACATTATATTAACGATCTACAACACAACATGCGACACGGAACACGCAAAGCCGGATAGCGGGTTACGACAAACCTCCGTGGTATACATATTAGTAGAGGCGGGCTCGGGAGTGGTATCCTCGGGCGCGGTGTATTCCTCGGTGGGGGTGGGCGGAGGGGAGGAGGGGGCCACGGTCGTGGTCGGCGGGGGCGGGGGCGGCGGGAGCGTGGTGGGGGGGTCAGTGGGGGCGGGTGTGGGGGAGGGTTGGGGCGGGGGCGGGGCTGGGGTCGGCGCTGGCTCGGCGGGCTCGGTCTGAAACGTGTCGGTGGTGGTGTGTGGCGGCTCGCCGTGGTGGTGGCGGTGGGGGTGCGGGGCGGGGGAGGGCACCTGCGCGCGCGCACGAGACACGGTTAGTACGGACGACCACGGGCGCTGCCCCGGCGGGCACTCGGGACCAGAGAGGTTATTCGCAAACTTCGGAAACTTCAGACATAAAAATGCTATCTATGACATGATAATGTCCGATTGTTTATGTTAGAAACGTTTGTGAAGACAGGTAAGTGGCTAAAATTAAAATCAGCATTGTCTGAGACGTGGTTCCCCATCAGCAAAAGCAGAGCCATCTTCCTTTGCTACAGATATAATTTCTTGATATAATAGCTTAGATAAAAACTTATCTAAGCAAGTAATCGCACCATAGACAGGATCAATAAATAGTGTTTAATTTATATAAAAAAAGACAAAGCAAAACTTCCGAATCCGTTTCCGACGTTTCACGAATAACGAGTCTGGCCCGATCTCTGGCGCCGGCGAGCCCTGTCTGTGGTTATTGCGGTCCGCGTAGATCAGATGCTGCGCCGGATTTCCTACCGGTCCCTCGATCGAACGACTATTCAGTACAAGTTATTGTCAGTATTGTGAGCGCGTGCATACAAACGGTGCAGATTATATGATTCTTTAAATTCTCGTAGGTAATCTAGGCTTTAGTATATGGTCGGCAAGTGCTGGCAATCCTTTCGTAACGCTGATTATTATTATAAAAAGCACGGCACCTAACGAAGCGTGACTTAAATCGACTCGTAGCGGCGACCACATGATAACGGATTCTCATTTGCTTATTACGATATGTAATGTATCTGTATACCTACCTAAGGTACATGTACCTAGGTTATATCTCGTTAGTGTGTCATTTGTAAGGCCACTTATATGCTCTGTTGCATGATACATCAAATGTTAATTAATATTATATTCATTTATATTTACAGCGTGAAACGGGAAGCGGCATAAAATCCGAAGCAGCGATGTTAAATAACCACACACAAAGCTCACATTTTTATTAATTTACCCCATTGCAAATACACATTAGATGGATGTACGAACGAGGTATGAAAATCGAGTGACATGAGTATCTTACGATTGTTTGAATGAATTAACCCAATGAGATAATTTGTTTTCCAAATGTACCGATTTGACCTTTAAATGTGTACGTAGAAATACACTGATTGTTGAGACAGTATACAATAGCGTAGCCTATAACAAGATATTCATTTGTCAATAACAAGATATTTATTTGTCTCATTTCTCGGCGGTCAAAGGATTTAAGAAATTATTTTATCTTTGTTAGTTCGTACACATTTGCTACATTATTGTATACTATCTCTATAGAATGAAGTTGAAGTTGTATAGATTTCAGAAAAGAAACCAACCCTGTATAGTTTAACATATGGATATACGATTCATTCAGCATTCCATGCTATACGGGGTCCCGATGCAATGCCGCTAGTACGAGACAAGTGCAAAATATGCATTCGGAAAATCTATGACCATTACTCATTGGAAATTAGACGTCATTCCATAAATATAAGTCTTGTGACCAATTCGTATGACTTATAATATGACTTTCGGTTGGTTTCAAATTAACAGGAAATGATAATGGGATTTTCCCATCTGAGAATACAGCAATTCATTTATGAATTCAAAAAATAAGGCGTCATAAAACTTGTAAATATCAAATTGCATATGAATGATGTATGAGATGGCTGATACTTTCCAATGAATAAATGAACGATGCAAAAGATTCTAAACACTGAATGTGATGTATGGATGAATCTCATAGCAGGGGTGATAATAATGATAGACATTTGTAGGAAGTAACACCAATTTTTTATATTTTAACCCTTAACAAAGTGATGCTTAAATAGAGTTTATGTGAAATTTGTCTTATTATAATATGGTTAAAATGGAATCAAATTTTCATTTTGCCTTATTAAGGGTTAAGTGGGGGCACAGTTACTATAATAATATTATCATGTATACAAATGCATCATAATAACTTATTAAACCCTTTCTTTTTTTAAAGGAAATGTGTCAAAAAATAAGCCATTTCATTGTGCATGTGTGTTCTTTTGAGTAGGTTTAGCGAGTAATTCTATGCAGTATGCACAAATCTGTAGGCAGAAAAGTCCCCTATCCCAATGATTTGTTAAAGATATTCATGTATGAATGTTAAAGTTATGTTGATGTAATATTTCTTCCCATAAGCAAGCAAGTAAGCTTTTTCTGTAGTATTTCCAATGTTACGAACAATCACAGTCTAACCAAAAATGTCCGTGGATGTAAATAAAACGTCATATTTTTGTTAGGTACTTTAATTTGGCAAAAGTGTTTTATTACTCATACTAGCTGTGCCAGCGGCGTCGCACGCTTGGATATCGGGTTTCAAAAATAACGGACTTCCATAAAATACTTATACCTATACCTAAGTTTTAAGTTAGACCTCTAGTAATACATTAGTGAAAATCGTATTCAATTTCATGCAGTAGTTTTTGAGAGATGCGCGTTCAAAAAATTTCTCCCGTTTTCTTAACATTTCCCTTCACTGCTCTGCTCCTATTAATAGTAGCGTGATGAAAAGTACCCTATAACCTGCCCAGGAGTATGAAAAATAATTGTACCAAGTTTCGTTAAAATCCGTTGAGTAGTTTTTGTTTCTATAACGAACATACAGACAGACAGACAGACAGACAGACAGACAGACAAAAATTTTACTGATTGCATTTTTGGCATCAGTATCGATCACTAATCATCCCCTGATAGTTATTTTGAAAATATATTTAATGTACAGAATTGACCTCTCTACAGATTTATTATAAGTATAGATGAACGTTCTAGGTGACCGTGAAATCCCATAAACACGGTGACGTTAGTTTAGTTAGCCTCTGCGCAAAAGACCCTATGTGTACACTAAGACTAGGGCGGTTTCAGATTAGCATTCCGACATTCGGTTGTATTGTATACCTATGAGATGAATCAATTTATTGATTTAAAACAAAGCTGTTTTGTACACGTTTATTGTTTTTTTTTAATATAAATAATGTTATAACTTATTTCTTCCATTGTTCGGGAAGGCCAGTAATGGCCTCAACTGTCCCATTACTGGGACAGTAGAGGCTAATAAGCTATAGACATTTTTATAGGTATTACAGTGTTATATTATGGTTTCCTTTTATCAGTACTTCACACCATAAGACGCGGCTCTAGCCGCCACATTCTTAATAGACCTTGAGAGTGTCACTATACAAATCCATTATAATTGTATCCACAGTGGATTCTTGTTGTAAACGCAATAAGATTCATAATTAATTTTATATAGGTAGGTATGCAATATTTAAAAAAATGTAAGCGATTCGTATCAAATTTCGTTTAAAAGTCCAAGACTATAAATAGCTCTATATGTGCTGTAAGAGAGTTCCACAGCCTAAGGGTTCTGTAGATGTAAGGTTTGCCGGTCTTTATAGTAGGAGTTCCGAAACGCTATTCTGAAACAGCCCTCGCAGTGATGTTAAGAGGGCGTGTGTACACTCACCAGGTCGGGCGACGGGTCCAGATCGATGTCGTCCGCCGTGTCCTCGTCATAGCCGCTGTAGTCAGCGTCGTCTTCGTCGTCGTAGTTGTTGTCGTAAATGCCAGAGCCATCGTCGTCATCGTTCGCCTGTTAATATGAAAGTTCCATATGGATAAACATCCCCATCCTCCTGTCCCTTTATATCATCGAAAGAGCAGGGCGACTAGGCATACGGCGAATAGGCAGCGTTATATTGTGCATTCACCTCTACCATCAAAGTGCGAACGGCCAAACTATGGAACTTTGCCGGGCTCCTCGTTCCACGAAAGACATAACCTTTTGATGTCCAAGGCGACACTGAGCGAGGATTTTGCTGGGTAAACGCGTTCGATCGGACCATATATCGCATACCATCCGGCCAATCGCAGTCAAGAGCAAACACATTTCGAATAAAAAAAATCTAATGGGGGATACGAGGTCTATTGCCGTAGATTTATTTATTTATTTATTAAACTTGTAGCTTACAGAATTGTTCCAAAACGCGTACAAGAAATTACAAAACAATGAATTATTTTATACAAAAATGTCAAATTAGGTACATATGTCACAATATTAGATTAGGTTTTATGATGTCAGTAATAACATCATCATGATAATCAAGATCCAAGTTTGCAAAAAAGAATCATTGTTTTTTTTTGTTTATTCATAAATGTCCGCCACCAATACTGTGTGCCGAGGTCTGAGGCCGCTCACCTGCCTCTTGAGCCTGGTCGCCTGCTTGACCGCCGTCAGTCGCCAGCCGAGCACCGACAGCCGCAGCACGTGCGCCAGTGTGCCGTCCCGCGACAGTCGCGTATGCCCGCCACCAACACTGTGCCGAGGCCTGAGGCCGCTCACCTGTCTCTTGAGCCTGGGCTCCGGCTTGACCGCCGTCAGTCGCCAGCCACAGCACGAGCGCCAGTGTGCCGTCTCGCGACAGTCGCGTATGCCCGCCACCAACACTGTGCCGAGGCCAGAGGCCGCTCACCTGTCTCTTGAGCCTGGGCGCCGGCTTGACCGCCGTCAGTCGCCAGCAGAGCACCGACAGCCGCAGCACGTGCGCCAGTGTGCCGTCCCGCGACAGTCGCGTATGCCCGCCACCAACACTGTGCCGAGGCGTGAGGCCGCTCACCTGTCTCTTGAGCCTGGGCGCCGGCTTGACCGCCGTCAGTCGCCACCCGAGCACCGACAGCCGCAGCACGTGCGCCAGTGTGCCGTCCCGCGACAGTCGCGTATGCCCGCCACCAACACTGTGCCGAGGCGTGAGGCCGCTCACCTGTCTCTTGAGCCTGGGCGCCGGCTTGACCGCCGTCAGTCGCCACCCGAGCACCGACAGCCGCAGCACGTGCGCCAGTGTGCCGTCCCGCGACAGTCGCGTATGCCCGCCACCAACACTGTGCCGAGGCGTGAGGCCGCTCACCTGTCTCTTGAGCCTGGGCGCCGGCTTGACCGCCGTCAGTCGCCACCCGAGCACCGACAGCCGCAGCACGTGCGCCAGTGTGCCGTCCCGCGACAGTCGCGTATGCCCGCCACCAGCACTGTGCCGAGGCCTGAGGCCGCTCACCTGTCTCTTGAGCCTGGGCGCCGGCTTGACCGCCGTCAGTCGCCAGCCGAGCACCGACAGCCGCAGCACGTGCGCCAGTGTGCCGTCCCGCGACTGCTCGCGAATGCCAGCCACCAACACTTTGTGCCGAGGCCAGAGGCCGTCTTCGCATCCCACCTGGAATCAAAAGATTTTTTTATATATCGGCATAACATAGTGGCCACCTTTCGACTGATACTATTTTACTAACGATGCAGCTCAGCGACCCGTAGTGGATTTGAGCTTGGGACACTACAACATGTATTTCGTCAAGCACAGTTTGGCGACTGATCTCTCTCCGGTCTTGACGGACATTTGTCCCAAGGGATTACGAGAAGTGAAAGAATAAAGGGTACTCGTATTTGGTTTAATCTCCTTAGCGATTCGCAGCTGTGGCCGATATCCACTATCCAGTCGGGTTAAGTGAGTCTTCATGAAATACTTGTTGCATTTTTACTCACATTTAAATAAATGGCAGTAGTAGCATCACGTTGCCTCCGCTGAGAGCTCCCCGGGCCCGTCATGAGTACCGCCGGAGATTGTACTGAGTCAGGTTTATATGGCGCCATCCAGAATTCACCCTGAAGAACAATAGAACGTGAACGTGTATTATTTACGTTTGTTTGATAAATCAGTTTTCCATAACACCACTTATTTATTTATTTAGAACAACCAACAAGTTTACACTGAAATTAAATTTGAACTAAGTGTCAACTCAAAATTACAGGTGGTTACGGCATTCAATGTGAAGCTTTTATACTAAACATATTAAAAAATAAACTTCTCAATCTATTTGGGATGGGATCAAATGTTGATCATAAACGTATTTATTTGTGCACATACTTCAGAACAAATATGTGTCTGTATGAAGTACAAAAATAGTCAATATGAAGTCGGTTAATGAATGTAAAAAGCCCCATCAAAATAGATCCATTCTTTTGGGAGACCCAAGGGCACAGACACGACACATGCATGTACTTCGAAATTATAACACCTCCTTTACTGCGTTTAGGGTAAATAAAGTAATACATAGATTGGCACTCATATTCACAAACGTTACTATGCGACGCGCGGACGCACAGGTACCAAAAAACACCATTGTAAATGCCTTACTTCGCATAGTGTTGATACTTTTCATAGATAAGTATCGTTTCTAAATAGGGGTGTAGGTCAACTTACCCAATCTAGGGCCATGAATTTCGCGAGTTCCATGAGCGCCCGTATCCGCTGCCGCGGGGTTATCTTGTGGAAGGCGCCGTCTACCATTATCACTAAGACCAGCCGCTTCTCATTGGCTGCGCAGGAACCATAATTCGACTGGGGTTTATCTTCCGCTTTTTTCACCTGAAATATTAAAATGGACGGATTAGAATTAGTTAATCTCTTTTGTGTACGTCTTTAATATTTAATCTGATAATAGACCCCATATCGTTTTGAACTTCATTTCGTTGATAAAGAGTCCAAACTTAGTAAATATTTTGAAGGTCCCATACCTACACTATTAAAGGTAAAAATACACAGTATTTTAATCCACAGTCCGGTGATGATGACAAGGCCGCCCTGGCCGTCATCGTAGTCATTTTGAAAAAAAAAGGTATTTTAATGAATTCAAGGTAGATTTGTAGTAGTTAAAATAAGATTTTGTGTATTTTCTTTCTTTTAATGCTAAAAGGTTGTACAAAATGTTTGCAATAAAATACAACTTAATTATGTTTTCGATTTTACTTACAAGTCATTCTAATGTTATTACAACTGCACTTATCGCGTAACATTAATATCAAAGATCGAACATGACTTGAAAACAAAATACAAATATTCCGATGAGTCAAGTGAAAACTTTTATCAATTACAACTTTCTTTAGTTCGTCAAAGCATTACTCAGACTATAAAGGCAGTACGTATGTCGAGTTATTACGTTTCAAGCTCACATAAACTATAGTATTGTTTTAACTGAAATTAAAGCTTGCAAATGGCAGTCGTTTTCAATAAATTATGTATCCCTCTCGCAAATTACATTCGAAACCATATTACGAAGCTAACGCAATAATTCCACTCGCTACACAGTAACGACCCAAATTTGTTATTTGATTTCGTACGATTCGGGAACAGATTTATAAAACAAGCTTGACGTTATGTGAGACCTTTGGTACTCATTTATCAGCGGTCCACGGTTTCGTTTTATCTGGCAACAGCAATTAATATTTGATTATGCGTAACAGATGTAATTGAGCTGAATTGGTATGCAAGGTTCCGTTTTCATTGCAGTTGCGCGAATGTTTGTGAATCATTCCAGAGGACTGCCAATTCTAATAACGGACTGCGTAATAATCAAATAAATGATAAAGAAACAGTACTGACTTGCCCTAGCAGAAAATAATGAAATTTTATGTAAACATTTTATTTTATTACCACGCAAAAGCAGTTATTCCAGACAAAATTGAAGAATAATTGCCGAATTAGTAATATCTATTCTATTCTTATTTGGTAGACTTGACCTACATTTACCTTGATTACTTAACATTCATGTTTGTTCTGTGTCTGATTTGTAATATTGTATTTAGGTATGCTTTAAGTGTCGAGTAATGGGAGAGGCCTAAGTTCACTGCTGGACATACTACTTAGAGGGGCTGAGTATGATGATGACGCATTTAACTTACCTTATTTGGGGATAGGGTCAATGAATGTGCAGTAAGCTTATGTTTATTTATATATTACTTTGTTACATAAAAAAGTTTAGTATCATACGTAACTTGTATACCTAATATTAATTCCCGTAGCTGGTGGTAACTATATTCCAAAAGCTATTGAGGTGAATATTACCTGACTTTAACTTGATCTAAGACCGCCTACTTGAAAACGGATGTCACAACCTTTGAACGTAGGTGTACTTACTTAAATGTACGACTAACGAAAATAAATACACATCTCGTATTTTTGTGATGTGAACAAAGAGAGCATTGTTAGGGCTACATTTGTTTGTGATACCTGTATTATGTTAACGTTTTGCTGAAGGGGAATGTCTAATTAAAATAAATAAAGTACAGTCAGCATCCAAAGTTGATGACCACATTTAGATTTTGACTTTTGATGCTGGCAGTACACAAAGGGCAGTAACTCACTACCTAAACTAAAACTGAAGTTAACATCCGGATATGTAATGATTAGGTACTATATAAAAAACGTTGGCCGAGGGCATCTATTTTTATGCTATAGGACCACATTGGTTCCTTTCTAATCTAATGGAAAGCGATAAAAGGAGCCCAAGTCACTGTGGCTGCAGACAGCATTCCTTTTTGCTTCATGTACAAGGCCATGTAGTTTTTCCGTTAAGTGAGGAGGAGAGAAAGGGGTAACTAGTTCGCGTAGAAACACTCTAAGCGTAACAACAAGAATTATCTTGTTCGCGAATTATCGCGAAAAAGACTCTTCGTTTGATAAGATTTTACGGACACTAATTTTTTTTATTTACCTCGATGGTAAATGAGTCTGTAGCGGTGAGTCCACGCGTGCGTCCGTGGGCTGTGACTGTGAACGTGTGCGGACCGAGGTCGGACTGCTGCGGTATGCCGCTGATCAGGCCGTGCTTCGAGTCCACGGCCAGCCAGCTGGGCATGTGTCGCCCGTCATCCCGCCGAACCTGGAACATTAAAAATTTACAGGATTTATTAGCAAAAAAAAGTCTTCGAACGAAAAAAGAATTTTTCAAATCGGTTCACAATTCTCGGAGATATATGGTAACAAACATACAACAAAAAAAGGCGGTTAAAAAAAGATTTGTTAGCACTTGGGGTTTGAGTCTATGTTAGCACGGCATAGTAGCTTCCTGAGTGGCCTGATAGAAAGCGAAAAAAGGCTTTAGTATCTGCGGCAACGGCCAATTACCAAACCCTTAATCGACCCTTATAATAAACGGGACGGTCAGAGTAGAGTACATCTCATTTTATGGTTTGTGTAGATTGGATTCAGAATAGGGAATCCGACTGTCAACTTATGAACTTTACTGAACTCTTTTTATGAACAGTGAAATCAGTTAACTCTCATAGATTTTGTTTGGAATACAGGCTAGTTAACTTATGGACAAGACGTGTGTTACGGGCGAGCATAACTGGAGAAGCCGAAGTTTCTTGCTAGGTCAGAGCGACTACATATTTAGCTTTCCATCAGAACAGAATAGCATTTATTTTCTGTGGTACCAGTATGATTTAATTCAATTATCGTAGCAGGCCCTGAGTACTGAAAAGAAAGGATAGAGCAGTGTCTAGGGACAACGCTGCGACAAAGAGGTTTTCGTAATATCCCATGAAGAAGGTTGGGATGAAAATGAGGAAAGTTTTAGAGACGTAATACTATGACGAAATGCTACGAGTTTTGTGAAGCAATGACGCAATTTACTTTCCGAGAAAACTATAGGCACGCAATTCTTGAGGCCAATTTATGTTGTAAGTATAAATGGAGAGTATTAAGTGTTTTACACAAAAATTAAACAGTTCGGGGTATTTTATGTGAGCTGTTGCCCTGAGTTGTTTGTACAGTTAAATCATCGCGATACCTAAATAAGCAGAATTTATGAATAAGCTATTCCAGTGTACTCAGATTAAAGAAGTGTGCTGTGATTGTACAGATCCTGAAGAAGAAAAAAATCTTAGAAGTTTAGGTGTAAGATATACGTAAGCATTGCGAGATGTGCAAATACTAATCTACATTACGAGTATTATGATGAACAAAATTATCGAAGCTTTAAGTCCCGGTTGCAGGTTTAAAGATTTTTAAGCAAGGTTGTCTACGATTATGTAGGTGATGATAAAATTGTATGTACAATCAACGTTCATGATTGTACAAGTACATACAATTTTACAAATACGAGTAGAATACATTGGAAAATACTTGTAAAAACAGAAAATAACGCGGCTTCTCCAACAAAAGGAAAATGGATTCTTTTCAATTGATACCACCTGCGACACCGACCTTCTAACTTTACCCATATCGTGGAATATCTATAAAGTTTGATTGAGAAGTTGTAGCTTCACTCTGACATCAAATAGATCAATGCACGCGATCCACTCATACAATCTAGCTGCATCAATTTATTTGTAGCCAATAATAGTTTGTTCCTGGTTATGAAAACGATGGACTTTGAATTGATCATCTGATAACAAATACTGTTATTGGTAGTAGTCTATGCTTCGTTTGTAAATTAATAGCTGAACATTTTTAGAACTTAAATATAAGACATCCTTAATTAGTATCTACTGATCTGGACCTATTTTTAAACTCTTGAATTTATCCTTCTGACCGCGTTGTCCGATCGCTTGGTCGTACCACGAGGAATAATATCCATAGTCACTTTACCAAATTACTTCAACAGCAGATACATTCTTCTGGCATACCTTATAAGCTGATACTGCTCCGGAGAAAGCCTCCTTGGGTATTTCCATTCGGAACAGGTGTCCCACGTAGGCCGATGTGTCAGGAACACCCCATAACCTTCTTAGGCCATTTCTTGTTATTTCTGAGTGGTTCGCCGTGAGTTCCACCTAAAGAAGAATTTATTTCATTAGTCGATAATGAAGACTTTGGTCTAGAACAGTACTACTTATAATACGAATAAGAATTGGAAAGTTATCATTGACTTAAAAAAAAAACATCTTTGAATGTCACAAACAGAAAACGAGCAAAGGGAAGGCAAATGCCACTCGCAAGAGTTCAGAGTGAAAAGAATGTCATACATCAAACAGAATTTATTTTAACAGCTTATCCATAACAACCCGGTTGTTTCGATATGTCACCGGAAAATAGCAAGAATCGTAAGTTGATCAATTTCCTAGGTAGTTGATTAACTTCCGGAAAATAACAAACGGCTGTGGAAATGTATTATTTAACGTATGTATTTTAGTAAATTGATCATTTTACGGGGTCTTGCCGTAAAATCATCCGACGAAGGTGAGGGGAACGTTGATTGGTTCAATGGCTCACGTGGCGTTATCCCGGCAACCAATCAGGGAACAGTGTATTAAGTTACGAGTAATAGTGCACCGTTAAATAGTACATTGAGCAACGATTGGCCCATTTGAGGACGATTTTACGTGTGTCAGAGTCGTAAATTATTAAATGACTGTCAGGCTACCGTAAATTGATCAACTTACTGAAATCTATTGCGTTAAATAATACATTTCAACTACCGTTTGTTATATTCCGAATGTTAATCAACTACCTAGGAAATTGATCAACTTACGATTCTTGCTATTTTCCGGTGACAGATACATCAAACCATTCCGTTACAACCGTAAGATATCACAGCTTAACATAAAATTCGTCGTAAATTCTTTTAACAAAACGTCAAAAAGCATCTTGGGTCAGCGTGACTGTGGTGATTGACTTAGGTTTCCCACCCGTTGCTAGAGTGACTAAAGCTCCTTTTATAGGTTTCCATAAGGCGCAAGGAACCCACTATACCGAGCTGATATAAAATAAATTATGATCGAGATAACTGAACGAATACTTCACACATTCTTGTTATAAAGACAATGGTTAGTGATCCATCATTATTTTCATAAAAGCCGCGTACTGCGAATTGATATTCAATCTTCTTTTTATTCCCCGACCTAGTTTTATTCACCGTTGAGTTAACCTATATTCTCTCATCCTTGCTCAGAATAATAGGTGACTTTATGAATTCCTATATTAAATTGCAGTATTCATTCATTCTGACGGTATAATAAGAGCTATAACAATTTGAATTTAACTGAGGCGTAAATTGTGGATGGAAAGACCAGGCCCAAAACAAAATTGTTTTAATTAATTAAGCATTCTTATTCAACTGTACAAACGTCCTTAAAATTAAAATTCTAATCTTGGTTCAAACCCTAATAACTAGTAAATCCCTTAAGTTTTTAGGATTAGTCTCTACATTAGCATTGAAAATTTTACGCTTGAAATTTGTGGAATTGGTTTGGATCTAGGAGTACAATGATTACATTTTAAAACTCCTTTCATCATCATCATCATCAGCCTATTGCAATCCACTGCTGGACAATGCCACTGCCTCTCCAGTTGTTCGCCACTTAAGGCAAAGCTTTTCGCTCTGGTGACGCTCCTCCGTCATCGGCGTGTGATATTTAGCTACGCCTTCAATTGTGATGATTATACCGCCGCCATTGAGTTGTCAGCGCCTCGTTTCTTAATCGGCAGGATGCGCCACGGGCAGGTGAGGTTGGCTTGGCGCGAAATGGTGATAGGCCGCTCCCTTACATCCCCTACATTTATGTTTTATGTCATCATCATCATCATAATCAGCCGTAGGAAGTCTACTGCAGGACATCGGCCACCCCCAAAGACTTCCGCAACGGTTGCATCAAGCAAAAAGTGGAATTCTCTGCCGGCATACGTGTTTCCTCCTTTTTACAGTATGGGATCCTTTAAACGAAGCGTGAAGAAGCATCTCACGGGCCAGCATGGCTGTGGTAACTGACTGGAAACTGAGGTTTTTCGCCCGTTATCAGAGTGATTTGAGCTTCCTATTCGCTTTCCATCAGACAAAAGAAAGCCACTATGCTGAGTCAATAAGAAAAAGCCCCATCCTGCGACTTTTAATATTTCGTCCGTCCACCTTGCTGGAGTGCGTCTCACACCGCGTTTCTGTCGACAGGTCTTTGTCTTTTTATGTACTAACCTGGAATTCCTCACTGTTGTCGAAGGCGAAGTCGTCGTCGTGGCGGCTGAGCGCCAGCGGACACAGCAACAGGAGCGCGGCCGCAATGGACCGCGCGCGCTGCATTGTCACCGCTCCCATCGCGACAGGTGTTCTCATAAGCTCATTCTGCTCATCTGCGGACAAAACAATTGGCGTTTACTAAACATGCTATTCAAACTGTGTCCCAAATGTGTACCTAACTTAAATATTGTTGCAGTGAAGACATTCGTTTTTTGTATCATTGTACATTTACAGTCGCAATCATAACTGCTCGACATAATAATAAATAAATATGAGCATCACATACATTGCTCCGATCTCAAAGTTAATAGCTTAAGCACTTCTGTTATGGGTATCAGAACAACGAAGGTACCATAGATATATCTATACTTATAATAAATCTGTAGAGAGGTCAATTCTGTACATAAAATATTTTTTCAAAATAACTATCAGGGGGTGATAAGTGATCGATACTGATACCAAAAATGCAATCAGTAAAATTTTTGTCTGTCTGTCTGTCTGTCTGTCTGTCTGTCTGTATGTTCGTTATAGAAAAAAAAACTACTGAACAGATTTTGACGAAACTTGGTACAATTATTCTTCATACTCCTGGGCAGGTTATAGGATACTTTTCATCGCGCTACAATCAATAGGAGCGGAGCAGTGACGGGAAGTGTTGGGAAAACGCGAGAAATTTAAACCTGTATGTTTGATCGCGCATTACGCGAAAACTACTGCATAGAATTGAATGCGGTTTTCACCAATGTATTGCTAGAGGTCTAACTTAAAACTTAGGCACAAGGTATAGATGGGTATTATATGGAAGTCCGTTATTTTTGAAACCCGATATCCACGCGAGCGACGCCGCTGGCACAGCTAGTACTTGAATACAAATATAAACACCCAGACACGAAACAACAAATGTTTGTCCCGGGTGGGAATCGAACCTTGGTTCAGAAGGCAGGAGTCACTACCAATTGAGCCACCGAGCCAGTCAAAAGAGCCGAGGACATAGACCTCCCCGAATGACAACTGTCATTTAGGAGGATTTGCCTTAGCCATCACGCTTGGCAGGCGGGTTGGTGACCGCAGTAGGTTTAATATGTAGGTACCCAGGTAAACGCCGCTGCCCGTTTTCTGATATTCCCTTAGTCGTCTTCTACAGCACCCATGGGATGAGATGGGGAGCTACTATGGTAAATCAAAAACCACACGGACAATTCACACACACCGGTAACCCTATTTGTAGGTGTTGGACAAATTTCTGCTGTACATATTTACATACGTTCTCACGGGCCTCAAAGGGGAAGAAAACAATGACTAAATTAACGGTCTCATCTCATTTAGCCCGCTCTCGTGCCAGCATTTTCTACTTACAAGATCGTGCAAATATATTCAATTCATTTCTTCGGTGTTGAAATTGTGTTGATTTTGTTTTTTTCTACACAGCAAACGAATTAGATTGCACTCGTAAGAGTACGTCCTAGTAAAAAAAATGCGACAAGGCAAGCTGATGATGATGGATGTTTGACTTGGGTGGACTCAGTCAATAGTAACTTATGAATGAAAATCTTCTATGTAGCAAAAGCTTAGATGAATTGATTTGAAATTTTGAACAACACATTATAACAATACAGTTTTTATCTAAAACACAGCTTTGAAAGGAATAAAATATGTTGACATTTCGACATTCGAATCAATATTTTTACGAATTGCGGATTTGCAATGGTTAACCATCACACCATCATCTCAAATAAATCAAATCAAATTTTATTCATTCGCGCCTCACAGGTGTGTCATTCGGTCTAGTTATATTAAAAACTTTGAGGTATTACTGCGATCTGCCATTTCGGCATGCGAAATTTTAGGATTACAATAACCTAATTTGTTTACATAAGAATACATACATACCTACCTTCATAGAAATACTTACATAGTTGGGATGTACAGAAAATTCTTTGAGAGTACTAAACGAAACGATAGAAATTCCCAAGCTCTAAAATGGTTCGCAATCGCAACCTACTCAATACTACGATACAGAGAGCGGAGGGGCGAACGGAAATGGGCACTGGTACACAGTTAGAGGCGCGTGGCATCGCATAATGATTGGGCACGCATAAAATAAATAGCTTTTGAGCTTCGGCTTCCTTAGCATGCTGTCGCGAAAACCACTTGAGACCGAATTACTACGTTTCTTTTAGAATAAGTGCGATTAGGGCTCTAACATTTATTATATCAGTACGTTAGCGGCAGCAGAAGGGTCAACTTTTTTTTATAGTGGCTCGACATAATGGCTTCCCTACGCCTGATGGAAAGCGAAAGAGAAGCCCAAGTCGCTGTGACAACGGGCAAGTAACTGGTCAGTTACCTGTCAGTCGCCACCGCCATGCCGGCCCAACTCTAACCCCCCACGAGCTCCGGAAACCCCACTGACCGGCAGAAACACGACTCAGAGGTCATTTGCAGTATTCTATAGGGTAGAGGTCCTTCCCCGCACGGGCGGCTCAATTCGGGCGGAGATTCGCTATGCGCTACCTCTCTTCAACTGTCGCGATGCAAGTAGCTGTCGACCAGCCTGCGGTATGCTTAGGACACATGGTAGACATTGACGAGCCAACAGCTAGCTGGCGGCAAAATGGCGGACACAGCCGTCAACATGTACCGGCATTGCCGGCAACAGCTCCAATGAAGCATCACGTCGCCGGCACATCGACCTAACTTCTATCCTTCTAACGTCGGCTGCAGTTACATTCGTCCACAGCACACTGTTTACCGCGTGTCATCTAAAAATACACTCGAGCGATGTAACCGCTGCAGAAAATGCTCAATTTGATTTCGAATACGGAGCGCTGTTGAGAGGTCCTGCGTGGAGTGGTGAGTGCTAGTTTTTCACGCTATTAGATTCGTAAATGTGTATGGCATTCTGGCGCGGTTGGCACGATATTGAAATCGAGATTTACATAGAGAAAAATTCACTACGTAAATCTGCGTTTCCCGCTCGACAACGTCAATCGAATAACGATTCTCATAAAGGTAAGTTGATAGTGTTACCTATTAATATTACTTCCTCATGTGAACAATTTCCCTAATAATATTAAAGTTTGTGTCACTGGTGTGTTTCTGCGAAACCATTTTATAAACTGTAAGGAGTGGAGTGGAAAGGCTCGTTTGAGAATGTCTGGTCTGAAAGTTTCCACAATAACCTGAGCTGTTAAATTTCTAAACTCAGTTCTAGAACATTTATATCCATTTTGATGAGCAAATAAAAAAAGAATCTGATAACACAATGTGGCATCAACAGTAACACGCTATATTTGAGAGTGTTTTTATTTTCATCAATACCCTGTTAACATCAAAAATGTTTTCCTGTTAATTTCATAGGAATTTTCAACGTTGGAGATCGAGTTCGCAGAAAATATGATTATTTCGAAATAGAATACTGGTGAAATGATGTCACATTTCTGGTTGCCTCACACACTTTAATAATATTCAAGATTTGATGGGGAATAATGCATCTTACCTACATTTAAAAATGCTCATGTAATGGACTCCAAATAATAAATGATATAATTTGATAACTGTGTTTCCTTGAAATTCCAGTTAAATTGATCATCTAAAGACTCTGATTATACAGGAAATCAATATGGTCGCGTCCCTTTTCACAACAATTCTGAATGGAAATCTTTTCATGCGAACGAACAGTGAATCTGAAAATGTGTAAGAGTAGGTAACTTTATCCTTTGTCAAGTAAAATGTAGTGTAAGTTCGTTCTAATTCCTAGTAATATAAATGCGAAAATTCGAATATATGGTTGGATGTTTGTTGCTCCTTCACGCTAAAACTACTAAAAGGATTTGAATGAAACTTTACAGTAAATCAGATTAATTTTTAAGAATATATCATATCACCGATATTTACGAGGGCAAAGTCACAGACTGATGGACAAGTTTTTATTCTAAATACAAACCAATAGTAGAATCAGATTGACAAAATACAGTGCTGTGAATGGAACGTTCATGGAATCTGCTTTTACGACTACGCGTGATTGATCGTTTTGGGAAAAGGAACGCAGATAAGAATTCGACGGATTCCTTTTTTTGGAAGGAAAAAGGATCAATCTGGTTTAAATAAACGATAAATTAACAAAACGGAAAACTAACCGGCGGCATTTCTTTTACTTTAAATATTAAACTTTTGGTATGAAAATAATGCAAAGGCACAATTACAATGCCTATCTGATTCCATTTCTTTCGTCCTTTGTCCGAAACTTTCTATGCGACATGTTTGCTTACCTTTTTTTTCAATTTACCAAAAGATCGCAAAGGAGAGATCACGGATATAAAAAAAACATAAAAGAAACATATACTCGTAGAACGGTTTAGTACTTATATTGCTAATTGCTTTAAGGGTCAAGGTAAGAAATAATGACTTTTTACGTTTGCTTCTTTTGAAGAGGGAACGTATATAATTATATCTTCCTCTTCTTTTATAATTATAATAATACAGAAAGAAAATGTTACAGGAAAATGTAACCTTGAATGACTTAACATAATTCCATAAATTCCGCGCACAGTTGATCCTCTCCAATTATTTTCAAGAAGCAAGACGGAAACATTAGCAACAAAAGTGCCTACTTGGCTTGGGAATAAACGCTTTTCTAGGCGTTCATAATGTTGCCAGTTGTTAAATCGACTATCTACGTACTTGCGAGAAGGTACTAAGTATAATGCGCCCACTCCAAAAATTACCTATTGTAAAGTGAGTGTTTGAGCACTGACATACACTTCTTTAATTGCTTGTAGTGCCAAAACCTGTCCAAATATTTTAACGTTGTTTTGTGACCTTTTCTTTGATCATCATTCGTTTATCAGTAATGCGAGTCTCCGTTATTATGAACCATTCGTTTATCGGTGTACCTTTAAGAAAAATGTACCATAGTTATACTCGTATCTCCGTAGCGAATGGCGGCTAACTTATTTTTTAGTTTACTTCAAGATGGTAAATAGCCTAACGCAGGGTTGTAAGCATTTTATTAGTCATAAACAGTTCCCGTGCGGTTATAACCCAGGCAAGCAATGAAAGTACCGCAATATGGACACGCCCATAGTAATCATAATTCCAATTGATATACAACTATGTTATTAAGTTTGCAAGTCTAATATGACCTCGAGAACTTTGGTATACGGTTAACGGTGTGTTCAGAATTTCTTCGCTTTTTAACAGGGATTTTATTACGACGCACTTAAATTAGTGCGAAAATGGAATAGCCGGTCATGGTATAATGGTACAATACCTTTTCCCTCTATATTGACTCGTATAAAAATGTATGCCCATCCTTTTTTTACGCAACAATAAAATATTGTATTAGTGATAATAATATTTTTGCACAGGTATAATTAAAGGACTGTAATACTGATAGACAGGTGTAGCCTAATAAATAATATTTATGTTATCTAAGCTGTTATACATACGCAGTCACAATCTACATGTCAAACCTTATTTCAATTTCGGTTTATACTTCACTGCCCCTTTGGTGTTGTTGGTATCTTACCTATAAACTAATTCAACCCGGCAAAGAGACCGAGACTCTTCGAGCCAAAATTAAAACACTCTTGGCTTTTCTTAAGGAGCAGTCTTTTAGGAGCACCCTACCTGGGTCGAACTACCGACGCTTTGGACTATTGGTTTTTAAAAAATCCTGAATTAAGGTACGGGTTCAAGATAAGATTCATGAAAATATTGCGAGAAACATTCACGTTACATAATTAACAAGATTACATTTATAAAGGTAATCCAAAGATTACGTACACGTACGCAATAACGACGCGCGATAAACACTTTCTGTAAACAACCTAATTTCACTTGAGCAAAGTTGCGGTCAAAAAGCTCAGTTATTAAAATCAACGTCGGAACATCCATTTACACGAAACTCAACTTATTATGTACTTAGCATTATGTAACAAACTTCTGAGGCAACAATGAGGGTTAGTATCCCGAGGCACATTTCGCTTTACAAATTAACCGCTGTTAATGTATTCAAAACAAGTTGTTTATACAGGTCAGCGTGGAAAGCCAGCGATTCAGCGGCTGACATCAAAAGAACCGTTGCGTTCTTTGTATCGGTTGGGTTGCTGGTAACGAATATGTTATTTCGGCGATTAATAGATTCAATGTTGTTTTAAATGCAGGCGAAACTGGTTTTTCTTTTCATTCATCTTTTGTTTAATACGGTAAATGAAAAACGCTTTGAAAACACATGTTTGCAATAGGCGTACACGTGTGTAACTGAAGTGCTGAAGGTATTTCATTCTTAGTTCTGAGATTCGAATATGGAGAAATAATTGAATGAAAGGAAAATGAAAGCCATATAAAACAGAATAATTGGTAAATACAGAATGGAATGATTCACATTGAGAAATGAGAATAAAATAGCTTCAGCACTTTAGTTACACATGTGTAGTGTACGCCACCTGCAAAATAACCTTATCGTACTACATCGTAAGTGTGACGTATGATTTACATCATATTCTGTTTTGTAACAGGCAAGGTATCTGCTACATAGATATCTAACATTATGGCTAATGGGACGAAATTATCTGGAATTTATTGATTATAAGCATTCCGAAACACTAAGCAATACCGGATCCAAATAACTAAGCCAAGCGTCCCATGAATAATAGTTCTATTATACGAAATCGAAAGCCATAAAAATGGCCATTTTTCATGACACCATATCAAACGCGAATAGATAAGGCGTTTTATCTACGTAATAAGCTCGCCCGCCCGTTTTATTGAGTTAGAACATTTATTTCTTGATGCTTTAAAAAGGAGGAGTGCTTTCGTGGAGTGGAAATAAGATACACTAGATGTAGCCTGCGGCTTTGTACGCGGCTAAATTAACCTGATGTATGAATAAAGTTTCAATGTGAAAAAGTAGCAAACATCCATCCATACAAGTTTGTACGTTTATAATATTAGTAAGGTGTGACTGAACTTTAAGTAGTTCGGTTATCTTTTCAAATACTTCATTTACATTTTTGCTTGAATTGACCTTTTATTTGGAAATAAGAGTTGGACTATATCGTCTAATCTTCTTACCTAACCATAAAAAGCCTATTTCACCATCGCCTATCGCTTATCTGTAGATAATGGGTAATTTAAATGGTGAAGTAAGAGTACATTGACAAAATTTATTATCCCTTACAATGGAGATAAAATCTTCCAGACACCAGTCAACCGACGAAATGGCAACGCAAATCTGGGTCGCCACTTACTTTTTCATAAAAAAAACCGCGTTTTCATTGTGAAGTTGCGTAAAAATAAGCTGCAAAATCTTTTTCTGCTCTACTGAGTTTCACGTTAGTCATAAACGTTTATTCTGGAACTGCGGTTAGGGTCTTTAGACACAGCGGCTTCTTAAAAATAATTGTATTAAGTTCTGGGGGAGTATTCGTAGTCCTTGCATTTTATTCGTCTCATATGTTTCGGAGAAACAAAGGTTATTATGTACTATAGCGAGAATGGGTTTCATAGCGTTTGGGTTCTCTTCTCTCCTTTGATTCTATATTCTTTGTTCTCAATTCTAACATTCTACTTATTTAAAGATTCTATTCTACTTATAGATCTCTTTTTCATAATCTTTCTGATCGATGAAACAGCTTATGCAAACCCTTCACATTGAATCAACCAACTTGTTGATAAATCTTATCTCAATCCTCGTGTAGCCTTGTAATATTGAAAACGCTTTCCTTGGTTTTTCAAGAATGTGGTGAGTACACACCGGATAAGGACAGTCAGACGCTATAAAACATTTTAGATGGGTCGTGTCAGTTTAGTGTTCCCAGAGAGGTATGTTAGTTGAAACGTATGTTTTTATTTAACTTTTAGAACATTTGGTGAACTTCTCGTCTCTTTTGTAACCGCCACGTAGCGTGTGGTTATAATTGCCCTACCATGTTGATAGCTACCTATATCGTAACCTTAAAAGGAGGCATTTTATTTTATTTTTTATTTATTTAGGCGAAGACATACAAAAAGCAAGCGATCATAATCCTGACAGTAATTTTTCCGGGGACTAGTCTCACTCAAATTGGTACTATTACATTCTTCATTTGTTGGTTAGCCCTTCTTCCCCGTACCTAACGACAGAGCACAGGATCGATAATAAAGTATATCGGGAGAGACACATTTTTATCCCGAGGAAATTAATAGTTCCCATGAGACGCAGATGAAAAATGTTTGTATAAACGAATATCACCAAGGGTTGCTATGCAAAAATATGTATAATATTATGAGGCTATACTATACAGGTAGTGGCAATTCATTACTACATATATTTGAAGAATATTCCACGTTAAGTATGTTACTCTTAAGACAGTTCTCTAATGTTCCGTGTGGTTTACCTTCCTACTTTGAATCGAGTGGGTCTACTCTTGATATTGTCTGTGCGTAGATACTAGATTCCCAATCAAGGCGTGATTGATTAGTCTATCCGAACATTGTCTGAATTCATAATTAAGGCCTAACGTCGTAAACCGTTTACAACATATTGTTGTCCACACGTCACCGGCAGAAAGGCGAAGATAATGAAGACCATAACTTTGATTCAATATAAAGTTATGTTAAATAGGCACTTAGTTGGCGAGTTTGTAAGCGAGTTGGACTAACCGCCGCGAAGCTTACCCTTGGCTGGAGGGGCGACTATAAGAGGGTTAGCACAATGGATCTTTCCCTCGGAGGAATCTCGGCTATACAAGTTCCTTCGCGTATCTACATGGGCTTACTATTCTGTCAATATTGCTTCGGAGCGTGGAAAGGCGCTTTTTAGCTTTCTAGCAATTCTAGCCTTTTCTTTATATATTTACGTTTCTTTCAAAAGCTTAATCCTCAAATACCAACATGTAATTTAACAGCGACGATGTAAACTCGACTTCTAACACATGCATTTATTTCATACGGGCGGGTATGTTTTGATACTGGGGCTGTATGCATAAATACTGTGAAATAACTTGTTTTGACAGGTGTTGTTAAATATTCTGTGTGTTATACTCGTATAGCCAGTGAATGTTATAGACAGGGATCACACTATTATACTTTTGAATACAGGTCATGTGTCATTTCAAATTGCTCATATTAGTTATAAATAACTAATTAGAGAGTATATTTCTGTTCAGATTTGGGATTAAAATTCAGCTCACTTTTTGCTAAAAGCAGAGCGAAAACATACAGTATAAATGGCACTGCAAAGTAAAATTTTACTCATGTTTCCAGATAAAAGCACTTAAAATCAAATCAACGCAATAATGAGAATGTTGCGCTTGCCAAATGCATGTTAAATTCATATCTATTTAGCTCGCAAAAAACGTGCCGTATAGTGCTCCGTGGCTGAACTTTGAACAAATACTTATATCGAAAGTAATTCGTTTCTTTTTACCTATCGAAGTAACAAAAAACATGTTTGTGTTTCATTGTAGCCAACATTTTATGCCAAGAACTACACAAATGCTAATAAAGTTTCCCCCGACCAAGATCAACAATGGCGATTATAAATTGTTTTCAAGACAAACAAGGAATAGAAAAAAAAACATAAAAGAAGGAGTCTCCCTAATCACGCCGAGGGGTGGAGAGGTTATAATTGAAATACGCTCAAAGGCAGCTCAGTCCTCTGTATACGCCAAGCAAATAACCTATCGAAACTTAGAGCGAAAGTAATTTAGGCAGTATGAGCGAGCCTTGTACGAATAAAATAAGTACATACGTGTATGTTATTTACTTACGGAACCCCGGGCGACTTCGGAGTTACATTTGAAATTTGTACACGCAATGCGGCATACCGACCCTCGTGCAGAATCAACATAATAATGTACCTATTGTTCTTATGATGTTATTTGCGATTTCTTTTATCTCAGCCCATAATAACAGTTACTCATACATCGTTAGCTCATAACAATATGTAGTTAGGTTGATTTTGTTTATTGTATAAACAAACAGGGCTTTGTAGTGGAGGTACTAATTAGTTAAGGCTTGGATCATATATTTGATACTACAATGTAGCTCTTTAGTAGGTAAGTGATACCAAGAACTTGGTACATAATTTAATTTCAAGTTTTTATCACTCAGAGTATAACAACTTTCCATGAACTTATGGGTAAAACTTTTCCGTGCAATCCCTAACATTTGCACTTTTCTACTTATCATAAAACTGGGGAGGGGAAAGGCCAAGTGCCCTTCACAACTTACCACTTTTTCCCCCTCTTACTTACCTATAATCATCATAACCTACCTAGGTATGTGTATATAGTTCTAAGCACGGATTCTAACTATATTTTCTAGGGTAATTCACAAATGAACCACTTCCTAACATAGTATAAAGAAACATACTTATAGCATATTGTTTAAAAATCAAAATATACATGATGTAGAAATAATGCAAAGTCGATAAAGCCTTATTCTGTCAACATATTAAAAACTATATCAGAAATAGAGTAGCAAAAAAGCTTACTACGCCAACCTATTATTGGCGCACAAGTATTAGGGAACATTGAAATTACTTCCGACGCAACAACGCTTTAGAGGCTTAAAGGATTTTCGCATTTCAATTATAGCTTTACATTTACCGTACAACCTTCAAAATCAACACAACAACTTTCTGGTGCTGTCAGTAATAAACTCGGACCATTCAATGATCTGAGATAATAAATTAAGCATCTACCAATCGCACAAAAGCTAAATATTGCGTAAACCTTGCTGTCGTGTAACTGTTAAGCCACTTGTGAATCAGATAGTACAAGTTCTGGCGAGTTTATAGGTAGGTGCGAGTAAGCCGACGCGCATGGCAGTACCAGTGGTGGTAGCCTCGTATTTGGGTCACCCGGCAATCAGGCTCGTCATAAACTGGAATTATTCAAGACCCCACCAGTCAGATTTGACGGAGATTTCATTGCGGTCCGGACATTGTTTGTATAAACAGTTACGTTAAATTATATGAAATAAAAGTTTGGACGGCAGCTCATGCTCATTTATTTATTAGTACAAAAATCAAGTACGTTTTGGGCAGAACTGTGATAGCTGTTGCAATTAGGTACTGAGCATGAGACTTAATCAATGCGCTCACGCATGGCTGAGTTAGTTCCTACTAAAATAACTATGTAGTGATTGTTTGGTACTGAAAAATCAAGAGGAATGTGAAGTTAAAATCTTAAATCAGTAGGAAACACGATGTAAACAAGATTAGATTAAACAATGCATACAAGATAGTGAGTTTTGCATCACAAAACGATGAGGACAATAACCTGAAAGGGAAAACATATATTCTCATTCCTACCTCCGCATTTCTGAGACAATTGTATTGTCTAGACTAGAGGAGAGGAGACACAGCCGCAAAGATACTTTACAACATTCAATCTAAATGCATAGGTTTTCGAGCAATAAAATGTAAGTTCTGCAATAAATCTAGAAAGATAGAGCAAGGTAAAATTGTGTACCAATTTTGTTACAGGGAATACGAAGCGTTTTCTAACGCGCGAAAATAAATATGACAGTGGTGTTAAAAGTGCATTTTCAATGCAGTCAGATTTGCAGTAGTCAGCGAGGGGGAGGCGAGGCGAGGCGTTGAATACAAACAGAGACACAAATCTGTCGGAAACTCGTGAGAATTCTGGCAACAAGCTGGATGTAGTTTTGATGTAAGATTAATCATTACGAGTAGATATATACGCAACTATGACTTCGAGCTTGTTTTATTTGGAAAATACAACAAGATACAAATTTTATGGGCTGTCAGTTGTTGTAATTGTGTTTAAAAAAATCAAGAATGGGTTTGCCAACAAATATACATATAATAATAATAATAAAACAGTTTATTTTCTACACAAAATAATTGATTTACATACAGAAATCCATCGATTGTGTCAACTGGACATATAAACAGCACCATTTTTATAAAAGATTCATAACAATGGACCACTGTCACTCTTTATTCGGTAAATACTTACTTACTCAGTATTTACAATGGAGCCATCAAATTGATAGATTTACATTAAAGCGATAAACATAAAATTTGTAATCGATACTATCGTTTATGTAGCGTCTGTATGGACCGGAATTTGAATAAATTTACTGTGGTACCAATAACGCAATACAATTTAACAAAAGCTTAGCAAATGCCTTATTGAGAATTGTAATTTGTAAGTAATGAATCGTTTTCAATTTGAAATCGTTTACAAGTACGAGCTACATAAAGCGAACTATGTAGTAAAAGGTATTTATCTTCCATCGCTAATTAACCTTACTCCTTCCTTTTGGGGCTAACATTTACCTGTCTTTTTTCGATGTTACCCGTATCGCCAGATCCAGATACTAATGAAAGAGATACGAGAAAAATCTAGATGTTACGATAATTAATGGCAACCCCGGTCCCAATTAAACAAGGTAGCTTAACCTTGACATTTAATTGGGAAGTAGAATCAAATATGGTTTTGGAGATAACGGAAATTGACTATAGTTTTAGATAGTCAACCAAATAGATCAGTCAGTAATGTTTATTGTCAAAAATAAAATCCGAGTTTCTTCGGAAATAAACAGACCTCAAATACAGGCGATATAAAGATCTTTCGATAGCATAGAAGTTACCGAGCGTGTTCCGAACCGTGTTAAGAGGGCGCTGATACACAGAATCGGCTCTTCAGAATAGTTCTTGATAATAACGACAGATGGCGACTGTATGCAAGAAATGCGACAAAGTCATAGCAGGAAGAGACTTTTTAAAATGCTCCTTGTGTGTAAACTTTTACCACTTGGATTGTACAAGTATAAGTAGGACTTTCTTTTACCTTATGTCAACTGAAGGGAAAGAAATGTATAAGTGTGATATATGCCGAGAAAGCGCAAACAAAGCGCAACAATCATCGTCCCCTATCACACCGCAGGACAACGTTACCTTTCGAAACCGGCAGAGATATAGTATTCCCGTCGACAATTCCTTTCACACATTGTCAGTTGATGAGAACGATTCGTCGCATAACTTATCATCTTTTGTAAATTCAGCGCGCAGTTGTCCTGATTTAACAGACAATAATTTTGAAAGGATTGATGAAATGAAGAAAATAATTTTAATGCTCCAAGAAAAATTAGAAATAGCTGAAAATGAAATCAGTAATCTACTATCCGAAAATAGCTATTTAAAAAAAGAAGTAGATGGTCGTAATATGCAGATAAATCAGTTAAAAAAGGTATGTCAATCAACGCCAAGAAAACAGAGTACTAAAAAAAGTACCAGAAAAAGTTTAAATCCTAATAAATTAAACTTCACACAAGAAGGAAGCCCTATCATGTTCTGCAACACAGTGGAGAGTGGAGAGAAATCGTCATTTGGACGGAATATACAGACGGTAATTTCCCCATCAATCTGCAATATACCAAGTGTTCAAATAGAATCACCCCAGAAAGCGTCCGTCACTGTATCCTCACCTTCAAACTTAACTAAGAACTTACATAGTGGCAGCAAGCTTGCCAATATATACATATACGGAGATGATCAAGTGAGAGGTCTTGCAGCACGACTAATAAGAACTCGCATGGGCCAATGGAACGACAGCTACAATGTTTCGGCTAATGTCTATCCGGACGCGTCTTCAGCGGAAATTCTACAAAGTATTAGCAAAATTTCGGGTCAAGTGAATAGTGACGACGTAGTTATAATATCGACGGGAAGCCATGACTCAAATCCTAATATTGTGTTCTCTAATATTTGTATAATACTTCACGAACTAAGGAATTGTAAAGTTATTATTTTGCCTGTTAATAACAATATATACTTAAATGAAAGAAAATGTAACCAACATATAAAATTATTAACCAAGTCTTTTACAAATTGTACATTTATCAACATGGATCAAACTAATTTACAGTATTCTAGATACTTTGACATAATGTGCATTAAAATTAATGTAGCTATAGACTATCCGATGTATGAATCTCGTTTTATAAATAATATGAGTAGAATGATTTTCCCATCTAAACAGTGTAATAACCATGTGCCTCAACTACATACGGGAAATAGAAATAGGCCTGCCAAAGGTACGATACCATATTATTTCCAAACAAAAGCTAAAAAGTCAATTTCACATAATAAAAATGGAATAAGTGACGTGATTAGTCCATCAAATAATGAGTTTTTTCGTGCCTAAACAATTTGAAACAAACTTAATACTATTTCATCAGAATTTTGCAGGTCTACTGAATAAATTAAATAGTCTAGAAGTAGCCTTAAATGAGCTCAAAGAGTCGGGAAAAAATATTAATATTATATGTGCCACGGAAACCTTTCTTAAGACAGGGGATGAAAAAAATGTTAGGCTCGCCGACTTTGAATTGGCTGCTTATTTTTCAAGGCCTAAGCAAAGAAGAGGCGGTGTTTGTATACTAGTAAAGAAAAACATTTCATGCAATACAATAAATGTAACTGACGAGTATGCTACATACAAAAGTTTTGAATGCTGTGGTATACATATTCAATCTAATAATATCGTCATACTTTGTATCTATCGCACTCCTGATTCTGATTTGGAATATTTTTTCTATCGACTAGATGCTTTGTTATGCAGAATAATGACTAAGGGTAAAAAGAGAGTCATTATTGCGGGCGACTTAAATATTGATACAATTTCTACCACTACACATTCTATCAGACTAATAAACTTATTACACACTTATAATGTGGCCCTACATATTACAGAACCCACACGTCTGCATAGGTGCATAGATCACATTGCAAGTAATATAAAAAGAGTGAAATCTTCAGTTCATGACTTTGGTATATCCGATCATACTGCTCAAACTGTTGAATTTTCTGTGAATATCAAAAAACGTATTTTACAGTGGTTTGAAACCAGGAGAGATTTCAGCCAAGACAATATGAATAAATTTTACAATTGCATTACATCATTATCATTTTCAGACATATTACACGAATTAAGTACTGACAAAGCATTTGACGAATTTCATTCATTGTTTCTATTATTTTATAATTTATGTTTTCCTAAAATTCTAGTAAAGATTAATAAAAAATGCAATAAAACTAAATGGATTACCAAGGGAGTTAAAAAGTGTACCAGGATGAAACGACAATTGCATAAAAATTACCAATACGCTAATAAAAATGACAAATTGTTATGTAGACATAAATATAAAATGTATACCAAAACTCTAAAGCGATGCATTTCAGGTATTCAACGACTGGGTAATAAAAAATATTTACAGAAAGCTAAAAACAAATGTAAGGCAGCCTGGAGTATTATTAATTCACAAGTGTCAGATTCTATGCGTAAGGTAGGATATAAGGACATTAATTATAATAGTAAAATATTGACTAAACCGATTGAAATAGCTAATGCATTTAACAATTTTTTCATTGAGACGACTAATTGTATTATCCAAGGCAGTAATCAACATAAACCTATAATTAATAGCTGCCAGACAAGTATGTTTCTGCGCCCTACGTCGCCGGATGAGATTTATAACATAATTATGTCTTTAAAAAACAGTAACTCCTTTGGCTACGACGAGGTGTCTACATATATTATAAAGTTAGTTGCAATACATATAGCTCCAATATTAAGTCATATTGTAAATTTGTCGTTTGGTGAAGGTGTATTTCCAAACTCTCTAAAGCTGTCAATAGTTAAACCTATTTTTAAAGATGGTGACAAAAAGGATCCCAACAATTATAGGCCCATTACCTTAACTACGATATTTTCAAAGATATTTGAAAAGGCAGTACACATTAGGCTAAATGATTTTGTTAATAAATATAATATAATTAAAACTGAACAAAATGGTTTCCGCAAAGAGAGGAATACTACTTTAGCCAATTTCACATTAATACATAGTGTAACACAGAGCCTGGACAAAAAATTGCCCGTCATAGCTTTATATTTTGATATGAGCAAAGCATTTGATTTTGTTATCCATGAGAGACTAGTAGCGAAGTTAGAGAGCTATGGAATTAGAGGTGTTACGAGGGACTGGTTTGTTAGCTACCTAGTTAATAGAAAACAATATGTGGAAATTACGTTTTTGGAAAACAAAAACCGTACACTTAGACAGGTTAGATATCGTTCAGAGCTAAAAGAGAACAAATTCGGTGTCCCACAGGGGAGTATTTTAGGGCCATCTCTATTTGTTCTATACATAAATGACCTACCTGATATCACGAATCATAAATCGATATTATTCGCTGATGACACTACATTTGTTATCACAGCTCAAGACGTAGATAAATTGAAAAGTGAAGCAGAGGTAACGGTAAAGAAAGCCATGGCCTGGCTAAAGGAAAATAATTTATGCGTTAATGTACAAAAAACAAAAATAATGCAATTTCAAACGTATCAATCACAGAGCACTCGTAGGTTGGACATCAATTACGAAGGACAGGTTATTCAGACAGTTCAAGTTACAAAATTTTTAGGATTAATGGTTGACGAAAACTGTAGTTGGAAATTTCATGTTAATAGCGTATGTGACAGATTAAGTAGATTTGTGTTTGTCATTAGAAAACTCAGAGAAACAGTGTCTTTTGAAGTTGCCTTACAGGCATACCATGCCTACGTTGGATCAGTACTGCAGTATGGCCTAATGATATGGGGAAACTGCACAGATATCGATGCAGTGTTTAAAATCCAAAAGAAATGTATTAGAGCCCTATGTGGTGCTGATTATACAGATTCTTGCAGACCATTATTTAAAGAATTGAAGTTACTAACTTTAACAGCTCTATATATTAAGCAGTTATGTATATTTGTTAAAAACAATCCGGTGTACTTTCCAATAAAACAGGCAGTTTCTTCAAAGGTACTAAGAAAACGTCCTTCAAATTTGTTACATGTCCCATTAGTTAGACTGACGTTGGTTCAAAAAAACTCATTTTTTATGGCAATTAAAATCTTCAATAGTCTTCCAGAACAATTACGTGTTCTCACTGGAACACAATTTAAATCTAAACTCCACTTGTGGCTGGTGGAAGAGTCATTCTACTCACTGCGTGAATATTTCGAACGTAATGTGTGACTATACAATTATTTAATCAATTTATTAATGACATGACTTGTATAATGTAATTCAATGTATAACTAATTAATTCATAATTTTTAAATACATAATAATTCAATTTTAGTGTTATATAGTACTTAATATTAATATTTGCACGCTTGATCGCATGAGCAAATTTTAGTGAGACTTATACTATTTTAATACACCACATTGTTACACCTAAAATTATGCAAATAAATTTTTTGATTTGATTTGATTTGATTTGAACCATTTCTTAGCCGTTCGAATCTAAGCGAGTGCGCGGCGTGCCGTCAATCTATTTCGATGACGGAAATAGTGTTGGCCCAGGCTCCTTTTATTATTGAACTGTATTGTGATTTATTTATGTGACGAGAGATGTTGAAAAGCAGAAAATTTGATGTGCGATGCGGTGGGTAAAATAGGAAATCGTTCTCCGAATCTCCTAAATGTAGCTATATTTGAAGCCCATGCATTTTATGAATGAAAAAGCTAATATTTTCTTTACAGTCAGCCTTATTTTGGAGCTATAGAGACCAAGTAATAATCTTTACATTTCTTTTCATTACATAAAAAATATTTAATATAATAAAATTTAATATAAACTCTTAGCTTTTACTGCCCTTATTGTCAGCACCTATACATTTACGACATTAACTTAACTTAGTTAAGTTTCATCTCTGTAATAACTTTTACGGCGATTGGGTGCAATAAATGGCGGGAATTCGCGGCAAAAGCGATCTAGCCGTGTGAAAACATAGTTTACTTGAGAATGATTCACCGATTGTATCAGATTACGAGTATACAATCGAGAGATACCACTCGATAGAGAGTCAAGCGCCGGCGCACGGTACAGTAAGTCTATTTCGACAGCGGAAGTCACGTGCTGCGCTTGTGTGCAACATAATGTCATGCTTCTTGGTACCGAGGTGCTATAAATATGCACGCGGGCCGTCGATCACACGATGCGTTCAATAGAGCTGTAGTCAGCCCTACCCATGCCCATTGCTTTTGTGAAGCATATTATAACGTCTTATTCAGACGCGAGTCTTCAGATCTTTGTATTCAAGAGATAGGTAGGCCGAATACAATGAGCACCTGCGCTGTTGCAGCGGTAAATAATAATTTAATTTATTGCAGGAAGGTGTTCGCAAGACAATATAAAACCATTGACTGACTTCCGAGTTACTGTAATGTTGAAATTATCTTATTTGAATTCAGTCAAGTTTGATTTTACCCCCTCACTATCAAAACCAATTTGGCCGAATAGCTTCCAATTTTAAAAATAGCTAACTTTTATAAAATAAATGCTAAGAATAGAGTACCTACTTATATCGTATTAACATAAAATTTTTATTGGTGGCGGTTGAACGAACGACGTTCTCCCTCAGATAGTCATTGATGCGTAAAACTTAATGGCAGAGCCATTTCACGGTCATGTTACGATTACTTTATTATTTCAATTAGTTGCAGACGACAGACGTATCAAGTATTTCTTTTTATTACAATTCTATTTCACTTCTGCTTAACGGTTTTAAAACTTAATGTTGTTATTATAACGTACCCTTTTATGTAATATGTTAGACAGACATAAGTTCAAATTCGTCCGCGATACAAATAACTATTCTATTGCGTCTGGAATATGCGTATCTGAAGACAAATCGCAAGTGAATGGGACTTTTTAATTCTTGCAAGGTCTTCAGCCAAACTTAAACACAACTAAGGTACACAAAATAATTGAATCGAATTTAACAGTATTAATATAGAAGCGTCTATCCCTATCAATAACATAAATTTGCCTGTCGTGTGCGCATGTAACCCATTGTCGTCTATTACTCCTTGTCATTGCGTCCCGCCTTCTTTGTCCTACAGGTTCGGGAAGGCCACCCAGGCCGTAAGTAATGTGTCAAGGCAAAAAGGGCATTGTTTAGTGCCACGTGGTGCAGCGGTGACGGTGCAGATGACGTGAGAATTATGGGCCTTCCCTAGCACTCAGAAGATTAAAAATGGAAATAAAATGATTTTCATTGATGTGTGTAGAGTGAGAATTTCGTAACATATTGGGGTTGAGGCTATCTGGAACTACAGGAGTGGGACTGGCGGAAAACGGCGAGGGATCGGGAAATTGTGACTACTCTCGTTTCGATGTATAAAACACATTTTGGATCGCTGATCCATGTAAGTATGAGAGTATGCCATTTAACGTGAAATACCATACCCTATTACAAACACGATACTTTCCCATTATGCTTCAACTTTTTTATTCAAAGTACTGCCGACTTAATTTAGATATGTATTATGTAGACTCTAAATGATGAGAGGCAGTTTACATTTACTACATATTCTACGACCACAGTTTCTATAAATATTTCCCGTGAAATATAACGTAACGTGCATTTTTAACCAGATTCTGAAATGTGTCAGATGACGAGGACAGCTAAAAGACATGAGGTGAAATAAAAATCATTGCCAATGTCCACTGCTAAACTTAGCCCTTCCCATTTTAACACACGGAGCGTTCCTGAGGTCACAGGGTCACAGGAGGGTCGGGCAGGTTACATAACGAACCTTTCCAAGATTTAGCGTTTTATATGCCACCTAGCATTTTCTAGTGGGGTCTGATTATGTTATAGTGACCTATAGAATGGGAGATAAATACCATGTAAAGTGAAAATGCCAATATCTTTACATACTATTGGACAGATTAAGCCAAAATTACGAATACTGTTCCGTACTTAAAAGTACACTTCGTGTGTGTTCGCGAATATATTTACGCGTGTTGCTCAAGTTATCAAAGTAGGTACTTTATAGTTAAGCAGTTACGTTTATGCAGTTTATGTTAAGTATTACCTACTTAAACTGCGTAATTTATGTTATATATATTTGTTAATTATAGGGCGCAAATATACGATTCGAAACTTTGAGTCTCTGGCTTTAAAACTGATCAGATTTTATGCACAGAAGATAAGTTTACTTTCTGGATTAACAATTTCTGCGAATCGTGGTTTAATATTATTATACAATATACACTCTTGGTAGAAAGTTCTTAAAGAGACATGTATGGAAGAATTTATAACCAAGCAATTAAGTACTGGCGTGTTGCACAGAGATTACTTGCTCAATAATATCTTTCAAACCCAATTTGGGCACAACAACCAATCTCACAGACAGACATATCTACGGAAGACATTGCTGTGAAAAAGCGTACGGTGGACAAAATGTGCTTTCTGTTCCCTTGTAATGCCGTGGGATGACATTAACAAAAGGGTGTCTAAATTAAGACATACCCTAACATGCATTATACATTTTAGTGTCTCATGTGCATTTCAATATGGTCTAATTTTGCCAAAGAATTCTCTCTATACGCAGCACCTTAATTCACAAAACGTCAGAAACGGATTTGAATACGAAAACTATGGTCTCTCTTTTTTTTATACGTAACCAAAGTACATATGAGAGCAGATTAAAAACAAGATGGCGATTGCGATTTTGGCGCAAAGAAATTTCTCGAAGAAAACAAGCCTGTTTGGGAGAAGTTACACAAATCCCTCTGACGGTATTTTCAGGTGATGAATACATTTAGTAACTGATTGACGCGGTTGTAAAGGCTGTACGCTTTACGAGCCCGCTTAATTGAGTTTCGGAAAGACAAGACGCGTGGACTATTTCGGAGGTCGGATTAGTAGGTATACGGCACTTGTGGAATAAAACATGGCGGCTTCGCATCTTGAATAGAAATGGGATTAGGTTGCGTGATTGAATAAAAAATTCAATTCCAGGTGGAAAAACACTTTTTCTAACTACATTATTTCATCGTTATACCTAACAAAACACAATCGCAATAATAAAATAAACTTTTTAAACGTACACACGAATTTAGTCAGTAAGTCGTGCTCGATATTCGGAATGTGATTTCTCTGGGAAATCAGAACATTACCTAGTGATTTTAAAACATTAACCATTGGATGGTCAACAGGAATTCTAATAGACTCAAGAATGTGTTAAATTTTTATGAAGAGTGAAAAAACGCGACAAAGAAGTGTGATGAACGGGGAAAGCGTCACTGCGTATGCGCAGTCAATAAAATTTATTGTCAGCTGTATCGTAATAGATCACACTTAGGTTTTAATGTTCGTGATTATCATTGATTACACGCTGTAATGGGCGACAGTGATGTTAATGACTACATAATCCCGGTAAGAAACAATGTTACATTATTACCGATGTTTTTGCGAACTAATTTGTCGTGACGGCGAATGACTCTTGAGATATATGTTATAGAATACCTTTAATCGAACTGCTTTAAGAGATTCTATAAAAACGGCAAAGTGCGCGTCCGAGTCTCATGTAAAAGGCTCCATTTATATTACCGATATTAAACTAACACTGCAGTGTAGATATATAAATGTTACGAACAAATAGCGCCATCTATGTTTATTGTCGGGAACTAAAGCATCTTTAACACGAATATGGTTAAGCGTATGCTGAGACGCAGGCAGCGCAGATTAAAGATGAAAAATAAGATAATAATAATACATAATTTTAACTCGTAATACCGGAATCGTACTATTAAGAAAGACCACAACAAAGTGACCATTTTAACACAGAAGCCATACAACCTAACTTCCGCTGATTTACGACTATGAAACGTTAACTTTAATAAAACGCTATCTAATAATTTCATTCAAAACGATCTAATCACGGAGGCTGGTCCAAGACAATGTCTCGGAACAGACACCCAGTATCTATTTCTGTACGTTTATGTGCCAGCAGTAAATTGACGAGATGAGCCAGTCTTGCCTTTACGACTGTTTTCTGAACGGTTGGTTAATGTATGTGTGTAAATATTTAGGCGCATGCAAATTACGTTTATAAGAAAGTTTTGCAAAGAGTTAGTGTGACAATGTAGTCACAGACACCTTGAGGAGGTGAAATCTTGGCATTTGGCAAGGTTTGTTGCGAAGGAGGTACCTACCAACTACGTTCCTATCACAATTATTTGAGTAGAACTATTATTAGTCTTTGTGTCTGCTGTATTTTAACATCTAATATGTAAAAAAAGTATGAGGCAACATCACATACAAAGAGTAATAAATATCCATCCAAAGAATCTTTCGTATTTATAATATTAGTAGGATATACTCGCATAAACAAACATTCAGACACGAAACAAAACGTTCATCGCACATCAGACATTCTCTAGGGTGGGAATCGACCCTCTGCAGAGTAAGGTCCTACTAAACGACCCATCGGGCCAGTCAAAATATAAGTTGTCATTGTCAATGAGCTAAAGCTAGTTTCTTGCATCCATCTATCCCTAAGCTTTCCCAAAATGACGCATCTGAGACGTAAAAAAAGCGCGGAAAGGGAGTAAGCCCCTCTTAACTAAATCTTCAACTGGCTTTGTAAATAAGTAAATTGGAAGTATGTGGCGGCGAGATGTTACCACAAAAACAGCTGTAGGGTAGCTCGACATAAATATGAGAGCAGTTCAATGGCTTTTAGCTAGAGCACTCGTAAGTGCGGCAAACGATCAGATCACGCTCCAGGGGAATTACGAACATACTGAAATATGTGCCTGGCACTAAGTATGTATAGTTTGTTTATTTAACATTCGGGTAAACAAAGAAACTAGAAAACTATTTCTACAGACGTGTTATGAGAACCAGTGACCGTTCACAATGATTAGTTAATTTTGATTAATTTAAGGTGGATAATAAACGAAGTAAAGGTAAATAAGTGGCTCCAAAGGGTTCATGTAACACATAGGTTCGGATTAGGAACTTAGCTAACACGCTACCGCGTCTTTAGTTTCCGTAGGTAGATCACAAACTGCCTTAAAATTGTAACGTCAAGATAGAAGTAGCGATGGAATGAGCTAACATTGCATCGATCGGCAATGTTATCGAACTTGCATGACAGATTATACCTTGTTGTACGATTACTCGAAATCTCTCTCAACTTTGAATACCTCATAATCAATTTGTGTAATAACTCACCATTCTATGCGATTTATGATGTCATAACTTCGAAAGTTGGTGTCTGGGAAATGATTTATTTTGATAAATCATTGATAACCAAATAGATTGATCTATTAACGTATAAATAAACTGTTATTTTTATAGATATGTACTATTTCAAGATTTTTCGCTGCATTCCTAAATAAATGCAATAAAACACAATATACGTCACAGGTGCGTTTATAAATATTTATTTGAACAACAACAATAAATCCATAAATATTATTGTGTGTTCACTATTAAATGTGCAATTGGAAATAATATTTATTAAATAAACCTCTAAAATCTTTACAAACCATTAAGAACATTCAGTATCTTCTTTACTAATTTCATGACAAGCTAAATATAACCGTATAATCAACACTCAAGTACAGATCGGGGTGAATAAAGCGTCAAATCATATTTGATTTGTTAACATGCATTTGTTGCATATCAAAAAGAACACATCGTATAGCTTTATGATAAAAAAAGTTATATCTACAATCATGAAAAACGCGTACTTTAATTTGTTGCGAAACATAAATTTATGTGTCGCAATAATGTTCGGCGCGTGTTCTTTTCCTCGACATTGCGCGCATAAATTCGGAGTGGCAAGAGCGAATTTGCCTGCCGCCGAAAATGCCGCTCCCATACTCCGTAATAACATGTGCGAAGCAGACCATGGGGCATTGCGATAAATGCGTTAACGGCACAAGCGATGAGAGCACTATCACAATAATTACACTTAGGTATAATAATTTTAAACAAAGTCTATGGGGCAGGCCTTTTTCCTGCAGTGGACGTCCTACGGCTGAATATGATGATGATGATGATGAAAAAATGAAAAAAAGAGCCCACTAAAGGTGTAATGGGCTCTTTTTTCATCATCTTTAATCGTATACGATTATAAGAAAATATACTACGTCGGGCGGTGGTGATCCTTACATTTTATTCATGTTATTTTATCTATTTATTTTGGATTTATAGGTATTCTATAATGTTTAGCCCAGGCTAGTTTATTCTGAAATGTGCGAAATTAATCAGGATCAACTATTTAGTAACTAAACTAAAATTTTTTTTTCATTTTCTTTATTTTAATAAACACGGTTGCGCAAAATAGTAATGTAACTAAATGTGTTCATTAAGTTTCATACAATGCCGATGCTAACTCTCAAGCGCGGATTTAACAAGTTTTGATACACGAACCGATAAGGCTTGCAATGGTAACGCTAATGGAAGCAATTTCCTGGCTATTAGTTCCCTTACACAGGCAATAATTTGTTAATTCATTACTCCTGAGTGTGATTCGTCCCATACAATTAGAAACCTAGGTATGTCGATTATATTTTACAGGAGTTTTTGAATGAAATAAGAGTCGCAAGTACCTACTTTTCGACAGAAACGCTTACAAGTAGGTATTGCTAGAACGTTCGTGAGCGTTGAATCTATTGCTCAACTTTCACATTCATAGTTAAATTATTAATTAATGTCACAAACAATATTTGTTAAACAAGGTCTCCGTACAAGAGACTATTCATTCACGAATGAATAACGCCAGGTGAACTTTGCGTTAACAGAATGTTGCGTGAATTATGGTAAAACGTGTTCTATGTCTTTCAACTAAGGTCCATAAACATAGATACGCCGGGAGCAAATATGGCAGCTGTGCGTGCCATAAGTGGTCCGATGTTTAATAAAGTACGGATTAGTATCGGGGCACAACTTATTGGGGTCTCTGTCTGTCGCAGTTTTATTGCTGGCATATTCTATGTCAGACGGAAGATTGTATTTTCGATGGGCGTCTGGCTGTCTGGTTCTAGACGCTAATTTGTTTTGGTATCGAGGAAGGGTCCGTAATACCGCTATTATCGCTTCGTTCTGCCAATTTATGGAACATCTTATTATCCTGCGTTTGGATATAAACATATATTTGTACACTATCTACGTAGCAATCTGCTATTTGCGTAGCAAAGAATTACATACAATGTTTCTCTTTTGTTCCGCTCTTAACCAGCTTTTTCTATTTCATATACATAATATCATGCTTTTTGTAAGTTGCAAGAGCCAACTTTTCAACTTTATGTGTAGCTAACATGAAACAAATCAAGAGGTGAGGTGTATTCTGCCATCGTCTGCTTTAGTGTACGCTGAACTAGATAGTATGCAATTCCATTCCCTGCTACCGTGAGACGGCTAGGATTTTTTAACTAGTAATGATACTGGATGCGTTGCGCATCGCATGGAATTGCAGTACGAGTTCCTCCACCAGAAATGAGCAAGCCCTTTATTTATATAAATCCATGATAACAATGGTCAATGACCTTTCTTAATGGCGATTCCGCTTGTCATCTACGGCTTGCGGCACAAACGTGGTACGTCGATACAGTGTGCGGCGCTGCAGCCGGCGTGATTTACACGCACCGCCCCGCGCGCGCCCTCCCTACGCATTCGGCCACTGCAATTTATCTGTCTACATTTCCAACAATCATTTTAAATTTCGAAAGGGTTATCGCCTTCGCAATTAAGAAACCAAGTTTCCGAACAACGGATTAGGGAAATGCGACGAAAAAGGGGAACCGTGGTAGAGTTCGTTCGAAAGCAATTTATTAAAAATGTAACGAGGCCGAACATTGCTTCGTGGACTTTTTGCAACTTTGTGAAGACAATTTGTGTTTTTATTTTATCATTTTGCGTGAATCAAAAATTTATGTGAGTTAAACGACTGCTAATTTATATTGAAGACTTATGGCAGTATAATAAGTATTTGTTTGTTTTTTAACTGAATAGGACTGAATGATGTAACCAACCATTACGGTCCAAATAGCAGAATCATTTACTTTTACAATGTCAATCGTAATTATTTATACGGTGAAATTTTAAAATAAGCAGTTTTACTCGTATATCTCATCTTCATCATTAGTTTGCAAACTTTCACTGCTGAATTATTATAGGTTCCATGCAATGACAATTGTCATTGGGGCGATATGTATTAGTCACTAGCCCGCAGTAGGTTTCTTTAGTACCCAGGTAAACGCTGCTGTCCGTTTCCTGATATTCCCTTAGTCGTCTTCTACGATACTACTTCTAACGATGAGATGGGGTATATCTTGGGAGCTATTCTAAATGGGGAAAAAACACGGACAAATATCTCAGTTAATTTTAGTAACTTTTTAATTTTAGATTTCCTTAATGCCAAATGTCGAATTCCGCAAACTTCGGAAATATTTAATTGTGTTTTTGGGCAAAAAACAAGCGGACGGAAACAGATAAACTTTGACTTAAGCTTATCTCACCCCTACATGAATACTTTATTTTGCGCTTTTTAATCATTCCTTCTCTTAAATTAAAAATCTTTATGTACGTACAATTTCTAAGCATAGATGGGTGATGTCATATAACTTGAATTATGTTTCCTTCATTTAAAATAAAGCTAGAGATAACCCTCGGCTCGCTCCAAAAGTAGGTCGAATTCAAGCAAATGAGAACGGAAACGTTAGTCGCGGTGTTGAAAGAACCAACTAACCATACGTACTGAAATAAGGTTCTGTTTGATTTTACATTTAAATCTACATCTATAAAGACGAAAGATTTTGTGTATCTGTAATATACAAATATTTCATAGTAGTTTTTAAGTTTATTCATTTAGTAATGAATATACTTAAAAACTACTGCTCGATTCCCAAAAAATTACCATTCTACAGCTACTTTCACTCAGAGCCAGAAAAGGGATCCTTATTAAAACGCCAATAATCCAATGAAATGTTTATCTGAAATACTCGAAGCGAAGCGAGGGCGGGTCGCTAGTACTGTTGAAAAATATCGCCAGAGATAATATTTTATGTCATAACAAAATTCCTAGGGTAAAAAAATACTCATACGTGACAAAGGCTGTCTGTTTATTTTGAAAATTAATATCATCCATAGAAGAAAACAGAACAGTGATTATAAATGAAGAACGAATGAGTAGGTAGAACAAAAACGTAAACAGAAAACAATCGGCTTTTAATCCGACTCTAGACATGTTTAAATCAAAGAGATCCGGCGAGGAAGCATCCTACATTCCCACTTAGTGCGTGTCCATTAATCTGGCGTTCGCGATGCAGAACTGAGTCACATCTTCGGGGAATTTCGCCAACGCGACGGAAGCACAATGGCTCCTGAGTGCTAAGACCCTGTTATGACTTACGGGATTCTTAGTCTAGACGATATGCGATGAAAATTGCATCGCGTTTTTACAACGCTTTTAAATCGTTCCGACTAAAATCTATTTGATTAAAAGAGACGAGCTAGAACTTTTTTGTGTAGACCTTTGCAATATTTTTAAAATGGTGACGCATGTCAAAACCCATTATATGCGGGTGGGGAACACAAAAAGAACAATAACGTTACCTATGGCTATGTGTCATAATGGCTTTAGCCGTTACGTTATCCAGATGCAGATGGTTACTTGTAAGTTAAAAACGTATTAAATAGTAGTAAGAGTAAGTTTGGTTATAATACACATTGAAGTAGTAACATGCGTCAAGATAAGTGTACACCAAAAAAAAATACGTACAATCTCAGAAATGTCTAGACGGGTAGCTAAACTCTTGACTGTAATCATATTGCATTAAAATCATAACTTCATAATGTTTTTGAGTCAGATATCTTGAAATTGTACATGGAAAATTTTAATGATGTGAACTAAAAACACATGTTGTGTTCAGGTGCAGTTAGGATTTTATTTTATTGTCTTTAAGTTCCGTCTAGACGGGTCGCTAAACCTTGACCGAAGCAATGAATTAAAATGGGAGCGAAGCGTTTTTACATCAGATGAATAAGATTTAATGAGATTCGACTAGCGTTAGTTAGAAGCACCCTTAATAAATATATGCGCCAGACTATTTAGGCATTATGCCCGCATATATATATGTCATAAATCTTAAGTATTTTCAAATGGTGGCCGGGAAACATTGGACAAGGTTGGCGAGGGACCGTGTAAGGTGGCGGATGAAAGAAGAGGCCTATACTCAGCAGTGGGTAGATGTGGGCTGAAATGATGATGATTTTCAAATGATAATAACATTGACGTAAGTCAGTCACATTACGTGGCTTTTTATATAAAAACACGTATTTATTTACTTTATGTATAATGTGTTAACATATTTTTGCGTATACGCAATTTGAAAATCGTTAGTTAAACTACCATTAAATTCAAAGAATTCTACATAATGTACGAATATGTACACGTATGACAAACGACGCACAGGTTGCCAGAAACTTCAAGTTGAAATCTTTAAATTATTATTTTACTTCACGCGTGTTTCATTCATGCATAACTTATGCAGCAGATAGTGTCTAAACATATTATCGAATACTATTCGTATCCGTCTCGAAATGAACAGGTCACTGCATACTGAATCTAAAAGGAGTAAGATTGAATTCTTGAATTAAACATCGAACATTCGTCCGACGCCAAAATGTAGAAATAAAAAACACAAATACGAGTATACCTACTGCGAGCTAACGACAGCAATACCTTTTTTGTTGAAAAACTTTTCCCAATAAGTTGCCAGTAACGAGAAACACTAAATACCTTTTAAATGATTTCCATTGGAGAAATGTACTTTTAATTTTATGCTGCCGTTTAATTCCCACTGGGATGTGGAAGTTGGAGCTAATCATTTCCCGGGTAACGAGTTGGATAAATAAAAAATGCGTACGCATACCTACTTACATTTGAACGAGGAAATTAAACCCTGGCTGGCTTTCAAACGAGTAGCGTTCTAGGTGAAGTGGAGGTAGAATGTATTTGGAATTCAAATTACCCGCTGTAGATACTACACCGATTGACATAGCCAGGACAAATTGGCTGGGGGAACGTCTTTATAAAATAGCTTATTGTCTTGTGTAATGTTTTATGTGCACTAATACTTGAAATATAACTAATATAATGTCACACAAATAAATATTACACAAAATAACTAATAATTTTCACGGTCATTGTTTGATAATAATGCTTTTACGACATTTCATACGAATTAATTACCTATTAAAAACCTTTTTAAAATGTGATGGAATCAGACATCTAATTTATTACACTTAGAAAGTAATGTATGAAAATTCATAAATATGTAATGTCATTAAAATTAGTAAGAAGCGCAAGACAATTGCACAAGAGAAAGTTCACACCTGTACTAATATGATATTATTTACTTACATTTCATAATTGTTCAGAGCTGTAGCAATTTCTATACTTAATAAACATGCACGCACTGAATTGTTTTATTACCCCATTTCTAAAGCTATGAAAATATAGGCTTATCGCCAAATCAAAATGCCGATAACATACGGTGGATAGTTTCAAACAAATAATTGGTTAGAAATTTTACAAAGTATGCGTATGTAGACACTTTCAAATTTTAATTATATATTTTTTTAATAATATCGAAAAAAAACAAGCAATAAATAATCCCTAAGTAGACATAAAACATATACGTACCTGTACATAATTACAACAATTCTTATTCTAGTGATCATATTCGTATTTGAAACTAACTGAAATAACACGCAATACGTTACCAAATTCAAAACAAACACTCGCACCGTGTAGGTAATTACGAAACTACATCAATTTCGACCTCAATACAATTATCGGGTGACAAATAGACACTTACTTGTTTCATTAAGCCGGCGGACGACGTCACAGGAACTTCAACCTGGAACGGAGAACGTGAAAATTAGTACGAGACGACGACGTGAACGGTTCATGAATAATACACATCTGTATGCTTGAGAGTACATTAATTCTCACTTAGATAGTACAAAATTTTTCCATCATTCAATGAAAGCCTCACATCAGAACATATTCCTCTTTACCTTATCTTAGGTCAAGAGTTGTACAGTACAACATATACATACCTGTACAAGAGTTGTACAGTACAACTCTTGACCTAAGATAAGGTAAAGAGGAATATGTTCTGATGTGAGGCTTTCATTGAATGATGGAAAAATTTTGCTTTTACTTTAAAAACCCTTATCATTAAATTTGATGTTGGGTTGTGTTCCATATTACATATAAATGTACAGTAAAAATCATTATTTAATATACATTTTAAACATTGTCACAGTAATAAATGCCATGTCAACATTATAATATGAAGCGAGAAAAAATTATAAGGTCAATGTGACAAAGTTCTTAATTGTATACATGTTATTGATTTTGACTGGACGTTTTAGTTCTGGACGGGTCCCGACGGAATTGTATCGTATTTGTGCCAGTGGGAAACATAAAACTGAGCATAACAATGAAGACACACTTCACGTAGCTGCATTTTAGGCATATCGGCTGCATTCGGTCGTCATGAGTTTAACGGGTTAAAACATAATACGACACTTATAGAAATTTCGCTTAAAATTTAAAATGGACGTGTAAAATGGCACCAAATATTAACCCGTCACATGATGAAAGCAATAAAATAGATTGACTACGAATTCCATTGCACTAATTTTCAAATATGTACTAAAGTACAACAGAGTGCTTCCTTGTTTCTCACTCCCTCCAGGCATCCGAGTCAATGTATCTGTCGCAGTCATCTGGTTGAATCTCCTATTCAATTGAATCGCTAGCGTGTTCATTGAATCACGACATTCAATTGAATGACTAGACCGAACGTTGACTAAACACGCGTCACTTAACGTCCAACTAGGTAGCGTATTGAAACATAGCCCTTTGAAAAGAGCGGACGTAAAAGCAGTCAAGTGATTGTAATTTAGTTCATTTTTTTCCCGCGCGGCGTTAGTAGTCACTAAAACAAATATGGCGTCGAACATGATCACCTGAGTGTTGATATTTTTTTGATTAGATTTACTTTAAACTGACTTATACGTAATAAAATAGTGTGACAGCATGGATTTACCTATTAATACGCCGCGCCGCCTCCGGATACTTTTAAAGAAAAATTAAAAACTAAACATTAAACAGTCGGCTTTTACCCATTCAACGACTATGCTAAAATGACGTTCAGTCAAGACGTTGAACGTTTCATTCAATAACTTGACGAGTTGACCTTTAGGCATTCTATTAAATGTCGTCATTCAATGAACGCGCTAGTCATTCAATCGAATAGCAGATTCAACCAGATGACTGCGACATATCCATTCCGTATCAGACAAAGCCTCATTTAACCGGCAAATCCAGCGTTCAACAAAGCCGTTGATTATTACCATTCATAATTTTGTCATTCTTTGTTTCAGAAGCTTTGTTGGGTTTACAACTCTGAGCGTCCGACTTTACGCGGTCGCATTAGTGACAATAGAGATGTTTTAAGCTTTATATGCTGATGTTTTATGCTTTTGTACAATTTGTACACAGCCACATGTCAAATTGCATGAAAGATAACGGACTATATGCTCCATGTCATAATTGTCTTAAGTATGTAGTTTATTAATAATTCATGGAATAGGTTAGCCACTGAAGGTAATAATTAAGAAATTGTTACGGCTTCAAATAATTATATCCCGGTATTTATAATTATTAAGGGCCACGGTAGTAATAAGGGCTTACTTATGTCAGTGAGACGGTTTTCATTGTATTTATTAAACGTGCGTAGTATTTTTCTAAGTAGTATTATTTAATATTGTAATAATATTACACTATCATACAATGCTAAATAATAATAAATAATGAAAATAAAAATAAATATTTTCTTTATTTTCAATGGGTTTGTGTTTGACTGGAATTTGCTGCTAAGCTATATCGCAGTTTAACCTGTTCACTCTCACCTTGAACATCGGCAGATTATGTTTCCCAGGGAATAAAATATTATACTCGTACAAAAGCACCGGTAAATCAGTTTATACAGCATGAATTGAATATATACAATTGGGTCTACCTGATTTTCACATACGAGTAGGGGGACTCCTGGAATCTTTATCAGGTGGGAAAGATGAACCACATTTCAAAAAACAACTTCTATTTTGCTCTAACGATACGTCTAGATGGTCTTTAACGATAGGTCTATAACGCCTACCAATGATATCAACTAATTAAGTCTCCCCGGACTCCCTCTGCACTTCTACCTATTCTCGTAAAACGCACTGACATAGTAAAGACCAGTGTTCAATAAATATAACTGTATTTTATCCACCTTATACCGATTCCTGCAGGCTCGGCCACATCACTCGTGACCCACTTCAGGCCACGGGACCACGGGAGCACGGGATAAATGTTTGTAATACAGTTTTAGTCACGTAGTTTAACGGCGGTACGTTTCTATTATAAAAGTTCTTGCGTCATGCTGCTTTAAACGTATCTCCTGCTATTCACTGAGGTAGAGTTGTTTCGAAACTGAAATACGAGTATTGAATGTGGACAACAGTAATGTAATAACAGATATTCAATTTGGAATATGTCTTTGAAAATACGTGGTCCAGTCTTATCACGTGTCGCTTCAACATAGTTTTCTTTATTTGTGACATAACCGTACCTACTTTATGTGATTTTTGTTCAATAATGTTATAACATTGATAACAAGTAACTTAGTCAATCTACATATTCAAAACATTTTTCAGGTTATCACAATTTCGGGTTCGGCTATTATTTCAATTTTAACCAATCGCAAATGACCTCTGATGCAAATAATTGCTCTATCTTATCTACCTAAATAAATATTCTATTCTTGGTTATTTTATAAACATTGGTTAAAGAAGATAGCCACGAAATCGTAAAAAACACCGCGACCAAATTTTATTCGAACTATCAACTTTGTTTGAAATGGAAGTTTTACCGAAAATGAGAATATAATAAGCTCTCATACAAAGTTATCAAGTGCAAAGTTTTATTACAATTGGTCGGACTGGCATGATACTTTCGCGCACACATTATTTTAATGCTACACCATATACGAACAAATGGTAATTTTATCGACGCTAAAAAAGGTTATCCGATATACACAGATACTAAACACTATTTCCAAAGGAAATCTGATGATAACAGTAGGAATATAGCGGGAGTTTCCGGATTAACATAACGTCTTATCCAGAACATTCTACCAACGTTGAAAGGAGTTAAGGGGGAGTTAAGAGGGAACGGTGCTTCCAAGCGGAAAGCAGCTAACATTGGAGCCAATCCATTAGGGGGTTACGAACTCGACAAGAAAAAGAAACTTAGCGGCTGTAATCGTTTAGATCTAACAGTTCTACATAGAACTAAAGTAATACTTTACTTTCTATTAAAACAGTCTATATAGATTGGTTCGTTAATGTCGAATCGATAGCGATTTCCAATAATTACCGGATTGGAAAAGTCCAATGTACCTCTAGAATAATATGCATGAACATTATCTTTTTAAACTTTCATTAGTTATGCCACATTTGAGTTTTATATTTAATCCATATTACGAAGTAGCAAATTAGCGAAGCGATATATTTTATTTACGAGTATGTAGATATAGTCTTCTATTTTTAATTAATTTGTGGTGCTGGGGAAACGGATACCTATATTCGACGTCGAGTTGTGGGGTATGCCGAAACTGAAACTGTAGCCAATGATTAAACCAACATATTAAATTTCGGCAAATTAAGTCTCTGTCATCTTTTCTAAAAAAAAAAAGTATGATGCAAGTCCGCCTTGTCATCATCACGTGACAAGCAGGGGGACGGAAGGCTACCCAAACTTCATCAATGAGTGTCTATGTACAAGAATGCTACAGAAACAAAGTCAGTCCTTATTGGGGTCACGTTTCAGGATCCATTGTTAGTATCTCGTATAACCAAGCGTCTTTGCATTGGTGCATAATAAATGACTGGCAGCTTCCTGTCAATTTCCTCAACTACCTAACGCCACCTCGCTTATCGCTTACGCCCAACTACGTTTAAAAGCTTCGCATATTCATTCAGAAACTTTCGCAATCCCCTTCAGTTTGTACCCCGCGTGTAATTTATGTTAAACGCTTTCTAGTTTAAGTACGCAGTAGTTATTTTTATACCTTCTTATGGTACAATTTCGATTAAAGTTTCTAGTAATTATGTATTGATTGGAAATGGGCTTAATTACATTCGTGCTATATGGTACCAGGGTAAAAACTGTAGGGCGGATGTGGATCTTAATTGGCTAAGAACATGATAAAATAATTTTCGATATATTAATTGATATAAGTACGAATATATTACTGATTTAGCCGTGTAATAATAATACATTAAATGCGTGTAATAATATAGCTCCAATCTTGAGGAAAGAAATATGATTCTATGTTAAAAAGAATGGCCCAGACAATTTACAGTCTAGTCAGATTGTCTCGGTCACAACAATGTTTCGATATGACACCACCTTAAAATTTAGTCATCATGCCAATTGTATTGAAAGACTTTCCGGGTGCGTCACGACCGTTTTGACGGAACAGGCAACAACAAACAGAGGCATAATGCTTACACCACAACTCAACGCGCTGAGTGATCTCACTTTAAGTCATTGTTTAACTAACACTCGAAAAGCTACCATAATTTATGAACTTGGTGGAGGATAAACTGCAGTTAGACATAGTAAAATAGATAAATAAATCACGTTGTTAATGGTACTGATTCATGCTTTGACCCCGAGAAATGAGAAAAAAAAAGAAAATCTATTGTTATCGACTGATAAAAGTGTGGTGATGGATTAATGATACTAATATCAGTATTCGAACTTTTGTGAGCACGTATTTCCAAACTATTGACCAAGCCAACGCAATATTGTCCTCTTTAGAATTTTACTGTAATGTATAAAAATACTGATGTATGGAGTGATAACTACCGTAGGTACACGTCAAACGTCTCTATGCGTTCATAAAAAATCTTAGTTTAGACCATTTTTATACTATCAACGTCGAAACTAACATATAAAAGAAAATATTTAGAGAAATATCTTGCTTTATATTACTACTATAAATTAAAAGTCCAACCAGTTATCTCAATTCATGTAATCTTAAATATGATGTAAATCAGATAACAAATGAATCATTATACTTTTTAATCCCGCCTGCAATTTCTATATAAAATATTCTCGTTTGAACTGGTAAAGGATTTCAATAAATTAATTGTGCTATCAATTTTACCGTAGATTGGGTAATTGGTCGATAGATCGGGGGCAGCTGTTATCGAGACGAAATTAATAGACTATTAACAAAGAAATTGGAAACGGGGTGCGCATATATGAGGATAAAGAGGGACCCCATGAAGCTTTCAATGTTTAATACGTAATAAAAATACAATGGGACATGTCTGCTTAATTCAATTGAATTGTCGTAAAATTATTAGAAGTGGATGAGCATATAGCAATGATATGACGATCATTAAAAAACTGTATCTAAAAATATAAATATAGTTATGCACTATGACGCTTATCAGACATCGCGTCAAATGCTAAAAGATTTACATTTTTCAAAGATAACAGACAAGTCATTCGGACTTTGTAACCTCCCAATAAGCATTTATTTCTTAAACTGTTTATAATATTTGCATATTTGACTAAGTACCATACATAGGTGCCGAAATTGACCAAGTACAGTAGCGGACGTTTAGGTCAAACCGTTCCGTTCAGTATTTCTACAGATTCCAGTGGCCATGACGCCTCAATGCCCGCAATTGAATCTCAAAGCAATTGCATTGCATTGGATAAACGCGATCGCTTTTCAGAGATCAAACGCTGACTGAGTATCCAAAATGCAATTCAGTTTCTAATACATATATATCAATTTACTTGTATGAATATGAACAGATATCTTATACCTACCTCTGACATGCCTTTGTAAAGACACTGGCAGCAGAGAAAAGTATCACAAATTTAAATATGTTCAACAAGCCATATAATACTTGGAAGCAAAATTTTAAACTCTATGTTAAAAAGAAAAATCTTAGTGCATAACCCAAACTATTGTTTCAGTGAAATCTTGATACTTTGGTTCTATTTCAAATTAAAGTGACTCTACTTATGCTAATTAATTTATCACTACTGGTGCTTCATTTGAATGCCCGATTCTGAGAATAGCGTGGTTTGAAGTCGAGTGATCACCGTCCGTTCAACAGCGTGTGACAAAACGTGCTGAAAATTATTTATGGTTCAAGTCAAACTATAGACACGGTTCGCAATGATGTCATCTAGGTCACTGGTCACTTGTTACTATGACTATGTTGCGTAACGACTGTAAACTAATATAGCCTTTCACACGACCATTGACCTATTTGTATAGCAACATAATACAGATTTGATGGTTCTAAAATATAGGTGGCTCATGAATTGTTCTGTTTGCACTTAGAAGTTTGCTTGCTAGTGTAGTCAGGACAATTGTAGACAATCACAAAAGATTTTGGCACACAGTAAAGGATGGAAATGCATCGTGGAAGAAATGTTTAGTACTTTAGGAATATTACCAACAGCTATTCGTGCAGGCAATGTTCAAACGATTTTCACTGTTAAAGTTATTACTTTACAAAGGCGTAAGGGTTAATTTACCACGATTCTAAATGATATTATTAATCTGAATAAGGTTAAAGATGAAATGCGAACATAATTGCTCAATGCATTCACCCAATAGATTGGCATTACTATTTTCTGTCACCGGTGACAAGATGTAACTTGAACTCGACGTAAAATTAGAAGTAGGTAATTCTTTGACAACGTTGATTGACAGAATTGGAATGTACATGTCACCAAAATAGTTATTAAAAATACATATGGCTGATGTTCAAAGAAATATATACAGTATTTCTCGTAAATAGTAGGGGTAATGCAAATCGCATTTGAAAAGTATTGTGAACAATGGGATAGAATAAAACTAGCAGTTCAATATAAAATATAACAAATGACTACCGATGTGAATTTGAATGGCAAAACTTTATCGCTGAGCAGTATGCATGCAAACGTTCGAAGAGGATTTGTGTTACGGTGAGTTTGCCAAGGATACAAATCGTACGGCTGCACCCTTCATATCAACGACCTGGCCTGTCATACGTGGGTGTGCGTGGTCACGAAAATCGGTAAGTGTACAAACACAATCAACAAAGAACCTTAACACATTGAAATAAGCCTCCATTCTTCAATAGTGTCTTCATAATGTTACTTGCATAACAGGATGCATAACTTCATACAACTGAATGCAGTTTGAGATTTGTAATAATTCCGATTAATGTGGCCATAAAGCAGCTTACTATTTTACCACACGCAGTTTTCTTCTTAGTATATCATTCAAATATAATAGATATGCTAAATAGACTGCGTAAAGATACTTTGAAGGCGAGCGTTATGCTATGCATTTCAATATGATACTGATCTTCTTTCCCGGACCTTTTATTCTTCGCAGCTGATTTTCTGACAACGATCACGGTTTGGTACGAGACCTGGGAAAACCATTCAGACTAGAAGTTAAAGTTTTGATGTTGCACCAATTATATAAAAAATTGCAGTGTGAGAGAATTTACTATAGAATATGAGTGTAGATTTCACGGCTAATATGTAGGTGGCGAGGAAGGCGCGTCGTCACGCCTCGACGGCCCTGTGGTCTCCCGTGCGTTAAACGGTGTGACCAGGGTTGCCTGTTATGCTAAATGAGGAAAGAAAGAAAGTTTTGGACAATAAACTAACATATGATGGGAATGCAAGGAGCGTTCATCGTGATCCACCCATTGGGTACGTCACGAAGCTATTAATGCAATTGATCAATAGCACAGGATCGATCAAAGTGGCGGACATTGGGAGAGGCATATATCCAGTAGTGGACTGATATAGGCTGGATAATGATGATAGCTGAAAAGTTTGTTGCTTCTGCTAGTCTTTCGGCATATTTTGAATTATTTCTACTATACCCAGAACGATGTGTCAAACAGTAAGGGAATTATTTTTCACAGCTGAATGGTGTGTAAAGTTTCCACCAAAATTGCCAACTTCTGAATTGTCAACCCGTGGGGGTTTGTTGGGTGTTTGCCAAAGATAAAATACTAACTTACGTTAATATTTATTTATGATAACCATTTATATAAAAAATAGACTTTAACGCATTAATATACACAATCATAGTCACAATATAGAAATCAAAAGCAGCATACACTACAAATAATGTGTAGTTGCTAGGAAAAGTATTTTCTTTCTGCGGCTCTATTTCAAACATCACACGTAGAGTACCTACATTTTGTTATGATTTATTTTCGAGCGTCGTTTTTACGATATTGGTCACATAACGTACGTCCATTTTTACAATATCACGGTCGTTCCGGTCGGATCCCAAGCGAATCAAAAGTTGAGTCATTTCAACTGGGACAATGCTGGAATGAGGAATGAGTGAACGAGTCCATTCGTTTTAACTTCCTAAATCAAAGGTTCCTATTATAAAAGTTAAACAATTGGAATTCTAAAAGGACATTCGGTCTTAGGACTTTAATGCAGCTTACATAGGAGCATGTTCGACAATGTAGGTATAATGATTAAGATCCTACAAATGATCGTATAATGTTGGCCGCTATCTACTTAACGATCATCACATTTGATCACCCACAGAAATGTATCAAGGATAAGATGGCTATCAGGTCTTATTTCTAAACAATCATAGTGTGTAAACTGTGCAACGACGCCTAGCGAAGCTTTTGGGTTTGACGAAGATAAACAGCACATGTAACTTGTAACTTAATAAAATACACTCAGATCCCGTATTAGATGCGACCGAATGTTTTTAAATTCGGGCACTGGCGTTTTACAAATCGTACACAATAGTACGAGTGCAAGATTCAGTCACGCTTTTAGAACGGTCTTGTGAACACAAGACCGTTCTATCTTTGATGCATTTCTGTGAATCACCCTATTACCGTATCTCGTGCAGAAAAACAGCTTGTACCATTTGGCAATACAGCCAAGTATCCATTTTGCCGTGTGCTACTAACATATCTGGCAACTCTAGGTGTGACTAAGCTACCTCGTGCTCTGATTTCGATATTATCGCTACTTTTTACTGAAATTCATAGTATTGTTAGTCTATTTCATACCATACGACGTTCTTAGGGTGAAATAAAACAACCCGTGAGGAAACCTGCACAATCAACAACTCTGGTCCGTCTACTGCTGAACGTATGCTTAACCTGCACAGGCACACCTGTCAAGGAATTTTAAGCTTTTGTGAAATCAACCAACTCGCACTCAGCGAGTGGGGGGTTACGTCGAGTCCCTCTGGCTATCCAATCCCAACTCGGAGACTGAGTGGTTGCAACGGATCACCGTTAAGTGGGTATTCCCCGCTAAATAGAAGTCAGTCGCACCGCACTTAACCCAGGTGTCCCGTACCCAAGGCCCTGGAGTATAAAGGCATTACTGACCTCTAAAAAGGAGCTCTAATCTGTTGATGAAAGCAAACATGACCTGTGAGTACATCTCATCATCACCCTGTATCGTATCAAATGCGATGCATATGAAAGTGACGAAGAAAACTACTTCTTGCCGTCTTTAAATGCCGGTTTGCAACCCTAGGTGTTAGTTACTGAATGTCTTGCATCTTGCATTCACTGTAACCGCGATTCGTCATATATAATGCATTAACCCGTCCCTAGCCACGGGTCGCTCGACCTCTTTTATGGTGGTATGTCATCATTAGCTACGGTTCGTCAAGGGCTTCATCATACATAGATAGCTATTTACATTTTGATGGCTTCTGGTCCACAAGCTAACTAATATAACCTAGTAACATAATTTCTTATAATTAGACAACAATTGCGAATATCTGTATTGCGAAAATAAGCCTGCCGTCTGTTTATTTCGGCTTTTTAAGCCGCAGAAACTGGGGATGGAATTTACAGAACTTCGATAATAAGCTAAAAATAAGCCACCCAAAGTACTTATTCTGGTGACAAAGTCGCGAACAGAACTTATTAATTAATGTATTTGAGATACGATACGCGCTCATCAGGAATAAACAAAGATCCAAGTATTATGTGCTCAAGCTACTTACTGGGATTGGAGCAATCGTGTGATATTGTCTGATATTAATTAATTACACTCTACTACTACACACGCAAAGATGTTTTAGTGTGAATCTCTAAACAAAGTTAAGTAGGGTAAGTTTGTGGTAAGGCGGGGTATGTTAAACTCTCCTGCCTCAAGGTGGTGGTGAGGTAGGACATACCCACTAAAACCCCGGTCCCTCCATCAAGCGCCTTAAAGGGTGCTGCCATGGGGTCATGACACTACCTATGTTATGTACTTTGGATATACTTTCTAATGTAGAGTTAGATCTATATTAAATTAAAACGAAATTTGGTTCCAAACAACGACGACGAAAAATTCCCTCAATTTTACTTTTGCAAAATCAAAACCCTGTAATCCCCAGCACGCAAATAACACTCGTACTTAGTAGAACGTTTCGTTTTAAATGTCATTTAGAGTCAAACATTTTAGGTGCATTAACGTTTCTAAAAATGTCTCCATCAAAGCGGCTCGTCATGAAAAAGGTCTTTAAGCCGCATTACTAAAGTGCATGTCGAATGGCAAAGTTTATAAGATAATTAAACTTCAGTTCACAGAGGTTAATCGGGTTAGAGCGTGCTCTAGCCCATTGTACGTGGGGTAAATGGTGCGTGGATGTTAGATGCACAGCAGTTATCCCTACGTGCAGTCCGCGTCAAACCAGGCTGTATGTTACAAGTGCAATGCCCCTTATATGTTATCTGAGCTTGGCGGTTGGTCACACAACGGGCGTGGTAGGACTCTAAGACGTTCTTATACCGATTCTCTGGTAAAAAGTTACAAATCCGGTCACAGTGCGGCCAATTAACTGAAGAGCCAGAGATATTGACAAGTGGTTCATTTTCTATTGTCACAGCGACATAGAGGTCCATGTCGGACCTCTTTCGCTTTCCCAATCAAGCCACCGGAGGCCACTTTTCCGAGCCGCTGTAAAGAAAATATGTGGTAAAAGATTGTCCCATAGTACAAGCTCCGGCTTAGTTTGGGGCTAGATGGCGATGTCAGGGCATTTATTTAAAAAATATCCGATCTTATCATTGGTGCTAGTTACGAATTAAACAAGGCGCCAGAGTATCTTTATATACTATACGTTATACGCGAATGGCGCCAGAAGAGTGGAGTGAAATGTATGCAAATTGATCTAAGATAAATAAATACTACGTGCCTGAGTGGAAAGTCATTGGCGTAACATTTACACAGAAACGTGCAGTTAACGCTATTACATGTTGGGCCCACAGAGCCGTTTGTATCATCGTTTGCTTTGAGAGATATAATGTATTAGAAGAAGAATATGTATGATGTAAGTATATCAAAGTCAAAAAGGACACAAACATTAATTCTGTTCCTTCTATACATTTGCTTCTGTAAATGTTCAGAAATTATGACGCATCTTTGGTATTCATCAGACTGCGGCCGGTAGTGCGCTCACACTTGCACTAGTAGGCAAGATGGGATGTGATCAAATATGAGATAAAACCAGCAAAAAGCCACGCACAAGCGCCGACCTTACAGGGCCCAAGCCAAGAGGCCGCTATGACCATGAGAGCTCTATAAGCACCTGTAAATTTTCAAAGAATTTGTCACGGGCTTCAGATGGTATCACGGATGGTATAATTATGCCGCTGTCAGCGGGGCCCGGCGCTGGTTACCGATGGTAGAAGGGAGGTGATATACATCGATGCCGTCTTGTCAGACTTCGCACTATACGAGTACGATCCGGGCATAGTAGCAAAACGTCAATGTATACTCTGATCCGTTCTTGTTTCCTAGGTTCAGTTTAAATGAGAACATTGTCATATAAATTATACTGCCAATGGCATATCTGTATCTTCAGACGGACTGACGGTGAGTCGTTGTCGGGAAGGAGCCTTTACTCATATGGACAAAAAGTGTGTTGATCTAACCGAACAGCACGACCATTATTTATTAAGTGACCATTGTGTAAGGTCACCTATGAATGACGAAGAAGGTCGTAGAACGTTGTGTGCGGTGTTAAAAAACTGTGTGCACAACATAGGTTACTTATTTGTTCACACTGTGTTCATTTAAAAGTGTTTGTACGCAATGTTTGTCTGTTCCTAGAATATTCAAAGGCATTTTTTACACTTAATGTGTAAAAAACCAAAATGTTTTATAGTCAATTAGTAATTATTTGGTCGCCTCAAATCTTTTGACGTTAAATTTAAACAGGATGTTGTGGTTCAAGAATAGTTGAGCATCTATATATTAACCGAAACCAAACAAATCCTATGCGCTTTTAAAAATAACTTCAAACACGTCTTTGACATTTGCGTCTACTACCGCATGCATTAATTTGCGATCATTTATCAACCAGAACGTCAGTCACGGCGCGATGCACAATAGAGATCAATAAACCCATAAAGCTTATTAATTGTAGGCAGTTCATTTTTATCGTTAAAAGATTCACACGATTCACTTGCCGCGATATGACTAGCTATGATTTAATTATTTTAATCAATAAAAGGAGCAGGAATAATTTTGCTGATTTTTGTGAAGTTATTTAATTCTGCATAGTTTTAATGCAATTAACAATTATCATAAAGTTGAATTATTTCATTTCAGAGTTTGGATCTAGAAGAATTTCACTGATAATGAGTTTATTTTTGAATTAACTCTTTAATAAACTCCTCCTAGGTATATTAAAGAAGAATTGTATTAATATCGATGAATTATGTTTTCTTATTCTACATAATATTATCTGAATTTACTTACAAGGTAGTTAGGCCGGCTTACTATTTTTAGTTGTGTTCAACATACCTGTAAACAATAATACGACAGATTAGTACAGAATATACTGCGATATTTTCGTTGGTTTAGTGGTAGAAAATACCAAGAATAAACAGGTCTCTGGTTCGTATTCCGGGTCGGGTAAAACTTTTTAATGGGTGTTTCTGTCAAGAAATTACTCAGCTAGGACGTTGGCGGAGTCAGGGAGCTGGCGGTGATAAATCTCGTGCATCGGAAAGCACGTTAAGCCTTTAGTACTACGCCTAATCTCTCTCCAGTCTCCCAGTCGTGTCCATCGGATTATGAGAGTAAAAGATCAGAGAGACACTTAAGTTTGCGCATACACTTTTACACTTTAATATATCCTGTGCACTTAACTAGGTTCCCAGGACTCCTAGGAGATAGGCCGCTTAGGCCGAAATTAGCTCAGGAGAGTAGTATTTATTACATAGTAATGTCAGATTGAATTAAGATCGCTAATAATAATGTCGACGACATAATAATTTAGAATTTCGCTAGAATGTCCAATAAAATAATAAGAACATTGAAAACAACGGACCGTTACAGAAATATCCCGTGAAACCTTAGATTAAATTCTTCAAATAGCATCTCTGGAAGTGCAATATTAAAATGTAACTTTAGCTTTTATGCGCGGTAGCCAGTAGAGCGGTTCGCTTCTTTGCAATGACCGAAATTATTTATACAGTTGTCTAGACTAGAACCAGAATGTCTACTACATACATACTAAATAAGTAATTAGTACGAGTAGTATGTTGTTGGTACAGCGTTCTTGGGGATAATGCGATTACAGCTAACTTGTTTAGCGATAACACGACACTATGCGGGGTACAAAGTAATCATCTTATATTGTTAAGTTTCGTCTTGTGTTCGATGTTGCGAGTGCGACTTTCGTTATACCATGGGTGGCCATATTATTAGGGACAGTGCAAAAATTTTAAAATTTACCACTTTCATTGAATTTCTGTAACAAATGATTAGTTGTAGGTCTCTTATACAATTTTTATTTTTATCTGTATTCTATTAGGGTCATTATAACAACAAAAAATATTACAAATCATTTTGAATTATTTATTATATGAGGGATAGAAAAGAGAGAAAACTAAAGTTCAATATTTTGCGATGTCAGTATTTTCTACAAAAAGAGCTTTTATGCGGACAGGCATACTCTCAATACATTTTACTGATGTTTGGTGATAGGTGCCACTATTTTAAGAACGCATCAATGAGTGGTTGCTTGATAGTTATCACTTTTTTTTGTAATCGCCCGTTTCTTGAGTTCCCAAATGTTTTCTATAGGGTTCATGTCTGGCGAATTCCCATTTTAGGCAAAATCGTAATTTTTTTATCAGATAAAAACACTTAAACAGTTCTTGCTTTATGATATGGTGCAGTCATGCATGAAAATATAGTTTTCATCATCAGGGATCCATTCATTGATCTGCGGCAGTAACCGGGTTTATGGTACTCTCTTGCACTGGTCCTGTTTCATCGTCCCTTCTACAATATACAGCCGCTCCATGCCTTTGGCTGATATTACAGACCATAGCTATAATGCTTACTGGGTGTTTAACCCTCTCCACTAGCAGTCTGGATATTTTTTTTTACCAGGACGACGTCTAACAAACGAACTTTGTCGACCAAAATCTGGAACGTCGATTCATCAAAAAAGCACACTTGTGAATCAAATAAACTAATAACTTAAAAAGGTTATTGTTCAACTAAACTACTAAAGTAAGTTATATTAACTCGACTCCAATCTTAAACAGTCATATTTGGATGTCGCCGAGCCCATTCAAGTCGTATTTCTTCATACGGTGGGTTAGCCGTTGATTTTTGACTGGCCGCCCGCTCATCAGCTTCTGTTCGTCGAGGCATCTCCGCATTGTTCTTTTGGAAATCCTAATACCGTCCTCATTAATTAGTGTAATCAAATAGACAACACTCTTTTTACGATTCTTAAGGCAAATTTCCCTGAATTTTCGATGGGTACGAAGTGTGGTGATCTTTTTTCTGCCACCTTTGCCAGCGCAATGTCTCAAGAGGTTATTCACGGTCAATTTTTATTTTTACTCGATTGACTACAGACTTAAAATGCCTGGAATAGACGCTATCTCTCTTTGTGAATGTGCAGAGTGCAGTATCAGGGTTTGTATCTCTCTTCATTTTCTTGGAGAAATGTCTGAAGCCTTACATATTCAAAAAATTTAGAAAATCTTGATATATCGTATTGTACTGTGAATAATGTATAAATTATGAGTTAAAACATGGCAAAAATATTTTTATACGTCTATCACTTATCTTTTGATTATTTAAGATACAAAATTCATTTGAAACTAATGAAAATCTAAGCAAGATAATCCGACACACAAACCTTGAAATTTGCACCTTTTCAATGAACAATGTCTACTCCACAAGAAATGCCACACAATTATTAAATTACGTAAGTAACCTGTGCTGCCACTACACAAAGACAATAACAATTATATCAGTAGCAATATTAAACAAAATAACTCCAATAAAAAAGGGTAATTTAATTTTAAAAATCCGTTTATTCTAAAAAAAATGAAATAATCGCACTGTCCCTAATAATTTGGCCACCCACTGTAGTATTAATGTTCTGATGACTGGGTTCTGCGTAATGGAATGTTAATTATGTAGTAACAAACAATAATTCAACAGATTGATAACGTTAACGCTACAGTGGTGTAAAAGGCGAGTTTTCTATGAATTCTTTTTCGTTAAGTTAATTAAGTTTCTTCACCTAGAGCTACTTGACTTCCTTATCATTGTCTAACTCTAAAATGAAACAATTGTTGAAACATCATCGACTAAACGGGTCACCGGCAACCGTTAACAATAGTTTTTCTATTGTTTTTAGTTCCACGGCTGTCGAAAGCCTAATTTAACGACCAAACAAGATAGAAAAGTCAAAAGCTAATTTTTTTTTTCAAGCATCTATCATAGTGCATGGATTAAACAATTGAACGAGTTCAATTAATTCAATTAATTGTTATCGATACTTTTAATGGTGTTGCAAACCAAATTGGCAATTAAGATAAAAACTGCAATGTTTACGTTAGCAGGACAGTCTACCAACAATAAATGGTGACAGCATGTGTTTTCGACAAATAAACCTATTCGTACTAAGCACTTGCATAATGTAGCATGTATTGCTACTTAATCGGGTATTATTGCACATAAAATTTAACATAGAATAGAACTTTTTTGCATTTATAAATTTTTATGACTTAACATAAAGGTTGTAGACTTAATATAAATGCAATGTCTCAAGGTCAGTAGAACGATAGGTATAATGGGGTTGAAACAATAATAAATATGCGAGAGATATTTGTAGGACGTAATGTGACAATGTGTATTTTTAATTAGAAAAGATTTGATTTTTTAAAAAAAATCTGAATGTTATTAACCATGATTTGACCATTACATGCTCGTCGGACATTTTGTTTGGGATTCATTGGGACCTGTTGTTGATCTGTAGTCATCCTATTTTGTCTGGTTAAAGCAGCTATGACACCGTTTGCATTAATTTGAATCATACAGCATACGGAACGGAAAAGCAATGCTATGCATCGACATAATTATATATGTAATATACAAAGCTTTTACGAGAAGAGACACATGGTAAAAAGAGCAACGGATCTCTATATCTTTTCTTCATCATCATCAACTTGCAAACTTGTACCGATAGACATAGTGCTCCCTCAATGACAATTGTCATTTAAGGGGATGTGCCTTAGTCACCACGCTTGGCAAGGCGGTTGGCGACCGTGGTATGCTTTATTTGTACCAAAGGAAAACGCTGCTGCCGGTTTCCTGATATCGCCTTAGTCGTCTTAAATAATACCCACGAGATGAGATCTATGAAGATAGACTACATTAGAGAAGTCTAATGTAGTTACATTTCGTGCAAATGCAAGTTCATTGTAAGTAACGTCCTCCGAGGTTAAACCTTAAAGGTTAGAATCCACACGAAACACGCAACAGTAGTAGGTACCTTCCATGAATCCAACTCAACTTCAATAGAATTGAAAAGCGAAATGATGTTTTTAAAAGGAGCCGGGCACGCACCGAGCGCCGTGGAGCCTTTGCGGCGCAGACTGTGAATAAACAAGCAAGGCCACCTGTTCCGAAATAAAATAGAATATTTAGCCGGGCACAATCGATACTGCGATGCGTGGCCGCGGGGCTTTACGACCGGAAGACATCCAGATTTTTTACGATGTTACGATTAATTTGATGTGGACGCGCGTAACGGCTTGGTGCGTTTGTTTTGACAAGCGTGAGCTAATACGTAATATCAGTAGTAGTGATAGTAAAATGAAAATCTAACCGCTGAATCTCATTGACGTGTAGAATTTTTTTTTATGTTTTCTCGAGCGTTTGTTCTGTATGTTTTGGATAGGATTTGCTATAGTAAAATATATGGTTAGCTAAAGCCAATAAAATCTATAGCAACACCAACTAGCTGCTTTATATAGAATTTGACGTGCAAAAGAATTAGGTACTCGTGAATCTATTTGCAGAAATATTTTTTTTTATTTCATATACATTCCTGAACGAATACATGCCCTGATATACATTAACTTACAAAGAGTCGTTACAAATAACTATTACCTAATATCCTTTAAATCATATAATGTAAGTCACTATTATAAGCACTGTTTTACAAAACGAAGCGATACATACGAATTAATGTTAAACGGTAGTTTACCGCCTACAATGGGTAATTAGCATATCAATTATTCGGAACTATTACGTGGTCACTTCAATCCCTGATTTTAAATGTAAAATATTTAACTTCAACAAAAACATTGCTATTACAATGTTTTCCAACAATTTTTAAAACACCCAGTTCTCCGAAACGGTTTTATTTATAAAGTTCCTATAAATAGTACCTACATTCGTATGAAAAAAGATACATATTTTCTATTTTCCAAGCGTTTATCTAATGTAATGAAATTGTGCAAAATTTTATGTTTGTTATTTCACCGAGCGCTGATCAAAGAGATTTCCTTTTCAATAAGTGTCTGCCGGGCTTGCCGGGAGCGAAGAATTGTTGATATTCAATATAACGTGCTTTGTTGTTCACAAGACGACAAATGGACGCAAAATACACTTTTCCTTTTACATCTGCTAACACAATTTTATCTGGACCCTTTCAAACACTTTTTTTTTTCAGTTGTCGTCTCCGTAAGATATTCATGTTTTTAAAAACAGTAATGTTTTTTATCTTAATAACCGCGACGTTACCAATGAGAATATTGGTATGCACATGTTCTTCAACTTTTTATAAAGATCACATACTAATTGTAGTATACTTTTTTATTTCTCTCTCGCATTTATTTATTTGAATCATTTCTTTAAATTGTTCATCGGTTGAGTCGTGAAATTGCTGCAGAGAGAAATACACACTACTGTTATTATGTTATGGGTATGAATGTAGACTGAAACCTAACCAATGCATGTTCACAAAACAGTCTACAGTGTAACCAATATCCAACAAGTAGGCTATCCATTTCAGTCTCCCCCCAGCCTGAAAGGTAGAGGTTAAAAAGCAATCAATGTCCCCAGGCCAGACATGCAAGTTAGAGGATCATTAGCAAGATTGTACTTCGTGAAAGCTTGCCAAAGTCTTCTACATGAACTCTCAAGAACATTATTCCGAATATAAGTGAGCATTTACGAGTCCTAGAAAATATTTTAATGAAATGTAAGAAAAAAAAAAGAAATGCGATAATGTTCCGTTTATACAATCACACGTTTGTCACGACTCATAAATTCAGCCTTAAAAAGTCATATTTAAAGTGCAGGTGTTGAGTTATTGAAATGTATATGAGAGTAAAAACACGATCGTAAATGAACATGAATGCATCTGTGGAATACAAATGGAGAACACACGGAGGAAAGAGCATTTCATTGGTTTAAACTTTGTAGTTAATGATTCGAAAGACAATGATAACATCTACAAAATCTCAGTAAGTGAAATTCGTATAGATCAAAGTTGTAATGGATATTGCACTGCATTTTGACAGCTTAATTGCCATATTTAGCTGTCAAAATGCAGTGAAATATAGTAGTAAGAGTAACAAATGAAACGTAATCGAAAAAAATACAACCCCAAACAATTTATTACGTACAAATGATTGTTTACCTACAATTTGAACATTCTGCGAAAAGATTTTACCGAGCTTTTACCTCATGCTTTCTCCAAGGACTTAACAGAATGAGGAAGGCACAAATTCAAGTGGAAACAATTACCATAACTTTAGAAACAGTATGGACGGCATTAGATTCAGCGCGCAAAAAGGGGGTTAACTAAGCTCTGCAGTAAATTGTATTTATTTGTTTGCTAGAAAATTCGTCGTGAAAACGAGAGTAACCCTCGTTTATTAATGGTTATTTCCTTATTCTACTAATTGAGCAATATAATGTACAGTATAAATGCGATAATTTGTGAGTATGATTAAATGCCTCTAGCTTTGCTTCGTCAAAATATGTTTAAAATCATTTCAACAGTGAATTAAATAGTTGAAAAATAGTGTCGTAGAAGTTTGAAGGATAAGATAATAAAGATATAGATTTAAAGTTCTTTTGTACCGTCTTATACTTATTTAATGGTTTCAAATTCATTACTAGTCGTTTTCAATGACATCACTTTGCCTCGAAACATCCCGTATTTATTTAATTCAGAAAAAGAAAGCCTTGGTCGTTCTTCTGTATTATTATTGTAGATATATTATTGTAGGTGGATATTCTTTACAGAAAAAGGTATAACAGAAATCTTTTGGTTTATCATTGTTTCCTAATTTTGTAATAGGAATAGGGAAAATTATCGATGAAAAGTTTGTCACTTACTTAGTAATCAACAATCATTGGAATACCAAAAGCCTGACGCGTTACTAACGGTTGTCCCAGTAAACAAGTTAGTTTTAGTTTTCTTTCGTATAAATAAATGATTACAATTCGTATACATGATTACAATACGTATACAATTTACCTCTGTATTCATGATAGCTTTCCGCCCGCGACTTCGTCCGCGTAAAGTTTTTTTTTCCAAAATAAAATTGTGCCTATGTTACTCGTGGATAATGTAGCTTTCGAATGGTGAAAGAATTTTTAAAAACGGTCCAGTAGTTTTTGAGCCTATTCATTACAACCAAACAAACAAAGTTTTCCTCTTTATAATATTAGTGTAGATTACAATTCGTATACATATTATTTGTGAGGACTAGACTAACTAATAAATAGCTTTCGAGAATATAAACGACGCGTTCTCAAAAGTAGGTATCGACTGCCTCTAATAACATTGAACTTTAACATTGACTGACTTAAATAGACGCTGCAGACAACAATTTCAGGCGGGTGTGAATACATTTTCGCCTTCTTTTTCCAGTTATTTCGCTTGATTGTCACCTAGTGCTAGACCACTTTACCTTGGAGTGCTTTTGTTGAGTGACGGGGAGTGAAGGAGGTTGCGGAGCCGTGCCGACGAGTACATGAAAGAGTTGGGGAGTGGCTCGCTTTTGCCGAAAAGGGAAGCATTGCGACTTTCATTTCGTATAGTATGCAATGCGTACAGACAGAACTCGCGTGAGATGTACGTAACTTACAAAACGAATGTATGTAAGAGCGTAAGTTCGTTCTTCTCTACTTTTGAGCTTAAGTAAATGATGTACGTTTTTTGCTCTCTATTCGGCAGTCAGCGGTCGCTATAAAAGAGCTAACGGGCCAGTCAAATCAGTATATCTCTTTTATTTATTCTCAATTTTCGACTCTCGACCAGGAGGTTGGTTAAACTTGTCTAAATCATTTATTTACTATTGATTTTTCTCTTAAAAGCAAATGAAAGATAATAAAATGTTTGCAAATAACAACGTCGCCAACTGAACGATGCCCGAGAATGTTTGAAAGTACTCAAGGTTGCGATAAATACCCTCAAGGCGCGGGGATAAAGAACTTTTTGCTCTCAGATCGTAATAAAAAAAATACTAACGAACAAACCACTCAGTGGGTTATTACGCTACCGAGTTAGGTAATGCCCTAATTTCGCTTGGCTTGTAACGTTAAAAGCTTAATAAAAACAAAGTTTGTTCAGCAAAAACAATTTATTGCGGTCAGGTCTAATTACTGCTACCAACATGAATTACTACAATAAATACGGTCTTATCTATATTTTATAAGGACAACAATAACAATAGATTTTTCTTAATTTGAACAATTGAAATTTATAATTCAATAATAGAAATATATTATCACTATTGATAGGCTTCGGGTAATTCTCTATCTTATTAAATATTATTAAATAAAACCGCATAGTTTTGTTACCGCGTAGTTTTAAAGATTTAAGCGCACATAGAGATTTAGGGATATACTCGTAGGGACAGAAAAAGCGACTTTGTTTATACTATGTATTGATTACTACTAAAGTAATTAACTGAGGTAGAAAATGACCAGTCCACGTTCAATTTTGTTAGATAATTCAAACATATCGTACAAGAACCACTCATTCCATTTAAAAAAAAACCGGAATCTACGACAAGTAAGTCGGAAAAGAAATGTCTAGTCATGCAAATTGTTCATAACACACATACGTGCCAACGGTAGACCATTCCTGTCATGCAACAGCGGGCGTTGCAGACCAGTAGCTTATGCTTGAAGTGAACTGAACGGAAGCCGCTTATCTAGCGAAACTAAAATGGCGATTTGGAGCGGATTGAGCTGCAATGTGCTTTGAACTCACATCGACCGATAGTACGGCAGGTAAAAGGTAATCGGGTGCATGTTTTAAGCTTTCATACAACGTTGAAAGTATTTGATTTAATAAATATACATTGCTTTAATCCCAAAGTAAGTAGCTTAAGCACTTGTGTTATGGGTATCAGAACAACGAAGGTACTACAAATAAATACTTAAATACAAGTTATAAACACCCAGACACGGAACAAACACAAGTGTTCATCACACGAATGTTTGTCACGGGTGGGAATCGAACCCACGACCCTTGGTTCAGAAGGCAGGGTCACTACCAATTGAGCTACCGAGCCAACTTAAGCTTTGAACTCACATCGACCGATAGTACGGCAGGTAAAAGTTAATCGGGTGTATGTTTTAAGCTTACATACAAACGTTGAAAAGTATTTGTATTGTGTTGGTTGGTTGTCGGTGTAGTGACGGATATAATACACATATTAGATAGAGTCGAGTAAGGGACCTCTTCAGATTTCAGTATCTCAGGCGACTGGTGATCGTCGTACATTCGGAGAAACATCCGAGCTATAATTCCGGTCATGTTCAGGGTCAGTCAGCACATAGCTGAAAAGCAAGGCAACTGAAAAGCGATTGATCTGGTGACTTGTCCGTTGCCGTAGCGACATGGGCATCTCTTTCGTTTTCCATCTGGCTGGAGGAAGCCACGACGCTGTGCCATCAATAGCAAAGCAATCCTCAGCATTCCGATAAATGTGGAGTATCCATGAACGATTGGTTACCCAGTCCTGACAATAGGACAATGGTGTTATTACCAGACCTTATGCATGCGGTATTGTCGACAGTTTCGCGTACAAACAACGGGACAAGGCTATGTGAAAGACGAGGCATATGGTACGTATAAAAAGATTAACTAGTAACTGCCGTGCCATAAAATTAAGTAGAGATGTATTGGCTTTGTTCGGTGTAAAGCACAGCTGACGCACATTCATATTATCAATAATGAGCCGACGGCCCCCGTTGGATCATTTGCCCCTTCTTTTTGATAGTTTAACCGGTACGAAACATTGTGTGATTGTTGTGGCTTTTTGGATGTATTGTATGAATATTGTATTCATTTAACATTTTCACATTTAGGGAGTCGTCGTCGCGTCAACGTCGGTTTTTTATTTATACGTTAATTAATTAATTGGTAGTGATTTATAAATGCGATTGGCATAGGGGGCTCCCTTCGCCAATTGAATTATTCCATCGATCGATGTCATATAAACCCTTAAGATACTGACTTTGAAGCCAGAACTACTGTGATAATGTGAGATTTTGTTTGTAAGTTGTTACTTCATAGTCACTATTTGGTACTCAGAAGGTACTAGGTAAAAACTGAGGTCAGATGGTTGTAGTGCATTATCTGCGAACTGTTTTCTTGTTTTTTTTTTTCAGATACCTTGTAAGACAAATACATAGAGAAACGCTGTCGCATTTAACTATTCGTTCTTACGGTATTCTGATATCTAATGTTGACAAGATCTTGTACGCTTCATTTAAAGTTATGGTTATGTCCTGAGTTTATGAAGTACGAGTAGTAGGAGCGAGCCGTGTGGGTTTTCACTGCTATTTAACGCCCGCAAGGGGGACATTCTCAAACGCTCTTTCATAATTTCCTTCATTACGGCTAAAGTGTCTTGGGAAAATATTTTAGCAGTCAGTCACTTTTTATCTTATTTTTTATCCGAAATGTATTTGCGCTTGATTGCAATTCGCATGATACTATATTATACTATGGATCACCCTCCAAAAACCGGTTCCCTCTCGCCTTGAACATACATAGAAAGATTATATCTCACGGGAAACAAGGAGCCCAGCAAAGAGTTCCATTGTAGGCCGTTTAAAATAAGAAAGTAGAGGTGATACGTTCTGTGAGAGTCTTTGGGACTTCCACGGTATAACGGTGCCTACTCTGCTTGTCCGATGATAAAAAAAAGTGCTCAATTGTGTTAACAACAGATTATTATTCATATCTAGTATGCTTTATTTTAATTTTAAGCCAGCGAATCAGCATAGGACATTGTGAGAATAGGACATTTTTCGAATAGGACATTCTGCCAATAAGACGTTTTGCGAATAGATCATTCCGCTAATGGATCGTTTTGCGCCTAAGCCTCCAAGGGTTGGTAAGGTCCAAAATGTAACCGATAAATAATAATACCAAAAAAAAATTGTAGAAAGAAACGAGAAGAGCGATGACCTGTTAAGGTCGGTGGAAGTGTTTGAATACAACAAAATGGTCATCTGTGTCGCGAGTGGAGGTCAGAACCTCAATGCAGGTACGAAATGGACAGTACTAAAACTTATCTTTCAATCGCTTCGTTAAAACGTGAATGACATAAATACGTTCCAATTTCTATTGATACGTATACGTGCTTGTGACTATTGTACAGCTTTGTCGTAATTATGTGTGAGTATAACAATGTTTCAGTAATTGCAGCGTCCTATTTCAATATTGGCAATGTGTAGATTGTAGAACATTGTAATAAGATATTAACGTCATAGAATTTAACGTCACTAGTAAATTCGACCTTAATTAACTACTACTTGTGATATCGAGTTATCAATTAACTAATATTGGCATATTCATTGTTTACTGATGTGGATAGCAAACATTATTGTCTTTGTTCTTAAGGTATCACTTCTGATCCAATACATATGACGCGAGGCTTATAGCAAAATTACATATCGTAACGAGATGTACTCGGGCCTCGTTTTTAATGAAGCGTTGCCATTTCACTTCTCTTCTCCATGGACCAAGTAAACCACAGTTCCACGTCTTGAGTTATTGAATGTACAAGTTTTAACGATCTTTATTACAACGCCAAGAAAAGAGTGAAATCCGTACGTAGCTTTTTGTTAAGAAATCCGAGATTGGGAATTGGAAATACCACGGAAATACCTACATTCTGTCAAATCATCTGTCAAAGAGAGTGATAATGATGGTCGGCAAGCGTCCCAGTAATGCATATGGCACAGCCTAACTGCTACCTTCTGTGAGAATCGAACCCTCCATAAACCACATCTTGACTAATGAATAACATCTAATCCTACCCCGTTGTATGTTATCTGTTTGCATGGTATGCTAACACATATTTCACATATCGTGCGAGTAATACTTATTTCACTGTAATTATTTAGTGGCCTGGGGGAGAGGCGCGGTTATGGTAGTCTCGCTACGACAATAAATATTAAATATAGTTAGGTCGGCTGACCAACGTGTGAACCTAAGTATGAACTGTTAGAGGTCGCTCCCACTAGAGATTTTCGATTAGACCCAGATTTCGATGGGTTAAAATAAATATCATACAACATTACATACATTTCTGCGATACAAAAGTAGGAAAGTAGCTTCGGCACTTGTGTTATGGGTATCAGAACAACGCAGGTACCACAAATACAAAACATATATATATTTGTATCTAAAGGATGGATGTTTGCATCCAGACACGGAACAAACACTAATGTTCATCACATGAATGTTTGTGTTCACTACCAAATGAGCCATCGGGCCAGTCAAAAATGTTACATAATATTAAGTTCTCTGTTTACAAATACATAAGTAAATGGGAGAATGTACATTTCCTCCTACTCTTCAAAAAACAGCGAAACTCCATAACTCTGATAGTGTCGGCCAGGAATGGCACTAACGGTTTTACTACAGTCATACTCCGTTTACGAGAATGAAGGAATAGAGTGTGTACCTAGTGTATACCCGAGTTTGTGCAGAAACTTTTGCTATAATATCTTCATTTTATAGGTTTGCTTTTTCTTCTTGACTAGTAGTAATATTATTAGTAGAATATTATTACTGAAGCAAAAAATCTACTAGGAGTTTGTTATGATCAAGGTAAACTGACCATTTTACTGTCAAAAAGAAATAATATATTCTAAGTACTGCCACAATTTATGGGTTCATAAATGAAGCCTCATATAGTTGGCTTTTACTGGCTTTTACACTATAGGCGTCATCTAGGCAATGCGGGAAAATTCTATTCCAATTTTACGACTATTGATCGATTCAGCAGACTTCAAAACTACACTGTCATCAAAATCAATTAAAATTAACTGTACAAATATATCTGAGCTTGATGAAATTCTTTAAAAGGAAATCCCAAATTAAAGCTCGTACTTTCTACAAAGCTATTAAGCATATTATGTCATTCGATATCAGAAGGCACCAGTGTGCGGAATCACCTTACCCTTTCAAAATCCCGATGAAATAAAGAGAGGAAATCATATCGCAAATGTACCCGGCACATTGAGTGGAATCTATTCAAATCTATTCAGTTATTCAATCTGAGGAAACATGTTGGATGTCAAAGGTCTATATTATTTTGATAGCATCCTGTGAAAAGAGCCGTATTGAAAAGACTCCTTTGTAATAACAATTATAAAACTTTTATGTCCTACTGCTATCTTAGGCATCTTGTATGTATGGTTAGTGAAGTGCGTATGTAAAACCAATCTTTAATAACCATAGCTACGCATAACAATATTGTTAACTTTATCATTCACCCTTAAGTCATTACTAAGTAGATCTATCCGTGAAACCTGAGACGCGTAAAAAAAATACTAAACTTCTTATGTTAAATTCCTAAAGCATATAATGATTAAATTGGCGGTTCACGTAGGACCTACTCGTACTTTTGATGATAAATTAGGTTTAGCAAAATTTTATGACTGTTGATTAAGTAAAAGGCATACCTACCTAATCATTAATCACTGTTAAATGGAAAGTTTAAAATACGCGTCGGATTAATTATGAAAATCAAACTTTTCTAAAATGGGTCGGGTATTGTGAAAGGAGTGCTCAGGCCAAGTTATAATGTGTTGGCAAAATAATTTTAAACTATTGAAATAATTAACCAGGGTTTTGCAAGCTGATAATTAATTTTATTTAAGAACTCAAACCGATTCTGCAACTTACACCTACCTTTTTCCATTGAGAAATATTTTAATGTATGTAGGTACTACCTACATGTCTACAACAACAACTGAATACTAGAAATTTCAACAGTAATGTGTTGATGACGATAAATATATCTGACTCATGTCAGAAACTTCAAGTTTGTCGGAGAAATTTCGGCATTCTAAGTTTCACGACAGGAAATCACATTATAAATTGCATTTTGTGGACGCAGCACCGAAGCGGTGAAAAGAATTGCATCTGAAATAGGCTTTTAGTCACACAACGTCTACTTTATTTGTTTACAAGTAGGGTTGTTTATATGGAATTAATACTTGAATAAAACATACTTCGAATAGAACTAAACTAAGATATGTTTTCCGGAACTGCCGTTCGGTGTTTTGGAAGCATAAATGTTGTTAAACTCAATATTTAGTTTTCTCTATTCATACACTACAATTTAGAGGTTTCTTTAAGGAACTACATCCAAAATGTAGGTTAAACGTTGTTTAAGTCAAACGTATGTACATCGTGTATTACAAAAACATGCCTCCTATACGTTCCATGTCCGGACTAACCAACCCTAGTTCACCTAGCTGCATAGCATAGAGAACGGGCGGCGGGGCATGTCGAAATAGCGTGCCTCAGATGTTATGGATACTTGGCGGTTTCTAACGCACTCTTCACGGTGCACGCTGCCGCGTAAAGGATTAATGCCCGAGCTATTTATACGCAGTATCTACATGTTTAGTAAGGGCGAGGTATAGTTTGGGTGGAAATCATCATCGTGAGGTGATAAAGATATGGTTGTTAAGAGACTCTAGGCCAGTTTAAGTGCTGAAAACAGGTTAAGGTAAATGTATGGTTAAACTACCGAAAAGTGCTCCTAGCATGTTTTATTTTATTCGTTCCTTTGCTACCTATATGAAATATGTCCGAATAATAAGCTGCAGCCCGCAGCTTTTCCCACGTATGTTACAGTGATAGGTAGAAATTATATTACTATCTTTACAAATGTTGTGTTATTCTGATAATATATCAGTTTCATTAATGTGTTAATGTGTTTGGGATGTAAGAGAGCGGCCTATCATCTTTTCGCTCTAAGCCAACCTCACCTGCCCGTGGTGCATCCTGCCGAATAACAAACGAGGCGCTGGCAACCGACTGGTGGCGGTAAAACCATCACAATTGAAGGCGTAGCTAAATACTAAAGACCGGTGACGGGCAGCAGCGTCACCGGAGCAAGAAGCTACGCCCTGCGATCGCCAACCCGCCTGCCCAGCGTGGCGATTATGGGTATATCCTCCAGACGTTTGCTCTAAGTGGCGAACAACTGGAGAGGCCTATGTCCAGCAGTGGACTGTAATAGGCTGATGATGATGATGATTAATGTGTTTTATTTATTTAATCTTAATTGCATATAAAATTTGTACAAAAGGCGGACTTAATGCCGCGTAAGCATTCTCTACCAGTCAACCATTGGGCTAAGCAGAAACAGTAAGAAGGTAGTGTGCTACAAACAAATAGGTACATACATAATTATGAGACTTATAGGAAGACCCAAAAAAAAAAAAATCTAAATCCGTTCAGTTTTCAGGTGAAGAGTAACAAACATAAACAAACATCTATTCATCCATCCAAACTTTCTCGTTTATAATATTAGTAGGGTAAACCGTTAGTACAAAGTACAACATAGGCGTCCATTTCGACATTTTATTAAAACCTAGTGTAAACCTAAACTTCAATCATGTTTGCGATTAATTTTCCGTGCGTTCTATTTTCAAATTACCCTGCGGTACTTAACTAAGTGGGTGTTGCCATGGTGTTATCCGTCCATAAAGCATGATATTAACGTACTAGCTACATTATTTAAAAAAAAAAACGGTAATTCATAGGCGTGACCTATCAAAAATTATAATATAATTTAAACAAAAAACAAATAATTTGGATTGTGGTTTGGAGTCGACACATAACCAACAACAATATTTCGTATCCATATAAACTGATTCCGAAAATTGCCAACTGTTCTTGCAATATTAGGAACCATCGAAACTACAATTTCCTACCTACATTATTGTTAATACCATGACACCAAAACACCTTATATTATGAAATGGTTATAATACTTGTACCACATTACGTATTTGTGTGAAGTAGCTGTCGGTTCCTATTATAACAAGCGATTGATATTCCGTTTCCGAACTCTCATCGTCCGCCATAAGATTTTATAGGAACTTACAAATACGTGACACGATATCGTATACATTGTTCGACAATGACCGTTGCATCCGATATGATAATTCATTAAATCAAATCGATGTAAAAGAAAAGATAGGTCGTTTTTAGGGACGACGTCGATGCATCTCCCAGTTTTATAAACCTAGATGAAAAAAACAAACAACAAACATGTATAGGTTTTTGAGATATGACAATTTCAATGCCTCTGAAGATTTTGTTTGACAGCTATTAGGCAATGTTACGTTTATGATATTGATTTCCTAATAGTGCATCTTAATAAAACAATTAAATTTACTCTTCCAATCAACTTTGAAAGACTATTACGGTCTCATTTGGCATCATATTTCTGTTGTGATTCCTCAAAAGAGTTTACATTTTGGTAATTATTTTTGGTCTCCACCAAATAACATGCAAAATCAAAGAATAAACATTGGAAACTACCCTGTTATTACTGCCCAACAAATATTTACTACAACCTCAGCTTACAAGATTCGATTATATAAGTTTGTTATCGGTTCTTCCCAGTTGGAAACAAAGAAACATCGGGGGAATAAAACATTAATTTACGTTCAAAAGAACTTTATGAAAGCCTTAAGTTAAATTGCTTTGGAATCAGGTTATTTTTAGGACTAGCTGTGTCTAAACGAAAAAGGTAGGAATATTTTTGTATTAATCATTATGTAAACAAGTCATCAAAGCAAGCAATATTGCTTTGATATTCAAAGCAATATTGAAAATAGTCATTCAAGTATTGTACACACCTTTTACAAATATATATTTTTTATGACAATGGGAGCAAACGGGCTTAAACTGCACATAAGTCGCATCCATTCGGTAATACCCCTGCTGGATTAAAAAATGATAATAATTACATGTATTTACATACATAATAGGTATCTCTTACCTAGGCGAGACTGCGGCGCTATTACCTACTCGTATATGTAAACAATCATTTTATCATTGTTTGATTTCAGATAAACTTATTCGGTCGCCTACATTGTACATTAAATGTAGCTTAGTGTATATTGCGTGATATAACAACAAATGCTGATTAAGCAGCGTAAAACTATACATAACAAATGCGACACGACATGTATGACGTACGACGTAAAACCTGTGCACAGTCCAAAGTTTCTACCTCAACGTTGCACCAGTATTATTAACATTTATACTAAAAAGCAGTAGGTAGTATAAGTAGCGTTATATAAACAAACATATGAAATTGCTACAGATTCTCAGATATTAAAATTATATTGCGCAAACAACATAATTATTATGCCCACTGTAGACTCGCGAAAGTAAATTGTTTTACTGTTTAAAATACAACGCCTAATTATAATGAGAAGAAATTACGAAAGTGGATAACAATAACTTCACTGTGTTAATTAAAGTAAGTGCGCGCAGTTCCTCGCCAGTGAAATTAAATTGTATCATATTGTAAGACGATTTCGAAACCACATTTGAATATTTTTGTGCATCTCTTATATGTAGGTTATATGTTGTTGATTATTGTAATCCCAGTCCACCTTGCAGAATCCACCCTGCCTTTGTGTTTCCACTCTATTTCCATCACCACCACATTTGATATCATTTAAAAATTATACTTTTTCAAAATATTTTTTTATTAGTGATAATTTTATTTTAAATTACTAATTCAGTAATGGGAGTAGCTTACTGATTTCAATGATTGCGTACCTACATTTTCTTCTTTCTTTAATAAAATATCCTCTACCTAAAGTTTGTCTGGATGAAATCGATACCAGCGATAAGACTGTCACATTGTACCAGTTATAATATGTCTGTACTTTCCAGGTATATTTTATTCTTATATATTTTTTATTATTTTTATTATAAGCAATAAGGACTATCTATATATCTACATTCGTTAATTAATTTTCATTAATAAAACCCTTGCCATGGTTTAAATGAAGTAGGTAATGAATGAGTTAACACCATCAATAATGCTAATAACCGATAAGTTTGTTAACCATTATTTACGATTTTATTCATGCAGATCGTATTTGACCGCTTCAATTATAAATGTATAAGCGATGTATATATATGCCAAATAACTTAAGGCCACAGCGGAGGATAAAAAAAATATATTTATTTAAAAATTAAACTAATCTAAGTACACCTAGGGGGGTCCGCGATGGAGCCCGGTAAAATTAATTTATTTGCACGATTTTATTCATGCAGATCGTAGGTATTTGACCGCTTCAATTATAAATGTATAAGCGATGTTGATTATTATAAAAAACACATTTACAATGCACATAATGTAATTATGCGATTGGCATAGTGTGTTTAATAGAGACAATGGATTATAAGACCTATTAACCTTCTGATAGGAATCCCTGATTGAGGTTTTGACCCTAGTCGGTAACATTATGTACGATTAGGTATGTCTGGTACACAACATTAATTGCTATCGTTAATGTAATTTTTCATAGGTTGGTTCCAGGTTTGCTTCATTTAGAGTCGAGCTATATCTATTTTGAACTACTATACATACGAGATAAAATCTTATAAATAGGTAAGTTAGGACTACGTCATAGTGCATGTAGAAGTAGAAACGGTAATTTGTTGGCATCATCAGCATGCAAACGTCTACAGCTGGACTCCCCTATTTGGGGGGATTTGCCTTGTTCACCACGGTTGGCAGGTGGGTTGGTGACCGCAGTAGGTTTTACTTGTACCCAGGTAAACGCTGCTGCTCGTTTCCTGATATTCCACTAGTCGTCTCCTATGGCACCCACGGGATGAGATGTGGCGGCCCTATTCTAAATCCAGAAACCAAACGAACAATTTTTCAAATTATTGGTTAATTAACACAAATAGAATCAAACACGCATTAACCCTTTAAAAGGCCATCAGACTGATATCGGTCGTAAAGTAACAATCATCTATTGTGTCTCTGTATATTCGAAGTGCGAAACCATAAAATTAACATTATATACAAAAGTACTTAAGAATGTTTAATAGATGACACATTATTTTACACGATGTGGTCAATATTAGTCATTCATAGCGGTTGTCGTAACCGTTAATATTATCCAGTGTATGTAATCGTACATTAATTATTCAGGGCTAAATCGAAACTGTTAGGTGTAGGCAAAATCAATAGCTCATAACTGTAACCCTTAGATTGACTGATCTCAATTCGCACCCCTAGGCAACTACGCCGTTTCCCTCTATATATGAAACAGGGTATCTCGAAAAACGCGAGTTTTATTAGGGTTGCAAATCAATACCGATATTTCCACCCCTTTTAAAAATATTGTGACGGGGACGCCAGTAATGACATGGTTGGTTAATTAAAAACCTCAACCGAATGCTATTAAAACTTACTTTCAAGTACAAAAAGTTGCGCGTATAAATATGAATGAAAGCATAAAAAACTATTTCAAAGTTTCGTACGACGAGCACGACGCTTCAAAGAATGTCTTAAAGTACCATAAAAGTAAAAGAAAATACACGAGAATACATCTTATATTCACAAGAGTATCAAAATCCCTCGGAATTACCTTGATGTGGTCTGCAGGGAACACTTCCAAAAGAAAAAAAATAAACAATTTTTATACACCGAACACAATGAAATCCAATCTTGCCGTAAAGCACTGTGATGTTGGCACTATCAATTGTCTCATAAATTCCATACACTGTATTGCGAATACTTTTTTTTTAAATTTGGTTATAGAACTGGCAAAGAAATCAGAGAAAGTGGTGTCGACCGGCGGCGGTGACGCGACGAAGCCGACTGCAGACCGGCGACCGGCGATGCGATCGCTCAACTAGTCAACCCGAGGGGCGTGCACATCTGGACCTAGCAGTAGATCAGCTGACGGTAGCGTTCGACACTGCGTTGAGTAACTAACCGGATTCGGCTGAGGTAACATTGAAAATTGGTATTTTTGTTATTAAAAGTAATACTATACCGATGTACGGTATAGTATAGTAGTATATCGACGTTTTCTATTATCTATTAGATTAGTTTCAACTTACATCTAATAAATAAAACACTTTTCATCATGAACTTATTATATTGTACTTGTAAGATAATTATGAAGTCTACTAATCTAGTTAATCATCAATCATCATCATGTCGTATGGCTAAATAATTTAATTAAATGGGCAATTTGTTTGAATGAAAATTAACCGAAAATAAAATTATTATGTACTTACTTGGTTGTTTTTCTTAGGGGCAGCGCAGACGGCCCACTTTTTGTGCGATAGAGTCTGCGTCCGAGACATTTAAAAAGAGCGTCTAGGTCATCCGACAGAATGATCGAAGATGTGCGTCGTGTGCTTTGAGTCTGTGAAATATCCGCGACAGATTTTTGCGCGTCGTGTACTGCATATAATTGCAAAAAAGTGCGTCACGGATAGTCTGTCGTCTGCGCTGCCCCTTAGTCTAATTAACACCCTAGAGTTATTGCATATCTCTAGGCCCTAGATTCTAGGGTGTTTATTAGACTATAGGAACACATCGTAATTGATAACTATTATTGTAGAATATTAATATATTTTTTATTATCATATATTTTATCTATGAGCAAGAAATGTGACAATGAAATTGTGATGGGTTTGTTTTTGTTTGATTTTAATTACTATTAGGATCACAAACATAAAGAAATTTCTCAATGTTTTGTTATACCTAGTTAGTCTTTAAACATATTAATAATGTTATGTGTGAGTATACTAGAAACGTCTTTTGACTATTTAATTACGATTAAACTAATAACAATAAACGAAGATACAGTCTAAAGATCAGTAAGTGGGTATATCCACATAAATATTTGCTTTTCAAATATATTTTGGGCCATTCCGTTCGATATGCTATGCTATATTTGACAACGTTGGTTGCTTGGTCATAAAACAAATGCGTATTCAATGCACATTTTATTTTGCAAGCTCGTTAACGCACGTACTGACTGTGAACAGGTCAATGAACTTCATTCAAATTACAATTGAGTAAGGAAACGATTTAAAGATGCCATAAATAGTGATGAACAAATACAGCTTAACATAACAGTGTTCTTATGAATAATACGACTAAAAAGATTTTGAGGAAACAACAGAAGGAAATTCTATTGAATTTATGAATGGATTGTCCATCTCGTATAATGATGTTGAATGAATGTAAGCACTTACGCGATAAAAATTTTATTCTTTGGATGGATTGAATGGTTTGGATTTAATAATAAGCTTAATGTATTTGTTTAATTTGAAATAAATAAATTAAAAAAAGGTGGTGACTAATACTGGAGATGTTAGAAGATATCATACATAAACATAAATAAGAACGTGCATGTTGTTTTTCTAAGAACTTGTAAAATCAGCAAGGTGTCCTTGTTTAAAAAATGCAAAGTTAACAATAGATCAAGTTAACCTTTGCTTAGTGTGTTTCGTCGAAATAGAATTATATTTCAAAGGAGCACAACAATGTAATCCTAATGTAAACATGTAGTACTCGGCAAACGGCAGTAATATTCTTATTGGCAGTATTTATTCTTATTGGAAGTGAGATAATTTGTTGTTACGGAGTCTATGGGCTGCAGTGATCACTTTCCATGAGGTGACCTTCAGGCCCGTTTGCCCCCTCTGACATAAAAAAAATCGTAACATAAATACAGAATCTGTATTCTAAACATACATTAATATAATCGTGTTCTTTCATTTCGGCAGGATACCGTGTCGCAGTTCACATTTTTAGTTCGCCGACTCTCGGCATGTCATCAATCACTGACACCGAAGAACCAAACTCGAGTCGGACCTTCGCGTAAAAAATATGGCCACCGTCATTATGGATTTGGTTTTATTTCACCGGCAACGTCCCGAGTGGCCCGTTTGACGAACTGCGGCAAAGTTATTTTAATCAACATTAAAGTTACAAAAGATCGTTTGAAAGACATTAGTTTGACTGACAGAACGCTTAGTAACAACTTTCTGCGACAGTCTCCGAGCAGCTACTACTTAGATACCTTCAAGATACGAGCGTACTCCTATAAAAGGCCGGCAGCGGCCCCAGAACACGATTTGAGTTGCAATGGGCGGTGTTGACGGCTTACTATCAGCTATCACATTTAATTTTGCTTGTCTGCCGCCTTTTGCATAAAAAACCATAATATACTTAAATTTCTTTATTAACTTATTCAAGCGTGAACTGATGCATGCACCATATTTTCTCTAAGTACGTTTATAAGAGTGTTATAACAGCGGATTCTTGTTTATTTTCTCGATAGTGATTAAGAGAGGAAAAGCACCCGCTGTTCCGGCCGTGAACACAGAATGTTTCACAAAGCCCGACGAAATTACACCTTCATTAGTGGAAATGCCATAAATTGAAGTGCCTGTAGACATTCACACGAGGACAAAATAACGGCGAGAAGGGAGCTTTGAAGTATAATCACATGACGCAATGCTTTTCATTATCAACTCGGAATATGTCAGCCGTGGTTAAACAAGAGGTATTTTACAACATTATAGAGGGGTTATCTTTATTAGGTAGGTAATATTCGGTGTATAAAATTGCCCATCTAATACTTATTAGGCCTACACTTACAAATTGTAGCCGCCATAGATGTCGTGAGGAATTGGGGCGACGATTCGTGGAATCGAGACGCTGACGGTAATTTGGGGATGTCTCTATGCTTAACTAAACATACTTAACTGTATATAGGATAAATAATTACGCAGTCCAATCGGAACGGACGCTAGGTAATTACACCCACTACGCTAAAACATTAAAAGGCACATTTTATTTTCATGTAAATTAACAATTTATGATCCTTACGTGAAAATATAAAGTTAATATAACTAGCTCGAAAACTTTAGGTATTTTTTAGATAACTATACCTAAAAGAAAATTATTTAATGAGTGTTTTGACATATGAGCGTGAACGAATGGCTGTATTGATTTAATCAAGTTCATAAAGGTATTCAAAATGTCGCATAAACAGCGATTTAAAGGTAATATCCTAATTGTATATTAATTAGACGATCCCTTTAAGTAGCTGACCTTGTAGCGAATAGATTACATAATTAGTCAACATCTACAGTATCATAATACTTACTGTGAATAGACGTAATTTTCAATTAGTTACAACAAACACAAACAAATAACTTCCTAATAGATCTGTTGATATTTTTATTTACTAATGGGTAATATTAATTTACTATTAAATTAATAATTTTTCTAAATGTAATGAACAATCAGAGTGTCATAGACGTAGATTACAAAGGTACAAATATTCAAGCAGGTACTACGAAGTACAATATTACTGCAAGAGTGCAACAGGTCGTAAATTTTGCGGTTGGAACTGAAATTACATCCCTTTGTTTTCTTAATACGTAACCCAATAGTGTTTGGTTTGAACAGGTCAGAATGAACCACGGTAACTCATAACACTGGATAGTGCTTTGAAAGGATGTAAGATGAGAGTAAAGATGCATGCATTTTTACACTTAACGACAACGCAAGGTCAAGTTACTGTTAATGAGTAAGCCCATGACCTCAATGCGAAGAAAAATAGCCATAATAGGTCTATCCTTTATTTATTTTTAGCCTTAGACAGAACACAATTTGTGCCTTTTTTGTATGCACATTAATAAGAAAGACACGCGAAAATATCAACGTGAAAAATGTGCAACGGAAGTTACTGCCGAAACAACTGCTAACTGTTTTATTAGAATTGAAATAAAATGACTTCATCAAACATATGACCAGTGATGTCATTTCTATCAAATGAATTGTGAAGTATACTATCTTTGTGATACACTATTACGTACGTGCTGTATCTTGGTAACCGCAGTGAGTATATTATGTGTATATATGTTGGTAGGTAAAATATGTGAATAATTAAGCGTTGAATTTACTATATAAATGGATAATTTAAGTTATTTAAAAATTAGACATTCAATGAAAATGATTATGTAGGCAGGAATAAACATTTATGAGAAAACGGTTAAAATATTTAACAAATCATATGGTATGCCATCATTATTATCAGCGGGGGTCCACGGCAGGACAAAGTTCTCTAAGACTTCCACAACAGCCAGTTGCAGCAAAGCAGCTCGTCGCATCCAGCCTTATCCTACGTCTTTTGATATGTCGTCAGTTCACCTCACAGGGCTTCTCATATGGCTCTATGGCATTCATCATCATCATCATCAGCCGGCTATGGCATTAGATACGAACAATTGAACAGTTGCAATTTAGCCAAGTAAGAGTCCTTTTGTCATCATGCGAGTATAAGCCATTATGTGCTATTATAAAAGAAGGTCGAAAACCTTAGTCACGAACAAATATTCCATTGATGTCAAAAATCTAATCAAATGTACTTTATTTTTTTTAAAGTAAAATATTCAAGCACCTACTAAAATTAAACAGTACCTACTAAGTTTCAATTTCAAATTGACACTATTTTGTTGACGATGTTTCCGAGTCCTCGTTTAGGTGTAGAATAAACAGACGTCTGATAATAATCAGCTTTTCAAGTTTACCTGGAAAATTAATTTGTCTGTTTGACAAGGTACCGGGCTGTCCTTGGGAATACGAAGAGCGAAATCCAATTAATGGAATAATATTCAAATTTTGAGTTGGGCAGCTGCAGTGTAAATCTGAACGTTGATAACTGTGTCAGACTTACTTGCGGAAATTGTTCTTTTTGTACTGTCAAGTGGTTTATTTATTGGTCATGGCTGGCTTTATATGTAAAGCAAGCCAATCATAGATGTTGTATAGCGTCGGTGCCTAAAACTGAACGTTGATATCTGTGCCAAAATTACTTGTTAATTTTAAAGAAATTGTTTGTCAGGTCAGGTAATTTACATTTCTCGTTAGTGGTCATCGTAGGTTTAATATGTAAAGCAAGCGAATCACTGATCTTCTTGTGAGGTTTTGACTATGTCGCTTATTAAATATCAGACCTCGTCCCCACCAAGGTAAAGGATATCCATTTCCATAAATAATATTCTGTTCTTTTTCTACAACATCGCATACATTGCTCCGATTCCGAAGAAGAAGAGAGAAGAAGAAGTGTTCAGTGTAGGTGTTGGGCACAGGGCTACTGTATATACCATACTGTATAAACCAACATGTGAACGTACCTACATAGTTCTTTAGGCAGTAGGTACGAGTAGTTCCATAAAATATTTCTATCGATTTCCTCCTAAATGCGTTCCAACCCAACAGTTTATTGGATGAAATATGTTAATGATTGAAACAATTTCCTCGCAATCAATCAAGTCCAACTCGCGATCTTTGAGAAACCGTTCAAATAAACCGTTCCTTCACGCTCCACAGATCAAAGCCGCTGCGGAAATTAGACATAGTTTTAATTAATTCCTCTTCGTAGGATCAGTTGTTCGGTGAATTTTTGATGTTACTTTTTCAACGGAATATATTGGAAATTTCATGAGAAAATATCAAAAGATGTCGGAAGTGTGGAATTATTATGAACTGTTAAGTTTGATATGATACCTACTCGTATACATCATACCGCCTTGTGCTGTTTTAATAATCTTTGAATCCATAAATGTGTGGGTATCGTAGAAGACGACTAAGGAAATCTCAGGAAATGGTCAGCAGAGTTTACCTGAGTACATATTAAACTTAATACGGGAACCAATCCGCCTGCCAAGTGTGGTGACTAAGGCGATACTTCCATAGATGATAACTGTCATTGGGGCAGGCTTATATCTAACATTTATAACGTCCACTGTTGGACATAGGCCTGGAAACGTGCAGGCTGATGATGGTGATAATAAAAAGGGCTGCTCAGTTCGGTTTGTTCACTTGGTATTTTGCTCTAGCTTTTGGTGTACGAGCGATGCATACAGCACGTGTAGTAAACATGCAGAATAGAAGTGACCTATGTAAAGTTTGTCGTAAAAATCCACATTGAATATTTCACAAAGTAAAACGAAAAATAAATAAAAATTTGCCATAACAACCTACTCATTAGTATTAATAAGCTTTATTAAGAGTAATGTTATAAAATACAATAATAGATAAAAGTTAGGGTTATTATTTCAATACGGAGAAAAGTCTTTGTATTATAACAGAAATTTCTCCGCTGCGAGGTAAATCAATACTCGTGCGGCAACCAAAAGCGGCCTATTTTAGGGTTGCCCAATGTTTTTGTTACTTCCAGGCTATAAGTTTTTGTTATTATGTCATATTTCATTCCGGTAGTTTTTTCTTTACTACGAACTTTAGCATCAATAGCATTTGCTTATTTTTTTCTCCACTATATAACTTAGGTGTCAACTTTATATATCTCGCTGAAGTTGCAAGTATTTTTTTTAATACTGACTGAATAACTCACATAAAATCTGAATCTACGTGCAGAGAACATTTTGTATAGACTTGCCTATTTTATGTAATACATACTGAGAACTTTTACTTGGCTAAGTGCCCAGTAATACAAAGATTGCAACATAAGCTGTAAGAATTGAATTTTAAATATTCAGGAGGGGCAAAGTTTCTTATTTGTCTAGTCCTTTAATTATGTTTATGCATCAATTAAAAGCATATCAATTTTCAAAACCTGTACCTATAAAATTTTGTACCGCCGGTGTTCATAGAACAAGTGAAACAGGACTCGCGTACTAAACAAGGATTACTCAAATAAGTATTTATTATCAAATATACCTACTTGGGTTATCGATTTTATCATTGTGTTTATAGGATTGACCATCCTAGGCCCTGCATTACCGGGTCTAGCTGTTTCCAAATCCTATAGCAGCGTCCAATTCGCTATGTTTTGGGTTCATTATAAATTGCCATTGATACGAGAAGAAGATTAAATATACTTAACAACAAATTACCATTTAACCGGCAGCCCTGCTCGATTACAAAAGTAAGAATAAACCGGGCGGGCTTCTCAAACATTGTCGGCTCGTTCGCCGACAAATTCAAACTCTGTTATGATTCTCAGAAACACAACTTTTGGAACCAATGAGTTCGACGGAAAATAAATACTCAGTAATATGTTTGATATTTCATTTCATACTGAGTATCGATATCAACGGTCGCTCACCTTGTATGCTTCAACGAATCTAGATTTTCAATTGACCTACAAATAAATACCGCTTAGTGCAAACAAAAAACGACTGGTTGAAAGCGAAAAGAGGTACAAAATTACCTCGGCTCTCCTCCACTATACGTGCAAAGCTATTACAATGATTTACATCTGATGACAGCACATTATTCACGAATTTAATAGGAAGGTAGAGTCAAACATAGTCATTGTTGAACACAAAACGACCAATGAATACTCGTAGTTCAAACTGTTTAAGTGTGTGTCTGTGAAAGGACATAATGTGGTTTAACATGAAAACCACTCTAATGAGGTTTTGGTAAATTGTACCAATTGTATTATTACATGTTGTAAGCTATTTAAATTCGTGACCTTTTGGAAAGAAAGGAAAAAAAAACACTAATTTATTGTTCATCACAAAAATAAATTAAGGTGGCCAGACTTCCAGACACAACAGAGAAAATAATGGGATTTGGATCATATGATTGAACTGGGTCTTACAAGATATTTAAGAAACTTAAATATAAGAATTCCTTCAAACAAATGTTATCAAGTGGAAGTGAATAAGACATACAACATTTTTTTTAAATTAAATTAAGAGAAACGAAATCACTTTCAAAAATGGCCTGTCTCAAAACCATAAATTGTCCTCGCGAACAATCCCAGATGGAGCACATTGTGTTCAAACAATAGACACATGGGTCCCAGCCGACCTTTAACGAATGAAATGCTTTTGTATCCAAACAAAGTTTGCAACATATTCACGGCATAGGATACGCAATCATGAAAACTCGGATAATGGCATTAGAGTACCATCGCCAACAGAGAAAGGCCGCAAATGTCTTCTCAGTAACAAACATATTTAACAAAGAATTGTAAAAAGTAACGGTGAAATTACCAATGTGACTTACCAAAGTGTGTCCAGAAGTGATGTGACATGCGAGACGCAAGATAATAATTGTTAAATATAGATATCAAAATACATAAGTGCCACCCTTAGCGCCATCTAGTGTCGTTATGTACACAACCATAGACATAAATTATCTATGTATAAATATACCATTTATTTGTGAAATGCATTCACTTCTTAATCATCAGATGTTCGGCCGTATTAATAATAATAATAAATAAATCAGTGAGCTCAAAACACAAATGTCAAACAATTAGGTATATTGTTCATACGCGACCTTCCCCAAACGTAATAAAAAGCATGCCAAGTCACTACGCCGTGCAAGAAACGTTGTAAAACGTGTCAAAAGGGACATAATGCTTCAAAAAGGTTCGAAGTTATATACGATTGTACTTCAATGATGCACCAAAAGATGCACAGTAGCAGGTCAACGTCTTCATCCAGAAATAGACAGCGGCAAACGATCCGCCCCTGGCCCATGTCTGTCATCGCGACCGCTTAGCAATTCGTTCCAACATCTCGTTAATATGTCAACAAGGTTATCGATACACAATATCTCCCACCGAACCATTGTTTACAATTATTGTGGCCTGATGCTAATTTTGGTATACTATTTATCACGACATTAAATTAATTAAAAAATTTGTCTCTTTTTAAACATATGCTTTCCCACTGCTGGGCAAATGTTCTGAAACGGTTCGACAACAGTCCATTGCTCCATTAACGTTTGACCAACAGAATCTTTGAAATCATAATCAATGAAAAAAACATATGAAAATGAAGTTTGCATTTTGATTAAGAGATATAGATACTTCATCTGTCACAAAAACGCTACAATTACAATAAAAATGGTTGAAATAAGCGTTAAAACATGTAAAGCGGCAACGCAGTTGTTACTTTCGATATAACTGAGGGTACGCTTAGCCTTCTGCTTCAGTGGCACAATGGGCGTAGGTCGTCGACCGACTGATGGCGACCTATTTTTACAAATTAAATAGGCAGTAACAATCGACTCGTCAACCCATTTGCCTCCGACCGATATTCAGTGCACATTCCTTTCAGCTAATGTTTGGTTCAAGCTTTATCTACAAAACGTTTAATTATGTGTTAATTTACAGTCCATTATCCTATTCGGTATTAATCATACACAAACAAATGACTGTAACTAATCGATCTATTAATTGAGTGAAGCACATTATCAACACGTTCGCTCACGATATGGTAATAAAACGCGAAATATTACGAAATTAGCGTGTCAAAACAAATCCTCGGAGATTCAACAGTTACAGATGGTTACATATTGTATGTTTTTTGTTAAAAACAAATAGTACTAACAACAAGAACAAATGGGTTTGCGTTTTTGTTGTAGGGAAAGGGTTTAACCTAAACATGGTCCGAGCTTTGTTGAGCGGCGTTCATTCGGAGAAATTACCAGCTGTTTGTTACTGTTTTTACCCAGAAAGTAATAAAATAACATTATTCCTAACGAATTCTTCTATTTAATTCCTTTAATCTCAACTACGGTTTAAACAACAAATGATAAATAAAGTTATCGTAAATAAATTCATTGTGAAAGCAAAGCAAGAAGTGGATTGCACTAGACTGAATCTCTGCATAAAAATCATTAAAATTCGAATTCGGAAGCAGGGGATACAGCCGAATCCCAAGTGGATATCTACTCGTACCTATTAGCAGATTAAACGCTCTCGCAACCAATCGATTTCCCTCGGGAGAGAATGGATGAGCTAAGGCGTCCTGTGTTCAGTCAAGGAATGATGTAGGACCTCTCGCGCGCTGCCGCGGACTGAATCCTTAAATTGAAAAAGTAAGAAATGTGAGAACGTTACGGAGTTACGATGATGGATCGCGGAGGAAGAGAAATGGTCGTCTTGTTCTAGTCGTTTTTTAGGGTTTTGGTGGAATACAGTCACTAAACAACCAGTCCGTATGTCATAGATCTAATCTTTTTAGATTATTATCTAATTGATAAATACTTGCAATTGCGATAAAAACAAAATAATAAATAAAACACATACAAATACGAGTATACTCTTGAGATTTGTCATAATGTGTGCCGTTGCCCCTAAGCGACATAAAAGTATGTCGATTACAGCTTCGTGAATATAACCAAAGGATAATGATGAATGTGAAATTATATTTCTACATTCATCATTAAATAGTTGTAGCAATAATTAACATGTACCAACTGACTTTGCCACTTTGGGCGCCGACTAACTGAAGAGGCTTATGTCCAGCAGTGGACAGTGATGGGCTGATGATGATGATAATGATGATGAAATGACTCGAATCAAGCAATTATACGTCAGTACAAATGAGAAAATCTCACCGGCTGGGTTCGAAAAGTTGCTTCTATCGAGAAGAATCGGCAAGAAACTCGAACTTAAGGTAATCTTGTTTACACTGGAGATTTATTTCAAGTGAAAAACCAGGACGTACGGTGAATCTATGACTAATTAATCAAAAATGATCCTTGACACATATTTTACATATTGAGATTCATCTTTCGAACTCATAACCATCGCCGATCTAATTACTAGAGCACAATATGTACACGGAGGGTAATAAATTAACCTTATCTGGACAGTTCGTCTATATGGCTTCAATTCATCACTGTCACCATACGGGCACGTCTGCCGAGCATTAGCGAAAGTGAATAGATTGTTGCAAAACAATTATCTTCAAGTATAAATGAATAAATTTTAGTAAATTTGTTGAATTAATTGAACGTTTTTCTTCTGTGTACAATGTAACTAGCGATTTTGTGGCGTGGACTGAAGGTAATGCAATCTGTTGTGACATAGTTAGATAAAACTGATAATACGTTTTGTCTATAAATAAAACATTTTTTTGAGAGTATAGGTAAGAAGAACAAACGTGTCGTGAGAGTATAATATGATATCTGAAGTAAATCTTGAGATGTAGATTAAGGTAATTGCTTATATTTACAGTTTAAATCATCTGGGAAGAACGAATCCTTTAATTGGGTTTATAATGGTTCATCATAGTGGCTTCCCCTTGTCTGATCGATATCGATAGAGGCCTCTCAAATCGGCGGCAACAAACAAATAACCGATTTAAATATTTGTCAGTTGCTTCCGCCATGCTGGCCTGTAAGATAGCTCTGGCTATCTGACTGATCGACTGATTTTCTGGTGTTTCGCCGAGTGTACGGGGGTCGCCAGCCAGGCGGGTAGACCCTACCACCGGCTGAAAAGATGAAATCTCCAGAAGTCCCTTAGTTAGGGAAGATATGGGGCAAAGATTTGTATTATTTGCCGTCACCGCAAGCAACGTAATATTTGCTACAAGTCCGAGTCATCCTTTTAATAAATATACAGCCCTTAGAATATCTGAACATCTCATAATAACAATTGAAAACAGGCTTTAAAGCCTCCAATGTCGCCTCAGAAATATGAAGAAAGATTTATGTTAAGCCTGGAATTATGGATAATTCCACGAGAGCAAATACAGATTAGGATTTACAACAATGGGAACAATAGTGAACAGAACATCGATCTAACCAAACTCGGGTAATTGCTTGTTCAAACAAACAAATGAATAATAATTTTCAATGGAGATCTCATTATAATTGATGTACCTACCAAGGATTTATCTTCGACGTAACCAAACCCTAAATATAATGAGGTAATCTTCCTTATTCAGTATTATATGCTTTGATATTTAAGTGTTCTGGCTTTCGAGACGGGGGTAAGTGGTGGGCTATTTTCATCATTATGCTCATCGACATCATATTCAGCAGTGGGAGGGCCACTGTAGGACATAGGCCTGCCCTAAAAACTTCCACAATGTCCGATTGCAAGCTGGTCGCATCCAGTCCCATCCTGCGACTTTTATTATATCGTCAGTCCAGCTCTCTGTAGGACGTCCCACGCCTATTTTCCTATCGAAAGGTCTCCAGACTAGAACTATGTGTCCTCCTCACTGCCACTTCAGTCTGCTAACCTTCTGAGCTATGTCCGTGACTTTGGCTCTTTTACGGATCACCGCATTTTTGATTTGATCTCGTAGAGAATTGCCGAAAATAGCCCGCACCATACGAGTATTATGTTATGTGACTCTGAGCATTCGCATGAGGCAATTAAACCAACCAAGTTTCAGTTCCGTAAGTCATCACTGGTGACACGCATATATAGAGTTGTGTTTCGGAAGGGTTCTGTAGTTTTTACTTTCAAGAGTGCAAGCTACTTACGTAATAATATAAAACATTATTTTCTAATTATCCGTGATCGACATTTTTAAAGCAATATTAAATATTAAAACTTATCTTGATTAAAATGCGTGAACGCATTTTATTTATGTTAAGCATATATTTCATAATATTTATGCAATAGAATGCAATAAAAATTTATATCATTGAATTATATTTTGTAAAAAAATTGCATTGGATGCAAACTAATATGAATTTATCCAATTCACTAATTGTCTGCTGAGATTTCAGAAAATATTAGCAATTATTAGTACAATGTTAGTCCAATTTAGTTACTGATAGTTAATATTGTAACATAATAAACTTTTGCGACGCCAAAACAAAATAGCGGTATTGTTGAAATTGATTGTGTCATTGTGTCCATGCAATCCTATTGTTTAGATCCACTCACACATTAAAAAAACAACAACAATAAGCTCATATTAACACAGATATCACTGAATTCGTTAATGAGCAAAGTTTGAGCCTCTTCCGTTGTTTCCGCGTCACATTCGCATAAGATTTATTTCCGTTCTGCTCCTTACAAATTAAATTCTTTCGTCAGTCCGTTCGTGTTCGGGTGAACAATGTGTGGGAAATCGTCACGTGACTTTAAAGTGAAACTGTGTAATTCCTCCCTCGTAGACAGGAGCCACGTACCGCCGTTCGCAGCCGGTTATTGTATGCAAATTAAGCCGGGACATTTTTCAGTCCAGGATTAGTATTTGCCGCCGCTCGCTCACTTAATGTTTGCTGCTTCTATTTGGTTCGTTTGGGAAGATTTTTGCAGTACGCGAACGTAATCCCAGATTAGGATAAAACGGAAGCACTGTTGTACAGTTTCTCGAAACTCTAAAGATATACTGCGCATTAGCTCGCGAGTAATGCTCGGCCGTTGAATTTTTATGAGTCTGTATTTCATTTTCTTTTCTTTAGATTGGCTTTGTTATTAACTCTCGAGGACAATGAGCGCAATAACTTGATTGGTTATACACTAAAGAGTGATTTTACGAGGTAATCAGAGTAAATGATGACTATTGCAGACATTCTCATGTACAATCTTAGTATTCATTATTTACGTAAGTTGATGTAGGTACAATTTGTTAGAATAAACATATCTGGAACAATTTCATTGTATCTTTTGAATTATGGTTAAGAATTCGATTTAGCAGTGCTAAACTTGTATAATAAGCAATGTGCAGTACAGTACAATTTTAGCGCTCAAATGAAAATACAAAGAAAATGTGGAATGTAATCAGCGAATCTAAGATAACCGAGTAGCAAATGAAAAACTAGTTCAACGCCAGAAGACATCAAATACTAGCACAAAGGGTGTATCGTGGTTGTGCATTTTGCTGGGAAGCCGGGCATTGCACCAATCAAGCTGACCCAAATACCGACGGAGCACGCTATTCATTATTACAGCATTCTGCAGAATCATCAGCACTATCATATAATGCAGTTTTAGTATGAATGGTGTATAATACTTGCAACAAGATTATCGTTCTTCTATAAACCTTAATAAGAGATGTCGTAACCTGTTCGTGGAGAGAATACCGTTATTCCATAAATTCAGTAAAGCAACAACAACGGTAACATATTTATAGGGAATATTAATGTCTAGGTAAACTAAGCTTGTGTCCCCAATTTCAAAAAGTACCATTGTGATTTACATCACATAAATAAAACCTACTGCAGTCAACAAGTGTGGTGATGAAGGGGTAATCCCCCCAAACAACAATTGACAATTATCATTGGGGGAGGCCTAAGTTCAGCAGTGGAAGTATGCAGACTGATGATGATTAACATTATTGTTCTTGGATTAAAGAGGTCCATTAAGAAATGACTTGAGTCATATGGGCAAAACATCTACACAGCCCTGGCATTAATAAGAACAGCTATTGCTAATTCCGATACACAGACGCATCTAATTAGCACAACTGTAGCGTGCGCATTAGCAACTTTATGTAACCAGCAATAGACCGATGTCGACGACCCCGAGCTCTTACGATCAAATTGATTAAACGATATTATGATACTTTTCACGAGCGTTGACTCTGTCGATGCTCTTTAATTGGCTTAATTGATACAAACGCAGCAAGAAACTTCTCGCCGGCCCGATGCGTACAGCGTTCCGCCTTCACTACACTTGCGAGCTATTTAAAGGATGCCAATGACTCGTGCTGGGTTTGATCTGTTTCTGAACGAGCGGAATGTCGCGTGAATTAGACGCGGTAACACTTTCCAAGAGTAGACGGCAAATGTTTGTATGAGTGCGCCGGAGCATCAAAGAGCTTAAAATAAACCGTGACTCAGCCGCTGCAGGTCCGCCGCAGGATCTGTATCGAAAATAAACTTACTAAGTAAATCAGAACTTCCATTGTAGCACTCGAAATAGACTCGTTAGTCACACACCCGTTAATTTATTCGCGATTGGTCATACAGGAAGACTTATGCACCGTATTGAATAAAGTTATCTAATAGAATATGCAAAGACCGGAGTTGTCGTTACGAGAAATCATAAGTTATAAGTAAGTACTGTGAACCCTAATGGGACTTCTTGCCATATTTGTCAAGTGCACAGATGCCGGCAAGACCTAAAATGGAAGAAGTAAACGGTCTTAACGAGCGGCCGGCAGACTAAGGATCTAACTAACCCTTTGCAAATAAAAACAATTTCTAGTTTTTATCTTTTGCCTCTAAAGGTAAACGAAAGAATAGAAGATACTGTTTAGTAGTTTTTTACTATCTAGCCTGTTGTCCACTGCATGAGTTATCAATTAGAAGTGGCATTAATGACGGGAAATGGGGAATATAATATTCCAGACCGCCGTTTCGTACTAAGATGACAGTATTAATTATTAAGTAAGTACAGACATGTATCTATGGACAGAGTTCTTCGTAAAATACTTATTTAGATTCTGTAAATGACAAAGGAGTAATGATGATGGAATGAAAATGTAGAACTGGATTTACGAATTACTATAAAATTTGTCGCTTTCTAATTAGCGGTTAATAAAAAAACAGAAAATATCTCCACAAAAACCTATGTTTCTATTCATCAAAGATTGCGTTAGATTGCGTTATTATCGTAAAATCCTTACAGACCATCAACATTTCTTTTTTCTGTTAATAAAAAAATTGCTACGGATACAACAATAACATAGCACGCGTGTTATGATCGTAATCACACCTCAATGACTTTAAGTTGGTAATTTTATGCAGCCTTTTGTGGTTTATCTCGTTTATTTATAGCAATAAAGCACGCAGAGTTCGCCTTATCTGACCAGTCTAGTGCCGGTCGGCGGCGACTCGACGTATCAATGTCAAGATTGTCGAGTGAGCTCCCTTATCCTTTATTCTAAGGACTGTCGTGACTGTATACGACACGCGGTGTTGCTAGTGGCTCAAGACCAGAAGTAACATGAAACTTTTTTTTTATAGTGACTCGATATAATGGCTTACGCCTGATGGAAAGCGAAAGAGAAGCCCAAGTCGCTGTGACAACGTACAAGTAACTAGTCAGTTACCTGTCAGTTGGCACCGCCATGCCAGCCCAACCCTAAACCGCCACGACTCCCGGACGGGAGGTTCAATTCGAGCGAAGATTTGCTATGCCCTACCAAGAGAGGTAGGGCATAGCAAATCTTCAAATTCAAAAAAGTAACATTTGGGTACAAAAAGTATCGTGATTTTTTTTTATATGAGAGGATGAGGCACGAGTCATCTCCTATCTTGTACTGTATGATGTTGCTTCAAAAGGGCACAATATTTTTCGTTCGGTTAAAAAGTAACATTTTGAGCCGTGTAACATAAAAGTAACATGAGAAGGTCAAAAGTAACACAAAATGTTACAAAAGTAACATTCTGGCAATGCTGCCACGATGCTCTGCTGTTTGTTACGCTCATTTGTTCGTTTTGTAAATCTGATAAAATACCTAGTCCAATAGGTCCATTTGGAGGAAATAGCAAACGAGATACAGATTGTATCGACATGTCCTCTTTACCAAACTGTTTCCCGATAAAGCCAATTAGGAATGGAAAACGACATGCCCGTAATAAGTGTAGTCGACTTATTTTTTTATTATGCCACATTTGCTCAGCGTTTTGGTTCATTTCTTTAAAAATAGTTATAAGTATGATTGCCACAAGACCTAGTGTGGCGTCGTAGGCAAAATAGTAGTAAAGTAATTGTACATTTTCATGGGAAATAAACTATTTTTATTTTATTTACATACTTACATTCTGCGAAAAGGACATTTTGTGAAAGAGATATTCTGCGAAAGGGACATTTTGAGTAGTGAACATTTCGTCAAACCAAATTTTTGTTTTAAATACTTTTGAATACAACTGAAGGCCAATTCGTGGAACTCTTTGAAAAATTGTATCGTCTACAGAGTTTCTTTTTGTTTGTAAGCCGATTTTTATATAAAGAGAGTAGGTTAAAATGTCTGGATGTATTTTCACATTGCCTCAAACGGTCATTGTAACCTGTGTTGTAACAATAGAGATGGCGCCGCGATCTATACCTATCCAATGCTAAATGCTTCGAGGGTACAATAACCTCTGTCCATTCAGCATTTATCACACCCGGGGGTGTGATACAATAATCTACGGAACAACGTTTGCGCATCAATCAATATACTCGAACATCGGTGCAGCTTTCGTGGGAATAGTCCAGACAGATAATGCAGAGAGAATTATGACCAGAATGTGACGCGCATCGGTCATAATGAGTAGAACATTAATATGGAATCAATACAGTATATCTCCGTGTTATACAGACATAGTCAGTATTACGAAAGTCTGTGTTTTCATGCAAATAAATAGATACTCTGGCAACCGACTGGTAACGGTATAACCATCAAGATTGAAGGCGTCACAGGAGCGAGAAGTTACGCCCTGCGATCGCCAATTTGACCATAAGTCAAAAGACAAACAACTAGAAAGGTCTATGTCAGTAGTGGATGATTGTTTTGAAAATAGGACGTGACCACATTTTGTGTCTGTTACCAAAATATGGGCTGTACTGCTGCTATCTGAGGTTATATAGCTGTATAAATAATAAATCGATAGACGTTTACAAATCAAATGTTAAGAGCAAATGCGCGCGCGCCGGTGCCACATCCGGCCGGCACGTGGCGCCACCGATGTTTGGCAAGTGCGGATAACGCATTACTGAACACATGCTAAAACGTGTATTCAAATAAACACGCAGAGTTAAGATATAAAGTTCATTGGAAATTCATGTGGCTTGGGCAAGCGCGAGATTCAGCTGGTGCAAGATTATGTGGAATTGAATATGAAAATTATGGCGAGTTGATGTTAATATTTTGGAAATTCAATTTCTAGAAAGAAAAATTGATGGTAAATAGCCTGGGGGAAAATTTGTCAAAATACATATTGTCTCTTTGAGTTTTCTCGATGCAGGATGAAGAGAAAAATGCGCGGATTTCTCTGGGCTGACGATTCCCTCAAATGTTATCAAATATACATACGGATACATAGTTAACGGATACTTGTTTATTTTTTCATTTTATTTTTTCTACCTAATGTACTAGCAACCATTCCTTATTTATATTTCCCTATATTTCGGAAAATATATGGGTTGTAACAATGTAACAATGGTCAGTGATGTTTTTTTATTAGATACTTTTTCCTCAACACGGAGGCTTTCGTTACTTGGCCGTCGTCGTCGTTACATGAACAATTGAACATACACTAGTAGGTATATGTACGTATATCTAGTATGTGATATAAGAATACGTCGACAATGTTTAATATTTTCTTAAACCTCAAGAACAGTGATATTAGAGGACCCTTGCAAATAATGTAAGGAGAGCTAGATTCCATTACAGCCATCGGGAGTTGTAAATCAAAATGAGGACATTAACTATAAACAGGCAAACTTCTTCGACGTGATGTGAGCAAGAAATAACTTAGGAGAATATAAATGGAAGTTACAGAAGCTAACTGGAGGGAACTAGCCAAGTTTTTGTTCGTTAATCTACTCGACAATAGCCGGATGATTCAGGAGTTGCGTGTTGCGCGGAGTTGTTGGCCGGGCTTATTACGGGCGAGGTAACGGTTTTTGTTAGTTGACAAGTAACAAAAGGACATTTTGTTGGCACCGATAGGCCAAACTAGCGTATTGTAGTAGGTTAATGATGTTACGAGTTTAACCTTCTGACAAGTACAAGGATTTGGTTAAGTTTTCTTTTTGTTGTGTTTTTTACGGTCTGCCGTTGTGACTCAGGCCAGGTGGAACGAGGGTTTGCGCGGGATGGCTGGCAAGTGCTGTATGAAGCCCAAGATACATTGCATTAGTTAGGCGAACAACTGAATAGATCCACGTTGTGAAGTGGACTGTAATATGCTGATGACGATACATACTGAATCCGCCAATTTTATAAATTCTGCTTTCAATTATAGCACTATTTTTTTTTTCAAATTATATAAATGCTTATACAAAAATAGCAAGCGTACCTGAAATTCCCGGTACCTTTTTGACGTTTCGACTGTGTTGCAACAAACGTGGTAACAAGCAGACAGGATAGACTTAAACAGCAAGCTGTAAGTAGGTACAAAATAAATCGCGTTGAGTATCGTTAAATTAAGTTTTAATTATTACATACTCTTAAAGAGCCGACCAATACACAATTCGATTTTGTTTACTTCATACTGATATTTATCAACATCAAGTGCAAGATATTTGGAAGGGAAGGCCAAACTGGCCTCAAAGAAGCTTGGTGTGCTCAACAGATCGAGCAGATATTTCACGTCGGCTCATCGCCTTCAGCTTTATAAAGCTCAGGTTCGGCCGCACGTGGAGTACTGCTCTCATCTGTGGGCGGGGGCACCCCAGTACCAGCTTCTCCCTCTTGACCGCATGCAACGTAGAGCGACTCGAATCGTCAATAACCAGGAACTTACCGAGCGGCTTGATCCATTGGCGCTGCGTCGAGATGTAGCATCACTCTGCATCTTCTATCGCATATATCATGGGGAGTGCTGCGAGGAATTGTTCGGAACTATTCCAGCCGCTGCCTTCCGGCACCGCTCTTCACGACAAGCTTGCCATCCATACCATCTCGACACCTGGCAATCCACAACTGTGCGCTTCTCTCGCAATTTCCTGCCCCGCACGACTAAACTGTGGAATGCTTTGTCGCCAGCGGTGTTTCCGGACCGATACGACCTTCAAATCTTCAAGAAAAGAGCATACCTCTTTCTCAAAGGCCGGCAGCGCAGCTGTAACTCCTGATGTTGCAGATGTACATGGGCGGCGGTTATCACTTACCATCAGGTGAGCCGTCTGCTCGTCTGCCCCCTATTTCATAAAAAAAAAAAAAAAATATATTTCTTACTAAATATCGTCTTGCGATTTATTTTGTCATGTTAATGTTACATATTGAGTGTTATCATCACACTTTGTTTTGATTTACTACTCGTGTTGTATTCGGTTGATTACAAATAAAGAGAGCGATTACTGTTGTCGAGACGGAAACAATAGCGAATATGACGATATGATGATCACGCTTGCATGATCGCTGACAGCGAAATGTAAAACGGTGAATGATATACGAGTGCAGTCAGCTTCAAATATATGCAAGCTATTCGAGTAGATCTACATAAAATAAACAGTCAAAAATATACGTATACAATGAAAGTTTCAATGTATAGGTAGATAGATCTATACATACAGTTGCAAATAAAAGTAAACAGACAGCTTTTCATTATCAAAGTAATCTTGAATGTATCTAAGCATCCAAAGTGTTAAAAAGAAGTCGTAAGTAAGTAAGAAGTATTGTGATAAGAATAATTATTTAGCTTACATACCTTTGTTGGCATATCTGACAACTCCGTGTTTAGATGAATTTAATGTATAATTCATTAATACCATTTGAAACTTTCGATATGTAGATATTTTTGGCTATTGATCATGTGTAGAGCTTACAAACACATACATATAACTATGATGCTGACTGTACAATAAAATTATTATAACCCTACATGAGAACTTTATTTATGCAACAATATTATAATTTAATTTGTGAAAATATTCACGTTAATATGGAACACGTTTCAAATAATATTAATTATTCAATTAGAATTAGTCCACTAACGTTTCCAAACCATGTGTAACACGGAACATTAGTGATGACCGCAATGTAATTTACGAAACATTCTACTGCGCTTGGAGTTGGGACAAAAAGCATCGAAGAAAATGCGCCCGCCAATGGCTAAGGCAGTTTACATATTCATAAATATGTACCTATATCTGGAAAAATCGTCAACTCCATTAAAAAACGATAAAAAGTAAGGGCATCGAGGAAATTCGTTTCCCACACTCCATTAGACACGTAACTGTAATCTCCCCGTTCGATATAGCCAGGGAACATCGCCTTTCGGTTTTAGGTGTACAAACTTCGAGACTTTACAAGTTTTAAGACAACTTATAGTTAGAGCGGAATTTAAAGGCGTACGCGAGTAGTTTAGCCAAAATTATTAGCGCAAAGTAGTTGTAAAGTTCCTAACTGCTGTTAACCTCATATTGTCACTTCAATGCAGATGTTCAATGTAGATACGTACTTGTATACTAATTTGTTTAGGAACTTTCGAGCTGAGGGTGCTCATTTAGCTCCTTGAAAGAGATTGGTCGCCGTCGTTATTTTAAAGCTTTTAAGCTTGGTTTATGGTTGTTATTCGTGATATTAAGAATAGATTTTTAGGACATAGCCCACCGGATTAGTAATGTGAAGTGGCAGTGGGCTTACCATACCAGTCACAGAACCGATAACTGTTGGGGTAAACGAGTACTGAAGTAGATATCGCTTTTTTCCAAACGTAGTGTAATACGCCCTTATACGAAATAACATTGCTTTTAGATATTATAAGTTCTCTCCTCGTGGCTCCCGACAATCTCAATCGACATTTACAAAGAGCAGTGTTCGCCTAAAAACGAAAACGTGAACGGACCTCTGTGCATGCATTTTCCGGAAATTAAATTTCCATCTCCCAGTGCGTGGCCTCAGTTTGATTGAGTTTCAGTGGCCAAATATTCGTTTAGTACGCTCTAGGTTTACACAGAACCTAACATGGGCGAACGTTTCACCGACATAGTTACGTGTTTATTCAGTAACTGAGCTTTTACTGTTCGCTCTGAATACCATTCTATCAGAACAATTTTGCCCGTTAATAAACAAACCATTAAAATACAGTTTTGCCAACCGATGTTCCGTATTTGATCCGAGAAAATATTGGTTTTTCTCAATGACTAACGATGAGGTTCTATTATCATTACAAAACAATTATGGGAGGGAAGGCTTACTCACATTTTATCGATTTTATTAACATACCAAAGGGGATTAGAGTTACAATGGTGTATGAAGAATTAATCAGTTATTTAGTAATAAAATGCAATCATGAAGAAATTTTATAAATCAAGACTAAGCCCTGTAATCACTTGGTAGAAGAATTCATCTCAGACAATATTTAGCGCATATAACAAATCACTTTTCAAGGATTCAATGTCGTATATGAGTAGCATAGTACAACTATTGGTAGAGTACGTAAACGTGCTCCTTTAATTAAAAGTTTTTAGTCGACAACATTAAATATTCCGTGAGAGAAAGCCGTAGAAAAAGTTTCCAGTAGGTATTAGAACAAATCTCTTTCTGAGTCGGGTCCCTCAACGCTGAAACAAAATGAAGAGAAAAAGATGTCCCAGAAAGAATTTTGCTTCAACCCAATTATAAAGAAAGTAAAATGTTTATTTTTTTAGTGATTTAATGGTCAAGTAGCAACTATGAAGGGATAAATGTACGTACCTAAATGTTTTGTGTGAGAAGTCATATATCACCTTATTTTTCTAATAATTGACCTGTAACAAGGAAAAGATTTTATAGATTAGAATAAAATTGTGAATGCAATAAAACTTTGAACAGTTATAACACAGAGCTTAAGGATTCTAATTACTAATTAGCAGTTACTAGTTATTCTAGGATTTTAATACGTTCATTACGCCAAGTAAGTACATTTCGATTGTAACGATTATAGCTGGCGCAAACTTGGGGAAATTTGACAAATAAGGATAGTCCCAACCAACGAGTTAAATAAGTAGGTCATCATCATCAGCCCGTATTAGTCCACTGCTGGACATAGGCCTCTCCTAATGTTCGCCACCTTGATCGATTTTGGACCTCTCGCATCCAGCACTTGCCAGCAAATATTCACTCCACCTGGCCTGAGGTGAGGGCCGTAATGTAGGACACATTACGTTTGCCGAGACGAGGTCTCCACTCCAGAACTCGTTTACCCAAACGATTATCGGTTCTGCGGCTAATGTGCCCAGCCCACTGCCACTTCAGCTTCAATAAGTAGATAATCATCATCAGCCTATTGCAGTCCACTGCTGGACATAGGCCTCTCCAGTTGCTCGCCACTCAGAGCAAACATCTGGAGGATATGCCCATAATCGCCACGCTGGGCAGGCGGGTTGGCGATCGCAGGTCGTAGCTTCTCGCTCCGATGACGCTGCTGAATGAATAAGTAGATGACTGTGTCATTTTAAATTGATTTCAAAAAGGAAGTTCTATGTTCAACTGTACGTTTTTATGTAAATGTTTTCAAGAGATGATGATTATTCAACAGTGAAAACGAAAAAACGGAAAATGCAAATATTTTGTATTGTCATTCTCCTACGTTACTTTTTTGGTGCATGTGATTTCGTACTAAATACCTACCTACTTCTCTTATATAATTTACTAGCTGTGCTCGCGACTTCGTCCGCGTGGAATAGTTATTTTTTCCCCGTTTTTTTGTTACATTTTCCATTATTTCTTCGCTCCTAAGTTGCAGCGTGATGTTATAAATGGTCTATTCAACACAAAAATAATTTTTCAATTCGGACCAGTAGTTCCTGAGATTAGCGCGTTCGAACAAACAAACTCTTCAGCTTTATAATATTAGTATAGATATGGAGTTCGACTCATAGTGTAAAACAGTAAAAAAATACACAATGAGCGATAAATATCAGAAGAGCAACGTAGAGAGTAACTATTCAACTGCATTATCATATGTATTTTACCGTTATCCTCAATAACCTAAAGTATTTTCCGTTGTCGAAGGATCGGAAGTAAGCTTATTAGATCTCAGCTGACGTCAGACGGACGCTCATATTCCATTGTATGTAAATTGGAGCTTACATTGATTTACAGTATTAAGCCAGGACTCCATTCCGCAACATATACGTGTAAGTCTGTGTTATTTCAGTAAGAACCACAAAACAATGGTATTACGAGTTTCAAATTGCTTCAAATATTGATACAAATAGGTAACTAAATTAATTTTGGTGATTAGGGTTAAGAGTTAATAAAAAAATAAATAACCTAACACATCATGCCACGCTGAGCCGCACAGCGCTTCTAGCCCCAAACTAAGCCGAAGCTTGTACTATGGGTACTAGACAACTGATAAACTTACTTATGTAAATAATTTTTTTTTGTGAATAAATCCATATTATACATAGAAAACACCCAGACCAATACAAACAGACATGTTTATGCACACAAATGTTTGTAATGTGTGGGGATCGAGCCCACGACCCTTGGCTTAGAAGGCAGAGGTACTACCAATTGAGCCACCGAGCCAGTCACAAGAGTAGTTTTATCATAAGCTATAAACGGCCACTGCTGGACAAAGGCCTCCCCCAATAAAATTTGTTAGTGGGGGGTTTTGCCTTAGTCACTATGCTTGGTAGGTGAGTTGGGACCGCAGTAGGTTTTATTTGTGTTCTGATAAACGCTACTGCCCGTTTCCTGATATTCTCTTCGTCTTCTACGAAACACACGGGATAAGATTGGATAGTCCGGTCCTATTTATAATCCGGTAACCACAGGGATAAGTAAATTGGATGTGAAATTAGTTATCCACCTAATATGGTAAAAACATTACAACATTAAATGAGTAGTTAAACAAATACCATAATTATACCGGCTGTTATCGAGATTCAATTAATTTCCTCGCTCCAATTACAGGGAAACCATTACGTTTATTTATTTATATGAAATATACACTCGGTATCCTTAACAATTATGAACCATTGTTTTTTCAGTTGATACATTCGTGATCTCGAGGGAAAACAAATTATTTAATCAATTTATACCTACCTACTAATGAAACGAGCTAAGCGTTGGAAAGTTAGTATTTTATAGTTTCAACAAGAACAAAGATATGGTAATTATATTCTGACTGTGCTAACCGTGTTTCAAGTCTGCTTCTTGCTTGTAACATGCAGACATGAATAAATTTCTAACATAGTTTTGAGGGCGACTGTTCTAAAGAACCTATGATTTATTAAGACCAAAATGTATTACTTAGTCTGTAATAAAGAATTTGACGTTTGAGTCTTCAGAAAATAACTGATGGATGATTCAAAATATACCACATCACAGGGCAAGATTTCTGATTGTCGCAACCAAATTATCAATTGAGACTTTTACATTTGTGATAGATTACATCTTGTGATAGTGCGATGGACAGTTGACTGGTCAATTTGTATTTTAGGCGTTATATCAAGGTACATACAAGAGCAAGTATTTACGTATATAAAAACTATATGAAGTCTATTTCTACATATAAGTCGTTGTGGCTTTCTGCGTATTTTTCATAACAACATAGTTTTCAATTGATTTTTAGATAGTAAAATAAAATAGAATGTCGATGGCTAATCGGAAATGAAGGTACTAGTTATACCTGCCTACTTACAACGTTACAAAAACCGAATGTATCTTAATTTTACAAATAAAAAAATATTGTAACATAGGGAATAATTAAAAATATTACGCAAAATAAGGATTCTTAGGGGTAAAAAACGGTAAGTTAGTTTTATCTTGATAATCCGATAGGATTTCACGACCGGGTAGAGGTTGGGCACAGTTCCAATATTCAATTAGCGTACTTTTTGATGCTATTTTGTATCTATATCATCGCCAAATTCTTGACTACGGGATACTATCAGTACATACGGTACTGATAGTATCCCGTAAACCCCTGCCAAATCTTTATTTCTTGATTGAAAACTCAAACAACCTTTTCAGCTGAGCTAGAATCCTCAACAGAGACCAGCGGACCATTCGCAAATGCGTTCGGAGAGATCTCGATCGTTCATTCAAATTTGACAGTTCACGTCAAAAAAATTCGGAGATGCTGGCGAAATCTTTGTATTCGACCGACTATATGAATAGATGACAGATAATGTTTCCGAGACATCTTTCCAATCGCATTTGATGCCATTAGACTGATGTTTTAACATGATTAATAAAAATAGCTTCGTGAAATTCGTAGCAACGTCCTTTTTCTTAATAATGAAACTTAATCTGGAACACTAAATTAACAAAGAAATTAAGGCATGAAACGCAAAAGATTTCAATGCTGAATATTTTAAAAGCAGGTAGTAAAAAAGAACATTAACGAAGTAAAGTATCCCTTGGGTTTTGCCGTCAGTGCTTGAGGGCTGTGAAAAATAAAAAAAAAGCTATGAAAAATGTGCTATGAAAAATTTTAATATGATAATGACTAGGTACAATACATATTTGGTTAGTGATAACGATAGACGAATTTACTATTCAAAATTAAAATTGAACAAATAAAAGATGTCACAAAGAACACTCCCAGTGCAACCACCTTTAAAAAAACAAACTTACATTAGATCAAAATCGGTCTGTATGTCGGTGTACGAGCTACAATGCCACGGACAGACACACAGGTACATTCACACGTCACACTTTTGGAAATTTTTGCGTCGGGTTAATAAAAACACAAGTGAAACTGCACGGTATGATTCAGTAGAGCTAAAACCGACATCACAACGTTCTACCAAATAACCCCTTAAACTCGTTAACGGCACACCATGTATAGGCACTTATTACGGCACAAAGAAGGGAAGGGTTTCGGCATTCACGATCGACCCCACGCACGTTCATCGATTCGCCAATAAAACTTATATTGGGCCGACACCGGAATAGAATCGCCAGAATGTGGAGCAAATTTCGAAGGCCCTAATAATAAGTGACCTTTGGGAATTTGATACTTGTCCTAGCCACTTGGTGTCTTAAAAGACTTTTACCGGTAGGCTTTTGTACTAAAGTAACACAGGTAAATTAGGATTAGAATGTTATTTGCCGAGCCTCGACTTCTAAAAATGTTTGTGGTGCATGGTACACACTAATTTCTGCCAGTACCTCGGATCATCTACCATCCTAGAAGTAAGTAGCTCAGCTCACGTAGTCCGTTTGTTATACATGTAACTCAATTATGTTATATTACCTAATCTTAAATATATTTTTGATTTGGCTGTGTGCTCGTCGTATGTTTGATTTGCACGTTATTTTAAGGTTGCCAGAAAGAATTAATAAAATATGGCCAGTTTGTACGTTTCATTCAAAAATATTATACCGTCCTGTAGGATGTATCCTATTTATAATATATTTTTATGTACGCATAGTTCCTTTATAAGAATTTACCAACATTTCTATTCCTGAGCTTCAGTTTTGACACACATACTAAAACCGTCAATGAAAGAGTAAGTAATTGAGATTTTGTAAAGAGGTTTTCGTCAATTCCATTGTGATCATGATATGACTAAAGAATACTCATGGAGGACTTACATGAGAATACTACCTATATCCGCAATCAGTACCATACCGAGGTTATGATCATTAATAACATAGACGACATTTTTGAAGCTATGAAAAATGCTCATCCAATACTGTTACGATGTGAGTGCTAAAGTGCCTCGAGGGAAGTCTTCCACTTTTCTCGAATCAAGCCGAGTGCTCAAGGTGCGAGTGTTAACTTGAGTTAACGTGTTCCTCTGAGTTATTATTATAAATGATGCAGAGAGCAGTACCTACAGAGAGAATATTACGATGGAACAACATGGCAACTAGTTACGAGTTTCGTGTTGCTTTTGAACCCTATCTGTATTATGCATATAGAAACATAGTACTAGATGCAAGTAATAGCTTGCAAAACAAACAACTTTGTTCAGCAGAAAATGATCCTGAAATGATTGGTATAGGCGTGTAAACATAATGTTCAATAAAAGCATGTTTTTATTCAAATTATTTATTTAATATTTATTGCACAGTAAAGTAGTGTACAAAAGGCGGACATAATGAAATGAAGAAATAGGGGCGCTCATTTTTATTATTTTCCGTCACGAAAAATGTGTGAAGAAAAATAAATTTTTCAGGAGAAAATACCGGCGCCATTTATTTAAAAATAATGGTTGGAATGTAATAATTTCGTTTCGCCAAATATCAGCGAGTAACCGAATTAATTTGTATTGTTTTTCCATTGATAAGTAATGCAGTGTACATTGTCAAGTATTTTAAAACTTTACGCTTAAATGTAATTTTCGACGTTTCAATTCGCAGAATTTGTGAAATTCATGTTGCTCTCAACAATAATCTTTAATTCATTCATTTACATTATTTACACAGACACTACCGAATGCAGTGGACAGTGTAGCGCATTCGTCTCGAAATAGGTAAGAATGTACGAAAGACTGTTAACAATTTTTCTTAGATTTTTTAAGTTGCTCATAACATAGTTCTTTTACATTACATTCGCTCATTTGCAGACTACGTCGTAGCATTTACTAATTTTGTATATGCAGTTTTAAACTTGGATTGATAATATACAAAGTAATATAATATAATATGAAAACCAGAACTTTTATTTTATGTAGGTCCCGAATTTTTCGATTTTCTTTTATTTATAGCGCTATGCAATCCAAAGCTATGAGTAGGTTCTAAGGGGGGTGCCTTTTTTCTGTATTGTATTCCTTTGTGAAGAAGGTAAAGAAACCAGCACGTTTAAGCGCAAAGGATGAAAATGGCGCGTTGTCTAGGCACCTCGCCCCGGATTATCTTACACATTACTTTGTGATCCCCTGAATATTTGATAGAGAACTCGTGACTAGAATAGCTGTGGACTAGAAGTTTTGTCTCTTAATCTATAAAATATTAAGAGTTCGGATATTCTGATTTTCACCTCTAACACACCCAATAATGCATGGGCAAATTAATAAGTATTTCAAAGGAAATTAATGACATTCATCAGAGATCAAGAAGATTTGTCCAATATTCATCCGTCTTGGCGTGGTATACTGCCCTAAACTGAATCATGTGAATGACGTTAAGCTTTAATATGTAATACATTTTAATACATGAGTGGAATTAATTCACGAGTATATTAAACAATGTTATTTAAATGATTACTATGTATCAGTAAATTACGGACAACATTCTCTCCTCGAATATCTGAAATGCTGCTCAGGAGCCAAATTTCTTGAATCAGCGGAATTTCTATTACAAATCTCTGATCAACATTTCACGGAGATGAGTGTTTGAGCTGCGAAATCAGATGCCTACCAAAATCAGCTCAATAAATTAGAACTTATAACAATATATCCGTCCATATACGCCATGATATCCTAGTAGGTCTTGACATCATCACCATCAGCTTTACGCAGTTTACTGCAGGACATAGCTATATTCAGTTGTTCGCCACTTTGGTCAAACAGATGTTTGATGTAAGCCAGATGGCTTTACCCATAATCGCAACGCAGGGCAGTCGGGTTGGCGATCGCAGGCCGTAGCTTCTTGCTCCAGTGGCGCTGCTGCCCGTCATCGGCCTGTATGCCACAGGCCAAGACGTGCCCTTCTGTTGTATTTAATAATGTGGTCGTGCAATGTAAATATTTAAATCTGATCGGTGTAATTATGAATTATAGCCTTGATCTCCATTAAGGATAAGAGCTGTGTTCGTAATTGCGACCCTCATTAGATGCCGCTCGACAAAATTAGGCTGTATTTACCGCGGAGTTCCTGGATGGAGGTATTATGTTCTGATTCAATTTTGGGAACGAATTTTCCGCGAGTTCTAGAAATGGAAATTACTTTGAGGGAATTTCATCACCGTTTTCGACGCGAGTTTTATTTGGTTCAGTTGTATTCAATTATTAAATCACCATTCATAGCCGCAGAACGTTATACAAATGGAATTTAATAACAACGATTTAATTACAAGTATTTGAAGATGAAAGCCTTTTTCAAGATGGTCACATCATCATCAGACTCCTGCGAACGTCCACTGTTGGATATAGACCTCCCCCAATAACAATTGTCCTTTGGGGGGGGATTGCTTTAGTCTCCACGCTTGGCAGGCGGGTGGTGACCGCAATAAGATTTATTTGTAACCAGGTAACGCTGCTATCCGTTTATCTATGTACTCATATTTCCTTACTCGTCTTCTACGACAACCACGGGATAAGATGTGGTGATCCTATTCTAAATCCGGAAACCACATCCGGACCACGACATAATATTTTGAAATATTTGAAGAAGAAAGCATATTAGAAAATGTTACGGCATCTGTCTTATGTGTGTAAAATCATTATACTTGCGTACTTAATTTCTCAACGTAAGATAAAGTCCATGCCTTATCAAGAGGTGCATGTGCATATAAGTCTGAGTAAGTACACTTTTAGTTCGAGCGTCGAAACTCACATGTCGCTATCTCAGAATTTAGGCCACACGGCAATGTTAGCACAACGTTATGAATAATCTAACTGGTGCAGAAAGCTCTGATAAGGATCTTGGCATTCACGCGGGTGGATTTTATCTAATCTCCGATTCCGGCACGTACCCACACTTTATCCCGAGATATTGAAGTACGGGTGTTCATTTTATCTCTACGATTTGGTATCATTAGCTACGGCTGTTATCTTACGAATGCTAAGTCGTGCACATTATTAGTGCATCCGTGAGATGTCTGTTTACGTTGTTACATAAAAATAATAGGAAAACCAGATCCTTAGCTAAGGTCTGATTTTTCAATGGCCGGATAAGCTTTAACAGTCTGATAAAAAGTGAGATGGCTTGTGACAGGACTAAGTGACGTCCTGAAACGTCGTCGACGTCTTTCTGAAACCATAACATTTGTAATAGATCATATTACTTTTATCAGTCAGTTTAAGCTTTATCCAGAGATTGAATAATCAACCTAAAGGGCGGAAAGGATATTGTGCCAACACAGTCACCAAACAAACGTGCAAACTAAATCAAATATCCACTTTAGTACAAAGAACTTCGATTTTATCACAGTCCTGTCGGGATAAATGAAGTTATCGTATCAATCTGTTAAACATACATTTGGTATGTTCCAAAACAGAAAGTACGGCACAGAATGTGATAAAACATCCAACGTCGAAACAAATTCGGCCGAGTTAATAATCTAAAAACGCAGATGATGCCAGTCAAGTGATCTGAATGACTCACAGACGCGTGTGGTCCGGCCACAAACACACACTGTTTGTTTAAAAGTTTTAAAAATATTTTCACAATAACCAAAAACCCTGGTTCGTTTAAAAATATCTTTTATTGACACTCGAAAGTGATGCCGTTGTCGGTATGAACTGCTAACAGAATTTTGTATAACTTTTCTCTTAATTAAGACTGGCGTTTGTTAATAAATCGTTTTTGTTGTTCAATTTGTTTTGCCATTTTTCTAAACGTGCGTGTATTTGTGTAGTATTTACAAAAGAAGAAGATAAATCTTGCATGTAATAAACTGTTTTATGTATTAATAATTTAAGATCTTTATTAAGTTTAAGATCTAAGTAATATCAAATGTTTTCTATATGCAATAATCATGTCTACTTCGGTCTTAATTTTATACATCAGATATATCTATACGGTGTACATACTCGGCGTAAAGATGACAAGTAATGGACGGATATACGTTTTTTGAACCACTAAAAATCACGAGGAAAATATATTTATATGATTGTACCCAAATCTATGTAAGGTCAAGAATTGCTATTTGTTTTACTTTACATACATACATTTTCAACCAAGGGGGTTTAAGGTTTATGTAACAACTAACTTGTATTACAATTACGTATGTAATTTTTTCTATTTCAGAACACAGTTAAACCATCGGGTTCAGTAAAATTATATCGCTATTAACATTATATCCATGGATAGATTTTATTTAAAACCTCTAATAGCATATTTTAAACCCCCTTCTAACAGTATATTAAAGGAATGAAATATAAATTAAAATTTAAAGCAACGTCACACGTGTTGACCAAGTGTGTAATTTTCTGAAACTCAATCATTCATCTCAGCAAACTTTTTCTTTTATTACTCACACACAGGGCGCACATTTATTTACACAAGACAGTTCGTTAAGTAAAATTAATATTTTAACAGCAGAGCTTAATTAGCGGCCTGTGATATCAGACAATTTACGACTGTGAATACAAATGCTGTAAAAAGGTATCCACAGATTTCCATTGTGAATAGAGTAAATATTATATTCGTATTTAATGTAACAGTAAAACTCAGAATCGTAACATTTACTGTAACGCTGTTATCACTTAAAATAAGCAACGTAATTTACGTGAAAGTATGTAAATGTATGACCGTTCTCCAGAATTTCTAACGCAAGTCGTAATCATGAATGAAGAAAGTGAAATTAGTACCGAGTGATTCTAATTAGTTTTAATAAAATTTCAAGTTTACATACATATTTATAAACGACATATTATGCAGTATATTTATAAAAAAATATATTAATTAAAACTTTAAAGTCACATCAAGGGCCAATTCGTATAACATACATAAGTACGTATAATGTGAGTAGAGTAAAGCAATATTTAAGATAAGCCACAACACTGTAAGACTACCTATTGTAATACCTATTGTAGTATGTGTAAGACTACCTATTGTAATACCTATTGTAGTATGGTATAATGTCAACTGTCAGATCTCAGTGACAGTGTTGTCTGTCCGAAGCCTTATTTTGTAACAGGTATTTTATTAAGTGATTTTAGTCTGTGGCAATCAGTACCCTGTCACTCAATAGTGACAGGTACCGTATAATGATATTTTAGTCTGTGGCAATATTGGCTGGGACAGACACACTTCACTTGACATCGAGCGGTCGACGTGAGCAGAGCTACAAGGAATAAATCCGACTTTATCGTATAAATCCGTATTTCATTTCTGAGATTTAAGGCTGTTCTTACATCTCAGAAGTGGGATAAAGACAACACACCCACAATTTTTTCGAAATTTAACGTAGAATATTTTTCTTTTCGGTAGGTAATTTAAATTATTTTTGATATTTAGATTTCGTTATAAATTATTAATAAAACATTTTTAAAATATGGATTGTGTAACGGATAACGATAAACAGTCGCGAAAAAGTCGTTCACGGTACATTCCGGAGCGATCAGGGTCGAAACGGAAGCGTCGCCGTGATCACGAGTATAGCAAGAATAGATCGACTGGTTCCAAGCGGAACAAGCGACGGAGCGACGCCCGCAGCGTGTCCAGGTGCAGGGACGAGAGGAGGAGCCGCTCTCCGGTGGCGGCCGAAGGCGCGAGGAGCCGCTCTCCGGTAGCGGCCGAAGGCGCGAGGAGCCGCTCTCCGGTGGCGGCTGAAGGCGCGAGGAGGCGACGTCGGAGGTGCAGCCGCCGGCGTGGGCGCGAGCATCGCCCGAGTCGCAGCATGGAGAGACAGCGAGCGAGGCGTCGTCACAGGCGAAGTACGCGCTCGTCATCGGGGCGCAGTTCACCGAGGAGTAGTGTAAGTGGCACGCCGCCGCTTACTCAAAGTAAGAATACTGATTGTTCCCTTTTTGCTAATAGCGAAACGCAATCGTTCTTAACAGAATTAGTTAAATCCTTAACAAGTGCTAGACCGGAGGGGAACAAATTTCCTTTGTTAGGCAATGTTATACCAGAGTTCGACCCAATGGTGAAAGGACAAACTATTCAAGTTTGGCTTAATAAGGTAGATGAATGTGCAAGGTTATATAATTGGGGGGATGACCAGATTATACATTACGCTCTACCTAGGTTAACTGGAGTTGCGCGTACATGGTACCAGGCGTTACCTACTATGTCATTTTCATGGCCCGAATGGAAGAACAAATTAATAGATTCCTTCCCTAGTAGTGACGATTATGCTGAATTGTTAAACGAGATGTTATCTAATCGCGTGAAATATAATGAATCTTTAGAGTTATATTATTATGATAAAGTTAATTTATTAAATCGTTGCGAAATATTTGGTAAGCGGGCAGTCGACTGTTTACTGTACGGAATTGAGGACCGTTCTTTGCGTTTGGGGGCCAAGGCAGCTAAGTGTCGGGAGCCAGAAGAAGTTTTGACCTATTTTCAGTCCATAAAACAGCAGAGTAGGGAAAACGATAGGCTTAAGGTTGTTCATGACAAAAGGGCTCATCTCTCGGTTAGCTCAAATTTAAATACGAAACCTTATAACGAAGGACAAACTTCAAAAGCACAGAGTCCTGCCGTCTGTTATAATTGTAACGAAACTGGTCATTTTAGTTATAGATGCACTAAAAAGTTATTAAAATGTAACGTATGTAATAAATTAGGTCATTTAACTATTAATTGTCCAAGGCTACCAAAAGATTTAAATAAGAACACGGATACCTCAAATGAAATCAGTAGTACAGGTAACTTACATACATAGTTGAGGATGTCTGGCTATTGACTGGTTCGATGGCTCATTTGGTAGTGACCTCTGCCCTCTGAGCCAAGGAGTCGTGGGTTCGATTCCCGCACAGTACAAATATTTGTGTTCATGAACATGGCTGTTTATATTGGTTTCGGTGTTTTCTATGTATAATATGTATTTATTTATAAAAATAAATAAATAATAATAATTAAGTAAGAATTATCAGATATCTAGCACCCATAGTACAAGCTTCGGCTTAGTTTGAGGCTAGGTGGCGTTGTGTGGCCCAGCGTGGCATGTCTTAGATTATTTATTTATTATGTCATTATGTCGAATCCAGTTTTGGTCAAGCATAATTTTATTGAAGGGCCGGGAATAGTCATAACTAAAACTGCGGACTCCCTTATTTTGGAACGTCAAAATAATACAAAATTAAGTTTGTACACCAATCGTATGTAGGTTCATTGCGAAAGAATAAAAATAGTGAGTAAATTTCCCCACAGGGGGCGCCCTCAGCGCCGTTGCTTAAATTTTTAGGGGTGAGAGCCTTCCGCTCCCCCAACAGTCCGGTGATGATGACAAGGCCGCCCTGGCCATCATCGTAGTCATTTAGAAAAAAAAAAAAAAAAAAAAAAAAAAAAGTGAGTAAATTTACTATATACTAGCCGAACCGCCCTCGCTTCGCTTCGGGTAGTTTAGGTTGCTATGGTAACGTTTTCAATACACGTCAGTTTGATAGCTTTTTGGTAATTTTTTCACACCTTGGGTTACATTATTAAACTTTTAGCACAAATCCCTAACGTTTTTATAAATATAATATACCCTATGTTCACCGGGGATAGTGTAGCTTTCCGACAGTGAAAGAATTATTCCAATCGGTCCAGTAGATTCGGAGCCTATTCGTATCAAACAAACAAACAAACAAACAAACAAACAATCAAATCTTTCCTCTTTATAATATTAGTATAGACAAATAGTCTTACTGCTATTTAGCGAATAGAATCAAGACAATGGCGTCGTTGATGCAAAATTTAAGTCATAGTACGTTGACATTCAATGGGCGCACCTTGGTTACTTGGGTCTTCAACGCTGCAATAACTCATAAGGTCGATATGTTAGATTTTAGCGACCCTGAAACCGTTTCTGATTTTCACATATAAATGAATTACTTAATAGTGGTCAAACTCAAATGTCTTCTTAAAACTTACCAAGAGTGTTCTCTTTTAGTACTTAGTCTAACTAAAGTATTGAGGTTTTACAAATGTAAATAAAATCGAGTTGAGTGATACTCGACCGGTCGTTTACCATTCATCACTTTCGTAACCCGTACGTGAATTAGTCTGTCAATGGCACAGGAGATGATTGACGCTGACATTGTGTGTGAGTCTAATTCACCTTAATAATATGTTAGCCCAGATCTTCTAGCTAAGGAAAAGACAGGTGAAAAACGACTCTGTTTTGGCAATAGGACACTAAATAGGTAACAAGACGCGTAAGGAACATTACCCTTTGCTATTGATCGATGATCAATGAATATCAGGTAACTCTTTCTGTATTTATTAGTGTCGATCTTGGACTACCAAATTCTGATACATGAGAATTCGCAATAGTTGACGGCTTTAGTTACTCCGCGATCTCGCTCCTAGAATGGGTTGGTGGTGGGTACGTTTGCAGGAGTACGATTGTAATATTTATTGAGTATAGAGCTGGAAATCGAATAGCACACGCCTTAAGCCGTACTCCTGCAGCCGAACTCAACAGTCAGGATGATATGCATTTGATAGATATTTTAGTAGAAATAAATGACTGGGTAACTAGGAGGTATCAGAATTAGCTAACGGTGATACCTTAATGTAACTGAGAATAGTGATGTCGTAAATAATATTGGTTTTAATGAATAGGAAGATGTATCATATTTATATATTTACTTATATATTTGTATTTGATCCGTAATGAGCGGTCAGTGCAGATTTGAATAACATTGTATATTACTATCAATGTTGCATAGATGACCGTAGATTGTTGCGGCTCACTTACATTAACGATTTGAAATTGACTGAGATTATGAAAGTGATATGAAATTGATTTAGATTAGACACAGTATTGATTTTACTTTCTTAAAGACCAGTGCAGAGAATGAGTTGATGTTTCATTCACGACCACGTATCGCACAGATGGTCGAAGAGTAAATAATTTATTAATTAATTTAAACTTTATTGCACAAAATGGTACAAAAGGCGAACTTAATACTAGGAGCATTCTCTACCAGTTAACCTCTGAGTCATGCAGAGAACAGAAATTGTGTGCGGTGAGTGTAGGTACAAAGAGAATACAGTCCTTACAAAAACCTAATTTATATATTATGTAAAATTATACGACATAGGTATACATACAGAATATAACAATTGAATTAAAATAATAATACATATGGATATTGAATATATAGCAAATAAAGATAATATAACATATATAAATACATATTAACATACATACACATATATATATAAGATACATACACATATATACATAATATATATATTTAATGGCGCATGACGTTTTGTTTACGAATTGTTCTAGTTAGTTATAGAGCAGGTTATGAGCAATCAGTGCAGAAAGCGAATGGTATCAAGCAATTGGTATCGCACAGATGGTTGTAGATCATAACAGACTGCAAGATAGTTTGTAAGTTATTAAAGTAGTTAGTAATAGAGCAGGTTATGAGCAATCAGTGCAGAAAGCGAAAGGTATCAAGCAATTGGTATCGCACAGATGGTTGTAGATCATAACAGACTGCAAGATAGTTTGTAAGTTATTAAAGTAGTTAGTAATAGAGCAGGTTATGAGCAATCAGTGCAGAAAGCGAATGGTATCAAGCAATTGATATCGCACAGATGATTGTAGATCATAACAGACTGCAAGATAGTTCGTAAGTTTGTATTATATAATAATTAAAGTAATTACTTCTCATATTAGATATACTTTTGAAGAAATATCAAGCATTGTATGTAATTGTTATAATCAATATTGTTCCATAAAATATTGGGTCGTTTATTTGCAACAACTATGTAAAATACTATAACTTATTGTTTATGGATCTTTGGTTAATTTTTTTATATATATATTTTGTCGATTATTATATAACTTGAAAGTGAGAGGACTCACTTGATTAAGGATGGCCGAGTTGTAAGACTACCTATTGTAATACCTATTGTAGTATGTGTAAGACTACCTATTGTAATACCTATTGTAGTATGGTATAATGTCAACTGTCAGATCTCAGTGACAGTGTTGTCTGTCCGAAGCCTTATTTTGTAACAGGTATTTTATTAAGTGATTTTAGTCTGTGGCAATCAGTACCCTGTCACTCAATAGTGACAGGTACCGTATAATGATATTTTAGTCTGTGGCAATATTGGCTGGGACAGACACACTTCACTTGACATCGAGCGGTCGACGTGAGCAGAGCTACAAGGAATAAATCCGACTTTATCGTATAAATCCGTATTTCATTTCTGAGATTTAAGGCTGTTCTTACAACACGCTGTGTGAAAATATCATGAGTGCCAAAAAGAGCAGTTTTCACAGGTAAGAAAGATTTGCTTGTAAAAATAAAAACCTTTCACAACAAATTTCATTACATTATCTCTTCTCAGTATGTTCATGTTATCCTATACATATCGCTGTCGACTGTCTTTCAAAAAAAAGAGAAAGAAGTAACCCATTACATTCTCAACTATAAGGATAGTACTAGTTTTTAAATAATTACTAAAATATAGATACTGTAGGGTTAAAAATAATAATGCTATAAAATCATGATTTATTAATGATAATGAAAATATCCAAAGTTAAAAAATTTATTAATAGCCTATTCCCTATCATAAAACCACACCGAATCATTAATATCTTTTATATGCATAATTAATTTTAGTGCGAACCGATATTATTTTAGTAAAGTTATCCAGCATACAATCTGTGGTATCGTGTTGGGTTTCCACGCGTCTACTCACTATACATTTTATTAGTCTGGCCTCATTACGAAACCCTCCAAATGTATGCTCGTTAAATGTTATACTTATGGCATCAGAATGGTATGATGATATGTTTGTCTCTTTAATAATAGGCGTATTTGTTTATGAAAGAAAGTACCTGATATTAGTAAGTAACTACATACAAGGTTTACTAACGTTCTACCTTTTGTGGAATCATATGTTTATAGTTTTCGTATTCATAATTGTTTCTTAGGATGTCGATGTTGACGTTGAACCGACCGCGATGTAAGAATAAACAAAAGTTTAAGTTTGTTCGATGGTTAAGTGTGTGTATTATTATTTTAGGCGAGATTAAACTATTGCTCAAAGTCAAACGCCCACATAAACTAACAAAAATGATTAATACTGTGACAACGTAAGTGCCATATGTGTCCGATACAGTAATAACAAAGATCTCTATCTTGAGAAGGCTTATGTCCACGCTTTACGGTTCATAATTGACCAGTATTTGTCGGTGACTGTACGTACACGTTGACAAATTGTGCTCAGTTTGAGATATGGCTTATTCTAACTTGACAAGTTTATTACGCCTAACCGAAATAATGCCGGTTCCATTTGGAACGGGATTAAATTAAAATCAGTTTATGGTTAAGCTGCATACTCGCTCGACAGATAGTTTAAGACATACGCTAAAATCTAAGCAGATTTGACGTTATACCTTCAAAGCCTCCAAGAAAGGGACAATCCAATCAGTTACGAAGAAATTTAACATTCCAATCTAAACCCACGTATTACGAATAGTTTCGAAATGAATAGTCATTTGATACCCTGTGTCATTTAAGAATAAAGAATAAAATGTTTACGGTGGCTCACATACTTAATCTGAACTCAGATAAGTTTATCTAATCAAAAACAGATTAATTTCAACTAAACATTTGAATAAAGTAGATCATATCCAAATCGCATTACTAGAATCAAACACAATACATCATAGTAATTAAATAAACCTATGGCAAAATTCAATATATAAAGTGTATAACCATAACACAGTGTCAGAGATCCAATATCATCTATCAATAAAGATGACAACTTAGATCAAAGAACATGTTGCTCAATTCGGTCCGAATTAATAATCTTCACTTTAGAAAACGAGCCTAATATCGACCGTTTAATTCCATTTCATTCTGATGAGGTTATTGGCTATCAAGATTGGATCGTCTCCGGATAATACCCTACGCATTATTCCTTTTTAAGTATCATAAGACCGGTATTCGGGAATTAAATTCATGTACCTAAGCGTGGCACCTACTTAAATTCCTCTTCTATTACGATGCAAGAAATGGTAATTTCATTCATTATTTTTCTGATAATGTCTTCGGGATTTGTTGTGACTGGTTTTAGTGTTATTAGTTCGTAATCTCGGCATGTGCTAGAAATCAGACTAGTTGGCTCGCGTGGGAGGAGACGGTGGGTTTGCTGGGCAAAGAACAACGCGTTTGAAGGTATAGTGGCATCTGATATCTTTGTAATACTAAAAGAAAGTAAAATTCGTTGGCACCTTTATAGATAACACTTGTTACATTAAATAAATAAAATATCATGTTTTTAGTCAATCGAAATTACATACATTAAATAGAGTTTATTTATTAATGTAGCCATACAGCATCGATAAAATACCTACCCTTTCCGTTATAAATCATTTCATAACACATGTCTTTATAAAATTACCCTTAATAATAACAGATACTTCAGTAATATGAAATAGGTATTACTTTCAGATCCTATTTAATTATTTCCTAAAATGGCGGCTTAGGAGTCACTTCGCTAGTGGGGAAGATTATTAGGCTTCAGTATTTGATAAAGTAATCTGTACGCATACGTAGGTTAGGTATATTACTCGTATTTAAAGAGACCCACAATTCCCTTGAGTAGTACATTGCATAATATCTTTGCAATCTCTGAAGCAACATTGTCAGGGCAAATTATGGGATCCATTGGTCAAAGTCACCAAAAGCTTGTTTTGTTACTCTTGTTTAAAAGTACTAAAGATCATACAAATGAAACATTCGATGATAATTAAAATCGGGCCACACAACGGGGCTTGACCATAACGAACGGTGATTAATTTGTGCTAATTGCACTGGCCGCTACGTGTTATCTGCCGAGTTCCAGTCAATCAATTGTTCAATCGAAATCGTAGAGCCATTTGTGCGTACCATTGACAGGAGTTTTTAGAGAACGGAGAACGTGGTCACGCTTGATTTGACAACTGTCACAGATAGATTCAACTAGCCATTATGTTCCAAAAATTCCAACGAAACTAAAAAACTATTAAAACGTGGTTACAAAAGCCCAACAAGAGCTGAAGAACGTTTTAATGTGACTTTTTATCGCTATGGTCACGCGTACGACTAAATGTCAAGGCTATGTCGTAAATAGTTTTATTCTTTGGCCGACTCCAGCGCACGCTACGGCTTATCCGGGACCCTTAAAGTTCATTGCACTTATTGTCACTCGTTGAAGATAACTTAATGTGAGAAAATATACATTCTCTAAGTACAGTTATGATAACACTTGTCCGGTGTACTAATGATGAATAATGTTATTTCGTTGTTTGTAAGCCCGCGTACTTAAGGGCTCTCCCGGTTCCAGATCTGGAGGACTTATCGTAGCCTCGTCTGCTACTACGTGAGATTTGAGAGATGTAATTTAAGGTCGCATAAATATTAAACAAGTGGACATTTACGTCTTAATGGTCTGTTACATTTTGGAGATTGAATGAAATGATAATATAATTATTTACAGATGCATAACCTTTAAACTAACAAATAAAACAATTTATTGCTTGAATTTTGAAATATAACTGAATAAATATTTGCTAAATAGATTGGTGGGTATTACGTAGCCGAATGAATATGTTAGGCTCTTACTGGGCGGTACAAGAACTTAAGAGCTGAGAAGAAAGTTGAAGAAGAGGCAACGTTAGTGATATGGCTTCAACGATACAGATATCGGGATGTAAGCATGACGCATGACGTATGATATCTGTTTTATGTACAGGCATGTAAAATCCTCTGAATACCGCGTTCGTTACACGAATTGGAGAAGAAACAGGAGTTGGTGACATGACTGAAACCAGGATCTAAGCATTAGTACATAGAATAATTGTATGGATTTATCTGTATGTTAAATCCTCTCGATACCAATTTCATAATGAGAGTGCGTTCACGTACAGACACACTAGTCATTATAAGCAGCGACCCAATAACTCCAATTGTTCAAATTCTAATTTATAGTGCCGTTTGTGTCCAATCACGGGCGAACATAAAACATCCACTCCCAATTGTCTGTTGATGCAACAGCCACCGGCCACAATCAGCTGACCCTAATTCATAATGGATCGGTGGTACACATCTAGGCCTGAATTAATCACTTTATTGGCTGCAATGACCGCGGCGACAAAATGAAGTGGGATGGACGGGGATGGGCCGGTTCGATTGCTGTTGAATTGGAGTGGTCGCCGCGGAATGGAAATAGATTAGAAATGTTGAATTGATTTTGTTAGGACGTTTTCAACTTATTTTACGTTACAGCTTGTTTAACGTGGCCTCGATATGTTACAAGTAAACCTACATCATACGAGTACTACATGGAAGTGGGCGGGCCATATATGCCGTAGACAGGATGGTAGATGGGGTAGGAAAGTGCTCGAATGTAGACCTCGTACTGGACCCCAAAGTGTGGGCAGGCAACCGATGCGTTGGACCGATGACTTGATCGGGATTGCCGGGAGAGACTGGATGAGGAAGACCCAAAACCGCAAGGGATGGAGTGCGCTTGAAGAGGCCTACACTCAGCATTGGGTGGCTACAGGCTGAAGAAGAGAAGAAGAAGAAACCTACATCTTTGCATATACAGGCAACTTAACTCTTAATAGTCTACAGCTATGGTGATGTTTTGATTAGCGTTGTTATACTAATTATGGCAATGTAGCTCGCTCGTATTTATTGGACTTTATTGTCTGTTTCATATTAGCCAGGATGTTGTCATTTTGAGAAGTGAATACAATAAGTAACATATCGGTATTACGATAGTATACTCGTATACATTCACTTGACATTCGAATTAAGAAAATTTAATCATAAATATTACTTACTTTAGTAATTAAAATAGCTATAAATTGACGGTGACGGATAGAAACAGTCATATTATGCGTATGAGTGATCTAAAGTTATCGAAACAGTAGCTCTAGTAATAAACAATAATTCCACACTGATTATAATAATTATTGTATTTCTCGTACGTAAGGAAGATTTATGAGAATTAAAGAAATGATAATATAGATAATAGGTATATGAAACGTATGTTTTATGTTAGCTTTTTACTGGCATGTTTGCTGTGTACCAGAGCAGCTAGGAATTTTTATTATTATTCGAGTAAACATTTTCATATCGGAACGGTATTTATTTTCAATTACTTTCCGTTACTCTGAGAGTATATAAAAAGCCGTTTATACTGTATTCGAAACGAAATGGATCTATTGTTTACCTATTTTTCTATAAGGTTATTATTTATTTACGTAACATATCTGATCATCCAGGGATTAGGGGACCCTATCATTTTTTGAGTCTACATAGATTAACGGACCAAGTTTAAACCATAGACCATAGGTTAGAGGCCTAACATTTAATACCTACTATGAAACGCCGATATTTCATTAGTATACATTAATAAACAGTAGGTATTAACATTAATTGTAGGAAACCAATTAATAACATTCAGTATCAGTTTTCCTTAAACAATCAAATCAGCAATTACGAAGTTTAATTGAACTATATACCTAATACAATACCTACGGAAACTTATTTAATTAACCAAATCCATAAGCGGTAAATACTTCTAATTAACCTTTTGTGTCAATCAAGTAGAAGTGTTCTGCTATTATGTGGGAATATAATTTGACGACCCGGTGGCGCAATGGTTAAAAACCTAAAGCGAGGACGATCAAAAGCTATCGGATCCGATTACCGGTCAGGTCAATTTAGAAATAACTGAAATCCTTTGTCAGTTCTCAGTTAGAGTTAGGATCAGTTAAGATAAATGTAAGTGTTGTTTCTGAAACACATAGATTTTACTCTGAAGGTGATTGGCATAAAAGCTAATAGGTACATCATCAGGATAAACCCAAATAGAATAAGGTAGCTTCTCTGTTAATCGAATTAGGGAGCCTCATACAATCCTCTAAGATAATATTTAGAAGTGCTTCTTTTACCACCGCTATGGGTAGTTCTCTATATCAATGCTTTTTTGTTTACAAAATTTTTAATATTATAAAAGGAGGTACATTTCTATGCTGCAACAGGAGCGCATCAGCGCAATCACGCACAAATAAAAACGTAACATAAGTCGATGGACATTAGGATCAATATCGTCCAATTTGTTAACTGTACTAATGTTGACAAATGAAGATCAAACGCAGCGGATATTGTCGGATAAGCACGTCAATATTGACTGATGACGTCACATCGGGAACCAGCCCGGAACGACTCGCTTTCAACAGAATCGGCCGAACGGTCGCAGCGGCCATCGCACTGTGGGTAGGGAATGGATGCAGAAACTCACAAATAGTATCGATATGCCTGTCAATATGTCAGTGCCTGCCTATAATCATCATATTGTATGGCTTAAATATTTCTGCTCGAATCCCTACACGTTAATGTCCAGTTGACGAAGCCTATAATGCATGCAATATATGCTTTTGTAAAGCTAGTGCCTAGCCTAGTAAGGGAATGTAAGGGAGCTGCCTATCATCTTTTCCCTCCAAGCCAACCTCACCTGCCCGTGGTGCATCCTGCCGAACAATAAACGAGGCGCTGGCAACCGATTGGTGACGGTATAACTATCACATTTAAAGGCGTAGCTAAATACCACACACCTATGACGGGCAGCAGCGTAAACTCAATGAATATTCGTTTGATCGTCTGAAAAAACATTAATAGGGTATTCGAGTTTGAAACGATAAAAATATCGATACATCGAACAAAAAGCCACAAAACGAGTCCAACTTTGACGACGAAAAAAAGCTTTTCAATCGAGCGCAGCTTACTCGGCCGTTCAGCTGAAACTTTACATTTTGTACAATTGTTTTTTAGGTTTTAAATTGTTTGCATAGACTACGGTAACCTGTATTGCATAGTGGATTTAGCTGAGGATCTACTTCAAACTTCTAGCTATATCAATACTGTAAACCTTTCAGAGATCCAATTTTTTTATAGTAGTTCTAACTTTATGGTAAGAGAAATAGAAGCCCATATCACTGTGACAACCACGGACAGGTAGCCGATCAGTCAGTTACCACAGCCATGCCGGTTCGTAAAATGCTCCTTCAGGCTCAAAAAGGAAATAAAGTAAAGCAGGTAAAATCAGAGAAAAGCGAGGTTTGATACCTATGTATTTTATTATAATATATAACCAAAGCTTGGTTGGTAGAGAATGCTCCCAGCATTAAGTTCGCCTTTTACACCATTTGTGCAATAAAGTTTAAATAAATAAATAGTGTATACGTAGAATGTATCAAACATATTAGAATTTAACATAAATATCTCTGGCGCATGTTGATAATACCAGAACCAATAGAAAACAATAGGCACAAGTTTCATATTATTTTAACAATTTGTAGCTCCCCTTTTTTTTTTTTTTTTGTTTCACCAGGGAGAAATGCAGTTTACGCATACCCGCTGCCCGAGGGAGCAGACGGGTTATGTGGGACTCGCTCCGCGTCGGCAGAGAATACCCACTAAAAAACCCTGGTTTGCACCGTCTAACGCGCCTTGGGCGACAGCAACGCGGGTCCTGGGCTATAACACCGCGAAGCTGTCAGCGCTGGTCTGCTAGGCAGACTCGGGCTGGCCCCCCCACTTGGGGCAGCCTAGGGATCGGTCCTGAAAAGGACGTCTCCCTCCTCCAAGGACGGAGTTCGTGCAATACGTGGCCGACTCCCTCGTGCCGACCTCGCGGAACTCCGTCGGGCGTGCAGCCGCCGCCGCACGGTGGTTTTTTATTGTGGTTTTCTCCACTTGAGCTCGCGCCCCCTGGTCCCGACCGAAGTCGGGATAACAGGCGGTTTTTTATTGTGGTCTCACTCCACTCGGGCTCGCCAGTCAAGGCAAGCCCCCTGGTCCCTCCTGCGAGGGGAAACAGGTTGCCCGGCGATCAATCCATAAAGGACCTATCCGACGGCCACGAGAACCGTGGCCGAAGGACCCGCCGAGCCGCGGTGATGCACCGCCATCCTACGCCGTCAAACGGCTCCTCTGGTAAGGCGGCAACGGTCGCAGAAGACAGGGAGGACGGCAACGATAACACCGCGAGGTCCCCCGAAGGGCACTCCTCTTCCTCTGCGACCATCGCCGACAAACCGGCGCAAATGCGCCCGACAACACGTCTCTCACCAATCGGACAAACGCCCCGCCATTGGGAGAGACCCACAGGCCAAAAGGCCCCCATCTTGTAAGGCGGCAACGGTCGCAGAAGACAGGGAGGACGGCAACGATAACACCGCGAGGTCCCCCGAAGGGCACTCCTCTTCCTCTGCGACCATCGCCGACAACACGTCTCTCACCAATCGGGCAAATACCCCGCCATTGGGAGAGACCCACAGGCCAAAAGGCCCCGTCTAGGTGTGCCTAAGCACTGGCCGTGGAAGGCGTCGCTCCCCAAACGACGCCAACGCTGGCCCCCGGAGCCACGCACAAGTGCGTGCTCCCACAGGGAATTAGCCGTCGGGTAGTAGTCGAATGGTAACCTACTACCCGCCGTTGCCCGGGGTACGCCGGGCCGTCTGAAAGACGACCACACGTGGAGGCTTCCCTTGTTGTACCCCATTTGTAGCTCCCCTGCCTGAACTAAGATAACAAACAAAACTGCAAACACTACATCATGGTTTCGAAACCAAACAATAATAGCATTGTTTTCGCTCGCAGCCCAGATTTCGCCCACCTTATTTGCAAATTAATGAGACTATCTGTTCTATAAACGGACTTAGGTACGCTACATTTAGGACATCGAACAAAATGCAACATTTAAAGTGAAAAACATAAAGAACATGAAACGTTCTCCAAAAAGAGTACAATAGTTTGTCGAAAAAGGTAGGGACTTTTACTGGAGGATTTTATGTAGACAGGTCTCCTAAATAGTACAAAATAAGTCATTAAACAGTAACCACTGCCCATGGACATTAGCAATGCTGGGGGCATAGCCAAACCACATTTAAAGAAGGGCATGTCGTACCGATCAGGAAACATCGCGTCTGGGTGGTCATTCCATCAAGGCATGCAAGCCTGCAGAAAAAAATATCGCTGAAAACAAACGGGCTTGGACGGAATCATTTCCAGGCGGTACTTGTGAACCGTGCCGCACCGTCAAGTTGTGTGATGGTAGAACAGAGACACTGGAAAGATAAAGAACTCCTGGAAGCACTCCCCGTGAAAAAGTCTAAAGACGACGGGAGCCAAAATCTCTCCGCAGGTTCAAGGAACAATCTTTGTCGTTGGTTTTATTTATGGATGTACATACAGTACAGAAGTACATCGAACAATCAGCAATCATGAATTATGATCCTGACCATCAGCTGAAGAACTCAGGGATTTTATAAAGTAGACAATGATTGATCATCGCAGTATATCGGATGACGATCGCGAATACTTTCGCTGAGATAGATACGTCTAGCAAAAACGGGCCCACAAAAAATTGTGCCTCACCGTAACGCCTTGGAAGCAAAAAGTTCGCAGTCAATGACCTATAACTGTGATTACAAATTAAATCACCTATGACTATTCGGCGAGAGTATTATACAATTACACAGGATTGAAATTGGTATTTAATGTTTATAAAACACGCGATTTCATTACAAGTCGATGTAATTGTATGTTCGTTTCAATATCAATATGATGATACACTAACAGATCTGAGATTATTCTTCTGGAATAATCGTTTTACTATTCTACGAACAAGTATGGGTTAATGGATTCGTTCTTATAGGATACGAATTACGATAATATTAAGTAACATGGTATCTTTATCTTTTTTCATCCGTCTTAAGTGGTAATGCGCTCGAAAGGGCTGCCATAACCATCATATTTAAATTAATTCAAATTGTTGAAGGCATTTTGCGTTTTGTGTTCCATATATTTATTTGAATTTCATACCCTGGTTACTTTTTATTCTCCTTATAAAGGTAAAGCAATTTAAGATCGATCCCACCACAACTCTTCGATGTCAGTGGGTCTGTAGCCTGTATCCTGTTGTCCAAACGATAGTGATGAGGGTGAAGTGAAGTGTCTAGAATTTAGAGCGGGCCTGACAGCGACCCCGGTCTGTATCGAGTAAATCACTTGGAAACTGTTCACAGATACCTTACGACGAATTGAAAATATTGAGAAAATTCATATTATGAAAGCAATAGGAAACTGACGCTAACATTACAGTATTAAATGCTTTTGTTAAACCACTTCAACAGGAAGAAAAACAAAAAGGCTTACTTCTAGGTATTAAATTACTATGCATTGATTAGTAAACGTCTTCACGGAATACGAGTAGAATAAAAATTTACTTATCTTATAAATCTTCAATGTTGAATTATTATTATTTGAAACTAGTTTCGTTTTCATTCAATCATTATAGCTCTTATAAAGTAGGTAAATAAGTTTTTAAATTTATTTACTTTTATAACTGTTTTTGCTTGCCAATGCAGTGAAAGAGTTTCCTTTAAACAGCAAAAACTAGCGAGTTCCCTTTTTATTGAAACAGCCTCATTTCAAAACTTTTTCTCGAGTGGCGCCCGACTGCATCGCGCAAGCTTGGCTTTTTAATAAAACCTTTTAAAACTGAATAAGTACGTGTTGCAAGCCCTCAATTTCGAGACTCTTATTAAGCAAGGAGTCCTAAATATGCAAATGAAAAGAAGTGGGTCAAGCGGCTTTCGAGACGAACCGGACGAGCGTAGTGGCGATCAAATGCTCCGTGATTACGCTACCGATCTATGCGACCCTTTGTTTTAATAACTCGAGGACTCGGCTAGTAATCATCTCGGTAATATCGGTCACTTTGATTTACATCGACCGTTATTAACATGAACACGAAGATGGGATGGCCATGTTATGTGCTATCATTATTGTTAAAGTACATATCTAATGGAGTTGTAACTCAATTATATGACTATTAAGTATTTTTGTTATTGTCAAGCACGTCTTTTAGTATGTATTATAAAAAATATTACTTATGAATTATGAATCAATAATGAACTATTTTTATTAGTAGATTATTATCATTGAATTGCTATGCCTATGGTTCGTCATTTAATTTTGCAGTAAATTAACTACATCAAAAATTCTTCATACTATTACCCGGTGACGCGTTACATCACACAAGTCCAATGATATCTATTCATATCAGTGATTAAGTCACAAACGTCTATTCGATGTTGACAACTATTGGAAAATATTTTTGTTTTTCAAGGACTATCGTTGTTTTTACGTGTTTGGTAAACACTAAATGTTCTTCATTAATTGTTTTTGTGACTATGAGTTTTATAATAATTCTATTTTATATTTAGAAAAAGCAATGATAGGAAAATTGCACTGGCATTGATTGAAGGCCTGTTCTCAATGCTTTCCTTAATTACTCTTTAATAAAGACTTACCTATCTAACGTCAAACTAATACTCTGTATGTCGCACACTTAGAATGTGTTATTATTCTAAGGTTGCACATTATTATGAATACTATAATGAATTCGATGACAGAGTAGTTATAGGTAGGTATGTAGCAGAGGAACTCTCAACAATTTCGGGCCTGTTGCATTTCGTTTGTGGTTTCTATGGAATATATATAGCATATGGCAGATATTCAGAGAAATGGTTCTAAGCAAAACGTACATCGTGTACAAATAAAAAAAATACATAGGTATCCCTGATACTCAGGGATACCTGTCGATGCGTTCTAAGCGAAGTTACAATAATTTCGCAGAGTAGAAGCGAAACCAAGATGTAGGCGTGACCTATTTTAGCACTGACATTTAAACGTATTCTGCCAGCACATGGCCACTAAATAACTATAATAAAATTATTTCAGGTAATGTCAACGACCTCAATGACTCATAGAAAATGTATAATAATAAAATAGGTACGGTACGGTTTCAAATGTAGCGTTTCGATCTTTAATGCGTTTTTAGAACCTCCAAGTTAAAAATTACAATGCTTCTGAAAGATTTATAGACGAAAATATGTAGACGATTTTGCTCGCAATGCACTTACCTTTAATTTTCCAACAGTTTCAGAGATCTAATTATCCAACAGTCTCGGAGATCTCGTAAAGTTTCCGATAAGAAACTATAATTATTTTCCGATAATTATCGTTAAATATAAATAGCGATTAGGTACCTATTGCTTTCCGTGCGAGAAATTAACTCTCTCGACTTTACAATAAAATTTTATATTTGTTTTCATTTAATTTCTAAAGTTAGGTTATTGAAAACTGTACCTAACTCATAACTGGTTTAAGAACGTGTTGATGAGAATTCTACGTTTAGACGTAAAACTAATAAACTTATAAGCATAAGAAAATGGTGAGCTTCCACTTTCTTACAAATGAAAACTTGACCTACCTATAGTGTATTTTTAAACATAAAGAATAGATTGTCTTCAGATCTACACTGTAAAATAAGAATATGCAAGTACCCATGTAGGTAGGTAATGTAGACTTCTACGTAAATGCATATTTAAGCATTTTTAAACAAATATACGTAAAGAATTTGATTGTTCTTAGTCAAGGTTTTTTTATACCTACAAGACTTAGCACAACTCACGTGACGATTTTACGAAATATACCTAGTTAGATACCTAACGTCAGTAGGTACTCGAATTTATACAGGTAAGGTAAGTAAATAAGCATTTTCGGCAATACTTAGGTACCTCTGAAGGTCAATCATTAGTAGAATTGCCGAAGTTGGTAGGATATGATGTTTAGGGGAAGTTAACAAACAGGTATGCATTATGTAGATTCTAAGTTATGAAGGAGAGGCCTATGTCCAGCAGTCGACTGACACGGGCTGATGATGATGAAGTTATGTACTGTATGTAATTGAATACCTACCTGTAGGTAAAATATCCTAAAACTTCAATGAATATTTTAGAATATTAATTTTTAGCAGAAAAGTTACCTGAATATTGTAATAAAATAATATAAACTAGGTAAAGAGTATAATAAACAAAATATGACTACTACTTTTTATCATTGCAAATTCTCTAAAGACTTTAGAACAAAAAGGAAACATTTACAAATAGGCAACCAGTGTTGTCCTCTATTGGTCTATTTGGTGACACATTTCAATATAGGTACCTAATAACCTGGCAGCATGAGATTTGAAAGAGAACCCATTAAGTAATCAGAATACCTATGAATTTTACTCAACTAATGCAGGTATTCCAGACCTTTAAAAGTATGTATTATGTTAAGACAAGACAAGGACCCATCAATGTGAGCTGCAGCCAGCTGATTACATTAATATATCTACCTACCTACCTAAGAGAATATGGCAAATTGCTTCATCAATAAAATATTGATTACAGATGTCCAGCCAGATACAATAAATTTGTATTCAGTGTACACAATTCCAACAGGTTAATACCTACCTAGATTATTTAATATATTCCAACATATAAGCTATTATGTCCAAATAATATCATTAAAAATGATTGGCAATTGTTTTGGTTTTTATCTAAATAAATCTATTATCAGCCTACAAGCTGTAGTATGAGATAACTGGGATATGCGGCACGGTGCGAGATAACTAATTATTTTTGTTTTTTTTTACGAGATTATATTATCTTTCGATACTGTAATTCTTTAGAAGACTGCTTGTCATCAAGGTAGATAGCTGACTAATTAGTTACCTATAATATAATAGAATTTGAGTAAAATTTTGGTTATTAATACTTACATAGCTAATTTGGGTATTATGTAGGTAATTTCAGAAAATGTTTAATGTTCCTATTACAGTATTTTTCTTTTGTTTTCTATGACCCCTATGGATAAAGTGAGCTTTGGGTGGGGGAGAAGAGCATACCTACAGCAGTGGTCCAGCACTATGCTGTTTGGTTCATTGACATAAATTTTTACATTTATTCTAACACATGTAATTTATTGAATTGAATAGTAATATTAACACAACACTAGCCTCATAAAATATTTTAATTTTTCATGACATAGGTATGTAGTTGTATTTGCAAGTAAATCTTAAACTAGGTACCTACTAAAACACACAAACTGAAATAAATCAGATTCATATTTAGGTACAAGTTACCTCGTTCTTGAGAATACAGTGAAACGTAGGTGCACCTTTACTTCAATGTTTACATTAAATCGCGTTTCATCGATGATATCATTACACCTCAGCTTAAAGATATGTACGAAACTCTTTACACCAAGTACGGTCTTGCTTGAATGTAATTTGTTAATGAGCCTCAAGAGAGTTAATGAGTGAGTACTATGAAATAGTTAAAATGTATTAAGAAGAAATTTTTCACTTGACCGAATGCGGTGGCGTTTGTGTTGAATTAGTCACATGTTATTTGGAAATTGATATGAAGATTACTTACCTAATACTGCGCTCCAGTACTATGCAAATAAAAATTAAATAAATGAATAAGGTTTAATTCATAAACAAAACACTACACAAACCACACACAACACTATTCCTTGACAATCCACAGTTCACTCAACCGGGCCCGAACTCCCGGAGCAAAGCGGGCGCGATGGAGGCGCCGCTTCCCAAAAAATCTGAGACACAGCCACTCCCTGACGTATTTTTGTTATGACAACACTGGTTAAATTTAAATTGTCGTTTTACTGCCATCTATTGAATTGTTACAAACTATTTTAAGATAGCGACATCTATCGTCAAGAAGATGTACTAAGTTGCAAGATCTTTGCAGCGTCATCTAGTGGTGAGTAGCGTTTCTTTTTAACTTGTATGATTAGCATTGCTTTTTACTTTGAAATCATTAATCAGTAAGCTACTAGATGGCGCTTTCAAACGAAATTGTTATCGCTAATTTATAAATAAAATTATTCAAAAATGAATTAATGGGTAATAATTAACGGGTTAGCAAAGTATTAGTATTTTTGAAAGCAGAAAAATATTATCCCATGGCAAATAATTCAAAATCAATCAGCAATTCATGCCATTTTGGATGGCCCTAATTATTTTTGTGCTGCATCCACGGAGCAAATACAAAGGCTGCATCTTATTTATCTATGTAGCAATAAGTTGTTTAAGTTTTATAAAATTTGGGTAAGCACTCAGAGAGTAAGCAAAATAATTAATTTTGTGCTGCTTCGGGTCAAGCGTGCATTTAGAAGTCCGTGTGCTTCGGCGCTACGGGAAGTGCAGCCCGTCAGCCCTAGCTTCCTCCCCCTTTTTGGAATTACACTCTAGGGGTAGGGCAGACCAGTACCACGTGAAGTCAGGGTTGGCTGATTCGATTCTGACACAGATTGACATGAAATCTACGATTTTTCAACAAAAAATAATAAACCAAAGTGATTAAAGTTGATCTCAATTGAAAGTTGTATGTAAAGTTTATTTTAAGATAGTAACAATAGTTCATTCATAGATTTCATTTTATTTCAATTCTTGCTTAAGTGATCCCCATTACCTACCTACATTTACCCTACTATGTTAATATAAATAACATCCATATTATAATAACAGGAAAACTTCTTCTTCTTCTTTTCGTGTCAACGAACCTAACTCTAAACGAGATCACACCTGTCCCGACCAAAACCTAGCAACCGATAAACCACTGTCAGTTGCCTGATAAAGATCCTCCATAGTGCAGGTGGCGGGGCACAATGGACAGGTGTGCTTGAAAGGAGTCTCCACGCGGCGCACCCTGGTAACAGCTAGACCCGGTAACGCAGGATCTAGTCTGGCCAATTCTTTCACCACAATGATAAGCTCTAAACAGAAATACTAATAAATATTTTATGGAATGTTGCCTACTTAAGTATCTTTTAAAGTGGTTGAACTGTTACATAATTTTTTTGAACACCAGCGCTTAGTAATAGACGTATAGGCTGTAAGATAGATCACCATACAGATAAAACTGCGAGGTTCGTTACCTACTAAATAATAAGTACAACAAAGGGATAGATGAGATACCTACGATGTCAAAACGTCATATTCTATGATACGCCGGTGACAGCTTGTTAAGGGACTGGGAAAGCGCATATGCTCGCGCTAGAACCGAGTCGAAGTGTCCAAACGAATGTGAGGATGACGACAAACAAATGTCACATAAATGCGACATGGTGTGTCCCTTTCCAATTATTTTGCTACAAAAACTGACTTCGACTTAGTTACATTGTTAATGGGTATACAATACAAACCAATTTTAGTTTTTTTCAGTAACGATTGCATATAGGTCAGTATTCAGTGCAAAAATAAATTAGGTAGAGGCAAAAATCAATTAGGTAGAGAACCTTTTCTACCTAATTAATTTTTGCACTGATTTCAAGGACCACAGTCCCTAGGATTTCAATTGAATATGAATTTTGGTGTCTAAAAGAAGTTAATGGATTTATTTTTATTTCTTGGGTTATATAGGTGTCACGTGCAAAAATACATTTTTGAAAGAGGAAGTATAAAACAATAGAATAAAAAAATACTTACCTACTGATGATGAGACACTTACTTTCATAACTAATTAAAATGTCATGGCGGTTCGCCATTTACATTTTGGAAGTAAAAATTTATCTTATAAAAATCTTCTTCAGATGAAAAAATAGATAACAATAAATCCTTATATTACAAAAGTTACAAAACCCACTTTCAACAAGCATGAAAATTTGTAAAACCCTCGTTAAATGAAATTTCGTTTGCAAGCCGTGATGTCAAAGGGCTGTCCAGAGGGTTGGCGCGGGCAGGCGGCGTGACGTCAGCGACACGTGGCCTACACACGTGCCCGGAGCTACCATGGCCACATGATCGGCTATGGGTGACCAAGAATTCATTAAAATCACACTATTAAGACTGAATACATGTAACTTGATGAATGGCCTACTGTCAAAAAATGTACCTACTTCATATACTTTGTAAGAAAATACTTCATATACTTTGTAAGAAAATTCGTGACGTCACACGCTTTTTCTTAGCCAATTGACTAGATATTAATCGGTTTTAATGAAATTAAAAATGTAAAATTGTAGGTAGGTATATCACAATGACATCGGAATACATCAATATAACATCGGAACACCTTAAGGTGGTGTGTTACCCAAATATTTTTTTGGAGATTATTGAGATACCTGCTTCGTCCGCCATGACCATTGACGAACCACGGTCTGAATCTAATTCAGACCCAGATACAGGGAACCCTATATTCTACAAAAATGGAAGATTATAGATACAGATAGGTAGGTATTACATAACGCCCGATTGTTTAATAGATATCCATAATTTACGGCAAATCAAGGGCTCACAGGACAATCCTCCAACGTCCGGCATACTTGGCGACATGAGCCCACCCCGCCCAAACAAAGCGAACTGCTTTTCACAATTTTCCTCTGGAGCCCCTTCCCCAAGCAAACTTTACGCAAGAGACCAAAGTTTATGTAAAACAATACACTTTATAAGGATTCAGAGCTATTTTATAAGTGAAATTGCGCGAACGACTGAACCGAGCTTGAATTCTCTAAACGTTTTGACAGCCTGTGCTCGCACATTTGTATTGCGTCGTTGGCTCGCCCATCGACGTGGAAAACTTACAATTAATATTAAAACATGCGCAATAAAATAAAGCCAAGCAGTCGGAAAGTATACCCGTCAGTCCAGCAATGCTTTTGACAAGGCTATTATTCGTGCACGATTCGAAAACAGTCTAAATCCCTCGTGAACCCCGAAAGAATTCCAACCCTGTGCAGTAAGATTTTAAACTTAAATTCAAACGCGAAAATAGCGTTAAGGATGAAAGATGTAACTTACATCCGTTTGTCATAAGTACGGGTGATGCAAATGAAATAGTTTCTGATGATATTGTTCCACAAAATATATGGACGAGGAGTCTGTAAAACAATTGCTCGTTTAGCGAAGGCAGCATTATTACAGCGAAACTATTTAGTAGACCAGACCGTTTTCTAGTTTCAACAATACTTGGACGTAGTTATGCTACAACGTTCCAATCCACAAGGTGGCCAAAATCGAGTTTTCATGCTCAAGCTACGTATTTAGGACCGTTCTATCTACTGGTGAAGACACTGACACTCGAACCATAGTAATTACCGAAATAATTAAGCCGCCCAAACGATAAAACGTTCCAAAAGACCTAATCGTATTCTTAAAAAGTGTCAATTCATTTGGATCGTATTTTTTAATTCGTTTTGGAAAAACAAAATGATCCAGGGAACTTGAAACGTTTAATAAAAATATATATTATGAAAATATCTATTTCTATAAAACGTTCCAAGTACTTTCTAATGTTGAAAAGAAATTATAATGATAAAAATAAACGATCCAAAACGTATTATACTAGTAGGATCATACATTTATCTAATCATGAAACGATCGATCACTTAACAATAACATTATTAATGTTCAAAAAGTGTTGTGTTGTCAATGTTATATTATGCTCATAGTGCTCTCAGGAAAAATTTATACTATCTTTGATTCAGTATTAGCTATAAGTTTATATTTTGCTATTTATAAATAAATAAATATTAACTACACCCATTTTTTAATACAATACTTAAAAATATACAATGTCTTCTGATGTCTGGAACGTTATCACTAAAATAATATGATCCAAAGAAGAAACTCTTCGCTATATACGGTCAAAAGGAAGGATTTGGTACTGAGGCGCCCCGGCCTACAGATGAGAACAATATTCCATATGAGTCCCTGACTCTTGTTCGGCTTAAAATTGAGCAGATTCTCGTTCCCCCATGATAGGACCGAATCCAGAGAGGCCTCAATTTCACCCACAAGGTTGTTCCGGCTTTCTGTGATATTATCTCGAGAGGCTTGTACATTACCCATGTATAAAGCGCCCCTGTGCTATCACCTGCATAATAATGTATGCTGCGAATATGCAACATGTCATTTATATGCAGAAGAAATAAGGTAGGGGACAGTACACAGCCTTGTGGCACACCAGCATTCACGGGCTTTGCCTCAGAGCAGGAACCGTCGACAACGACACTGATGCTCCGCTCCGCAAGAAAACTGGCAAGCCAACCACACAATCTCTCAGGAAGCCCATATGAAGAAAGTTTCGCTAAAAGCTCATTGTGCCAAACACGATCAAACGCCTTTGCTATATCCAAACTAACAGCCAAAGCCTAACCCTTGCTCTCAACAGCCTCCGCCCAGCGGTGTGTGAGGTATACGAGTAGGTCACCAGCCGATTGACCCTGACGAAAACCGTATTGGCGATCAGAGATCAGCTGGTGTTCCTCCAAGTATCCAAGGAGTTGGCGATTTATTATTGTCTCCATTAATTTAGAGAGCAATGAGGTAATGGCAATTGGTCTGTTGTGGGAAGGGTCCGATTGGTCTCCCTTTTTGGGAATCGGATGGACAAGCGCAGACTTCCAGGATTTAGGGACAATACCATTAGAATAGGAAAGCCGAAAAAGACGCGTGAGAACTGGTGCTAACTCAGGGGCACAGATTTTTAGTACTATTGGCGGGATGCCGTCAAGCCCACTCAACTTATTGATGCCAAGGGAGAAAAGCAGTCTACGAACATTGTCCTGCAGAAAACGAATGTTGATGGATGGTAGGGGGTAATTCTCCCCGGTTATCAAGCATTCAGTTAGATGCAAATAGAAAGCCCAAGAGGTCTGCTTTCTCCTTTGCGGTATGGGCAAGCGTGGAATTGGATTATCATCACCAATTCTCCGGATATAGCTGGAATTTGCAGCAGCTATCATTCTTTTGTAAGACCTGGTGGCAATATTGTAGGTCTTAAAAAGACTGTAAAAGGAGAGGTTTCAATTATTAATAGATCTAATCTTATACAGCTGTTGCCTAAAGGAAAACCTATTGCTCCAGCTAAATTGGCTAATTAACGATCTTTTTATAAATCCATTCACATTTAAATAATAAATAATGTTGTTTTACTGTCTAATATTTATTTTAGATAAAATATATATAAATTACTTAAATATAGTAATTTTCACATTTTGGAACGTTTTCACAAATTAATTTAAAAGCCACCTTCATATAAAATGCCTTTTTGTAAAAACGTTCCAAGTACAATTTTTTTAAAATTTGTATGAGTAATATTATTTTTTTGCAATGAAAGGTATATGAAAAAATAATATTTAATTATTTAGTATAGATGATACACACTACTCGGTTCTACGCGCTACCATAAAAAAGCGTACCACAAAAACACAAAAACGCAATTTTCTCAGTTCGATCTGCGTGTGGATTGGAACGTTGTAGCATAACTACGTCCACTTATGGATTCAATGAGCATAACTGTTACGGTAGATACACAAGTGTAAGGTTAAATGTACCTACCCATTTATATTTTTATTGACAAGTGGTCATCTAGTTACCAGTAAGATGTCTCATCTTTGGGATTTCGATCAGTTTTAATGTAAGAAAATGCTCGAGATATTTTGCCGGTTTGGTTTTTTATGGGCCTGGGACTAAACTCTTTGGGCTTTGGAATTCGACCGATTGGAACATTCAGAGATTTCTACATTGGAAAAGCCTACCCATGTTGCATCTCCTTCATAAACGTAAACCTGATCTTGATAAACTATGTTATTATTTATTTACCTTACTTACATTTATCTTCCTTCAATCAATCAACAGCCTTGGTCCGTCCACTGCTGAACGTAGGCCTCCTTTCATTCGCGCCACATTTCTCTATCTTCTTTAATCCAGTTAAAACCATTTATGAATTATGATGGATTAAAAACTTACCTAATTAACAAATAATCTCGTCTTAATCATCCCCTGATATCTCATTCCCCGTCTTGGACTCATCTCTTCACTCACAAATGATCCAAATGAGCCAGTAGATTAAACCTCCATCACAGTTACGATGGCACCAAGAACTACATCAACACACAATTCTTCCTACAATAAAACAAATCGTTAAGCCTAACACGACTGCCGTAAAGCGTCCGAAACGGGGCGTTGACACAAATGATTATTATCATAAAAGTGCAACAAACTGTCTCCAAGTCTATATACAGGAGGAGAATTACACTAAAATACAACTAGCATGAGATGTAAGCGACCTGGTTTATCCTGCTGAACAGCTAGCAAGGCTTTAGCAACCCACTGGTGGCGATATAATCATCACGATTGAAGGTGCCGCTAAATACTACAGGCCGATGACGGACTGCTGCTCGGCTGTTGCCCGGCTGTTGCTCGGCTGTTGCCTGCGTCACCGGAGCGAGGAGCTATGCCCTGCGATTGCCAACCCGCCTGCCCAGAGTGGCGATTATGGGTATAACCTATATTATGGGTATAGTAGTCAAAGTACAAGCTTCAGCTTAGTTTGGGATTAAATGGCCCAGCGATCACTAAGCTATGTCTAGGGTTATCTGTTTAAAAGTTGTTCAAAGAATGTCTTCTGCAGACACCCTGTATACTAACAGAACAATTATAATAATGTGTTAAACGCGTCCCTTTGCGGCCGACTGGGCTTAATTCATTTTTTCCCTTTATTTCACGAGGACGAATTTATATTCATAAGTGATAATAAATGTGAAGTCATTGCAGTAATTTTGTAAGTGGGGCGGGCACCCTTTACGATTGCCGTCTCACTCCGACCTCTTTAGCAATGTTATCTGTTTTAATTCTTCAAACTTAGCCTTGAACTGACATAACGCGGTTTTGGTGTTGCGATCTTTTGTGCAAATGTATTCTCATCTCTGATAACCTTGGCTGTTGAGTTCTCGACAGTGAAAAGGCTCTATATTGCGTTGTCTAATTTCTGGAAGGCAATACCAACCCTTATTATATTATAAAGGCTTGAATTAGTTTGTATTTGTCTAATAAATTCGACCAGTGTTAGGGTGCTTAGGTACTTATAGATACAGGTTTCCGGTACAGACAAATCTGTGCGAGTCGGTACCGACCGGTGCAGGTATAATATTTGTTGTTGATGTTTGCCCTATGAGCGAACAAATGGAGAGGCCTATGTCCAGCAGTGGACTGCAATAGGCTGATGATGATGATGTGTCCGTTGTGTGACTGAACCTTAGACCCGTGTAAACCAACCGCGTGCTTCATTCATTACGCGCACGCACTATCGGATGGATCGGAACGATAACGCGTGTGTCATTTGTTTTTATTACGACTGCCGCCACCCTGTTTATGGTCGCATTGACACCGCCAAAATAGGCCAAATTGGTCAGGTAATTAGAAAGGACGAAAGGAATTCTTTGGAATTTAACTTGTGTTAAATGCTTTTGAATGAGTATAAAGGTAGAACAGTGATGATGAGTCAGGGATTAACTTTGTGTCGACAGGATTGGGCAGCCTAGAACCTGCGTTATAGGTTCCAGCTGTATCCAGGATGTACCGCGTGAAGACTCTTTCCTTGCACCAGGCATCCAGATCGCTATGTTTTGTTCTGGTTTTATTTGAGGCAGAGTGGTATTTTGAAAAGGACTAACTAAGAGGAATATGAAGGAAAGGAGAACAAAAGGAAGCAAAAGGAGGAATCAAAGCACGAAAGAGTGATCATTACCCTTGTGTTTCTGCTATAACAAAAAATAGTTACTAAAAAATAAACCTGTCGTCGAGGCATTGTCCAGCAGTGGACCGACGTGAGCTGATGGTGAAACCTGTCGTGTCATACGTACCGTGTATACCCACGGGAAGAAATGGTTTGTAAGTATACTTCCTTCAATGCAATGAACGAGTTCGATAAAAAACAAATTTTCCCGTTTTCCGGCGAAGTGCTAGAGTCGTTGCGAGCGGTGCCACGCAATCTTCCCTTGACAGCTTTCAAGGCGAAACAAAAGAAGCGAATGAACCATAAAACAGTGCTCAATGAAGTGATGTGGAATGTCCGACGCGGTTTATGGTCCAATCTGCTAATACGGGGGAGTGGACCTAAATCTCCGGAGACTCGCCGGAAACAAATGTTGCTTTGTTGAATACGATTTTTGAGATGCTTTTGAAACTATGGCGTAGTCTACTTAAAAATGTCACATTCTCTTATCTACATTATTCTCCAATAAAATAAACTAGCTGTGCCGGCGGCGTCGCACGCGTTATTGGTGTCTAAATTTTAAGTTAGACCTCCAGCAATACAGTAGTTTTTACGCGAAGCGCGTTCAAACATACAGTTAAAAATGTCTCTCGTTTTCCCAACATTTCCCGTCACTGCTCTGTTCCTATTGATTGTAACGTGATTAAAAGTGTACTATAACCTGCCCAGGAGTATAAAGAATAATTGTACCAAGTTTCGTTAAAATCCGTTCAGTGGTTTTTGTTTCTATAACGAACATACAGACAGACAAACAGACAAAAATTTTACTGATTGCATTTTTGGCATCGGTATCGATCACTAATCATCACCTGATACTTATTTTGAAAATATATTCAATGTACAGAATTGACCTTTCTACAGATTTATTATAATAAGTATTGTTAATACTAAGCGGACATTAGCTGTAAATGAAACTTTATAATCATCAGCCTATCGCAGTCTATTGTTGATCATAGGCCTCCCTAATGAAAATCAATCAATCCCCACTTGTTCGTCACTTTGGGCAACCTGGAGGTTTAACCCATAATCGCCACCCTGGGCAGGCGGATGAGGAATACACCTGGCCACCACATATTTTCAGCGAAATTTCTCTACATTTCATCTTCCCAGCCGTGGTACCTACCCCAGGTATACCGGCCTGGCAACCACCGCATACTTACTTACCACCGAGCGTTTCTTAAAATATTTAAAAAGTTCCCATTGTTTTTTCCTTCATTATAATTATGTATGAGTATTAGACTGGCGTTGTATTAGTCCACTGACTGCTATGTCCAGACTTGCCCGTCGTTTGCCACTTTAGACAAAAATCTGGAGGTTTTACCCAAAATCGCCACGCTGGGCAGATGGGTTCGCGATCGCAGGACGTAGCTCCTCGCTTCAATAAAATATTGTATTCTAAATTACAATTATTATAATCTGTAGTAGCTAAAGTTAATATTATTATATCAGAAAAGGGTGCGCATATTATAAGTGATTTTCTAATGTAAACGTTGGTTTAAAATGTTAAAATATTGTTACTTTAAATGCACAAAAGACCCTTCCATCTTCGATACAGTCCTGTGGTCCAATCAACACAATGTTTTAAGTCTTCCGAGTCCGAACGCATTTCGCAACGATCCCGGCCCCGTGCACCGGTCACTGGGGCCGCTTCATCTCCATCCTATTTCACCTCATCACTCCGACCAATCAGGGCGAGTGGTCAAGTAATCCCTTTGAACCTTACGAGCCGATAATAGAGGCCATTTTCAGTCGTGATAGATAGATAGGTAACTAGTGATGCGATTTTATTTGGAAATGATCAGTTTAATGTTACAGAGATCATTTGTACAGGTACTCTGTAGGCAACCTATATGGAGATAAACCTAGGAGATAAACTTTTTAGTTTAAAAAAAGGCATTAAAGAAAGAAAGAAAATCGGTTTACGCACTTTACAAATTATGAAACATACAAAGTGAATTATAATATTTTACGAGTAGAATGAGAAAACATAAAAAAGAACAATAAAAAAAAATAGAGGAAAGTAAAAAAATATACAGCGCTTATTATAAAAATACAGGATTATAGGTACTAAATCTAAACAATATGCAGTCGAAACGGTATCCACTCTGTTTAATGTCAAGGCATGACATAAAGACAGCCAAGTCAGTTAATTTTCATTAGGCAATGGACGCCGGCATGATGTGTAGGACTCATATTTTCCACAATGGAAGGGCATACCCACTAAACCTCCCCCCTGTGTGTTGCGGCAGAGGGCAGCAACTTGCAGGGATACGAGAATTACGAGTACCTAGTGCAGACGCATACGGCCGCGTTCCTGCTCGTCCTAGCCAGCACAAGAGTGCCGTCCTCTCATTTCATGTCCCTACCTAATAGATAACGTACTTTAACCAATAGATATAAATAGGTTCATGTACATTTACAGCCAGCTTTAAACCATTATTGTTGATATATTCATCTCTTTAGTCATTCTTATGAATGCATAATTCATCTATTTATTATAGGGAGGCGCATACAAGCATACCCTGTCATAAGTTGTTAAGTCTTGTCTACGTATTAATAATAATTTTATGATGTCAAAATGAACATGTTAATAGAAAGTCTCAGAGAAAGGCTATGAGTAAATAATGTTGAGTGTTTAATAAATCTTTTGAACACATTTCCCGTTCATCCCGTGGCAGTATAACCATCTCAATTGAAGACGTAGCTAAATACCACAGGCCGATGACTAGCAGCAGCGTCGCCAGCCCACCTGCCCAGCGTGGCGATTGTGGGTATACCCTCCAGATGTTTGCAGTGGCAAACAACTGGAGTGGCCTATGTCCAGGAGTGGACTGCAATAGGCTGATGATGATGATACGTCGACTGTTCCTAAAACATGACCAGTCACATTAATGGTATCTTGCTCAAATCCCTTAGTCGACTCTCCCACGGGAAGAAATGGGCGGTAATTTATATTCTTCATCCGCACAGATTCTGTCCTAATCGCGAGACCATCTCTATCTAAACCAGTGGTTGTATGTAAATCCGTTCCCCGTCGGAATAAGATTTCTAATGTAATTGACGGCTAAAATAAAACTAGCAAACCATCCCGCCCTATAACTGGGGATGGCGACCCCTGAGCGAGTTATGTTAATTCCATCGATTGTAAGTTTTCGCTCCATCAAATTCAGTTTGCTTAGTCGCGCGTTAGACTGACTTTGTATCTGTGCTTTCTATAAATAAAACTATTAAATCCTTCCACGTAACTACTTAATTATAACTAAATTAGTTTTAATTTAATCTTGTCACAGTTTGATGACATTGGTAGCCCATTGGTGATATTGGGCCAAAAAGGAAGAAGATCTAAATATTTCAGTTTCGTTTTCTGGTCGGCTAAAAGGGACGCACTTTTCTATTAGCGCAAGCCCTCAGTCATCTTAAGTTCGGTATCTATACCCTTATTAACATCGGGAATTTATGCGTTTACGCATACACCAGGAGAGTTTACTAGGGGTCTTCTTGAGAGTTCAAGAAGACCCCTAGAATTTTTGCATTCTAAACAAACGCTTTACACATTTCGCCAATTAAGTAGTCATTAAAATTTAGTAAATCAACATCTCATTTAATGAAAAGCTACATTAAAAATGTAATGCTCGTGAAAAACGTAATTAATTTACCCCAAAACAACATGCCTACAGTCAGTACGTAATAAAAGTGTACATTTTTAAAGCTAGGCCAAATATGATTTCGTGACTACCGCTTCGTGGTAAGGTTTAACACCTTGTAAATTTTGCTATAAACCACAATGTAGCTTTCGGCTTTGCTGTTTACACTCTTGAGTTTGTGTTTAAATGAACAGTTACATATGCGCCCTTTTCCACATGTTATCAATTTTGGTTCGTTTCTCGTAAATGCTAACTTTGTGTTCAACTTGTGCTAAGAACTATTTTGAAACCCTTTACGTACAGACGTATGTACAGACATAAGGATATTTTTGGGAGCACTTGACTTTTATTAGACATGATTAAATTTTGAAAATAAATATCAGACAATATCTTATCTCAATCTCTCATTCTACAAATGAGTAGCTTGAGCACATGTGTTATGGTATCAGAACAACGAAAGGACCTTTGGGATAGGAGCACTGTAGGTATGACATGATCATGTTTGAGATTTACATTTATTTATTCAAAGTTATCCGAGTACTCTGGATCATAGTCTCTCGACCCGACAGACATAATAAATAAATAACCCAAGTCATGCCACGCTGGGCCACACAGCGTCACCTAGTCTCAACTAAGCCGAAGCTTGAAATATGCCAGACAACTGTTTCTTTTTTTTAAGAGTACTGATAAATTAACTTAGATATCTACTTTTTTAAAATAAATACATAAGTATTATACATTGCAAATCCCCAGAACAATACGAATAGACGTGTTCATGCACACTTATCAACTCTTCAATGAGGGTTTCAAAATTAAATGCCCGACGGATGGCGTTATGTAGCCTGCGGTTTAGTTATCGTGTGATTGGTCAGTTGCTAAGTAAACGTCATGTCAAAATTAACCAATCACGTTACAATTGGACCTCCTGCATATTTGATGCCATCTGGTGGATTTCTTTTTTCAGAAAACCTTCATTGACATAAACTAAAAGACGGTACCGGATTAACCCATTATGGGCGGTCACATACATAATTCACATAATTTGGAATCCCGCATCGGAATCACAGTCGGAAAGTCGGAATTCCGAATTGAAATACACGTTTGCAACAAAAATGCTCTACTTGCAAACAAAGCGCTCCAGCATTTTATGTGTAGGTACGTAGAGCATTTTTGTTGCGAACGCGTATTTCAAATCAATTCAAATTCTGCATCGGAATTCCGAATGTATTTGACCGCCCTATTTATTTTCACTTGCCGCTTTTTAGTACAAGCGTGAGCAGTTAAAACTAATGTCTCTGTTCTAAATAGGCGCAAGTTTAATACGGCCGTTTTAAAGGCATACCCGTCAGATGAAGATTGACTCTAGCTCTAACAGTTTTTTTGTGTAGGTGTAAATCTTGAGGCGCCTTTACGAGGCCCCGAGGGGTGGCTCAAGTGACAGTAAGTAGCGATTACGGTTTCGTTCATCCGTGTGGTGACGGATAAGAAAATTATTCATCGCCCTTTTACGAATCTCCTAAGGAATCTTTAAATTTTTGATAGATAGATACTCTTTATTGCACAAAACACAGACATTACAGGAAAACATAATACAAACAAAACATAGTTCAATTTAGGCGGTGTTATCGCTTGTAGCGATCTCTTCCAGACAACTCTTTAGACTCTCAGCCGGCGACAGGTTTACCCGTTTAGCTGGCGACCACTCTGAAGAACGAAAACATCCGTCAAGTGACTTTGGTCGCGTTTCGAGATCAGTCAGAATTTTTTTCTTTAAGCAACTTCTTGCGGTACGTCGAGCGAGCTCGAAAATTATCATAAGCAGTAATTAGAATAGAATAGAATAGAAATGCTTTATTTAGTACACATAAGAAAAAAAAAACAATTCATAGAACTATGAATATAAAAAACAAGAAAATTATCTTAAATCTATGAGCATATAAAAAGTGAACATATTTAAAACAAGTGTACTAAAATGGTCTCCGCTCAGTACCTATAAGGCCGCGACGGAAGTGACGTCACGGCCACTGGTATTCTGCGGAGGCCAGTCAAATCATAATAACAATAACAGAACATTGAAATACTTAAAAATTCTACAATGTTTAAACTATGGACGGTAACTAAATTAGCATTTCGCATCGCACAATTATGGTTCTTAGGGCGTATAGGTACACAAACCTACAAGACTAAGAACCATAATTGTGATATTTAATAAAAATCATTAGATTTTGCTTAATGCAATACTTATTCTTTTAACTTGGACCCCATCGGTATCCACCGGAGCCAGACCTTTGCCATAACAGCCATGAACAGTAAAACAACACTTTTAAGGGGTCGTGAAATTTTTAATGTCCGCGCGGTCAAGATTTAAGGGTCAGTTCGGCTTTGGCGACTACCTTCCTTACGTATAAGTATGTATGTATATTTTCCCCCAATCTGTCCCATTGAATAATATCCAGGAACAGTGTTATCACTACCTACTCCAAAAATAGTTTCAACTCCATAGATTCAATGCTCGGTATAGCTCGGTGGCTCAGTTGGTAGTGCCCTCTGCCTTCTGAGCCAAGGGTTGTGGGTTCGATCCCCGCACAATACAAACATTTGTGTGCATGAACATGTCTGTTTGTATTGGTCTGGGTGTTTTCTATGTATAATATGTATTTGTTTACAAAAAAAAAGTATATAAGTAAGTTTATCAGTTGTCTAGTACCCATAGTACAAGCTTCGGCTTAGTTTGGGGCTAGGTGGCGCTGTGTGGCCCAGTGTGGCATGTCTTGGATTAATGGACATATAATCTTATTATAGGTATATATACATCATATCTATAGGTCCTGTATGATGGAGATGTAAGGGGTAATCTTGCATCTTTCCGCTCCAAGCCACCCTCACCTACGCGTGGTGCCTCCTGTTGAATAACAAACGAGGCATTGGCAATCAACTAGTGGCGGAATAATAATCACGATTGAAGGAAGCTAAATAATAGCACAGGCCGATGACTGGTAGTAGCATCACCGAAGCGAGGAGCTACGTGGCGAATAACTAGAGCTATGTCCAGCAGTGGACTGTGATAGGCTGATGATGAGTTAAAATCGGATAATCTCCGAGGCTGCTAAGGCTGAGGCTACTGTTCTATTTTGGTTCGGATTTGGATTTAGATTTTATTTCGAGGAAAGGATCAGAAACCCCCGCGAATTTTTATTTATAATTTTTATATGAAGTCGGGACCTATTATATAAAGTGGTAACGAAAAAGCGCAAATCCTCAGACACTCCAACTTATTATGTACTCACTTACGTCAAAAAAGGTAAATTGTTGACCGGAAGGTAATATTTTTGTTTAAAATTTGACATCTTTTTTATTATTATTAGAATCGATTCCGTACTTTCAGATTTTCTACTATTTCATTAACACGTTGTGTAAACGTGTATTCGAGAGAGGGCTCACTGGTTAAGTCGGTACTTAATAACTAATCAAACAGGTAAAATAAATACTTTTTGCCGTGGCTATTATAAAAACATATTATAATGTTAAGGTTTATATCAGAAAATTAAATAGTGTAAGTGATTTGTTTCCTGTAGGTAGGTATTAAGTTTTATTTTAAAATTTTGTTACAGATGCTTTTTAACGAACTGGTGGGTGACTGACTGATTGCCCCCTTAGATATTCCCCTTCCCTATGCCAATAATTGAGTGTTCTGATGGTTATACAAATTTATGAGGAAACCTAATGAAGAATGTACCAACGTGGATAATAAAAATAAATAATAAGAAATTTTCCACACAAATAACATTATGATATGGAGATTTCATTTGGGCAAATTGCGAACAAAGCTATGAGAAAAAGCTAGTCGTATCTAAAACTGACCTAACTGACAATTTAATATACTAAGGATACCTGTTGGTCACTACCATTCTTTTCATTACAACCTTTCGAATTAACTTGAGCTCTCCTAAAAAGGGGAACGTTATTTCACAAGGTCTCAATAGGCATTTTTACTTATACAGGTATCCTACCTGTTGGTCACTACCATTCTTTTCATTACAACCTTTCGAATTAACTTGAGCTCTCCTAAAAAGGGGAACGTTATTTCACAAGGTCTCAATAGGCATTTTTACTTATATGTCATAAAATGTTTGCTTAATTATACCCAGCAACCAAGAAAATATTCAGTCATTAATTCATCATAGAACACTTTGTAAGTCTCAAATGTAGGCCACTGCCACTGCTTAATACAAAACTGAGCTATTAATTAATTATCGATCTTAACTGCTTTCGTCAAAATTGATAGATTTTGATGGAAACACTAAAATAATTTAGGCTAGTTGACGAAATCGCCCTAACATGATAAAACGCTATATTGGGCAGTAATAGTTGGATAGAATATGTTCGTAATATTAGGGTCAAAATAATTACATTTTATTTAGTCAGCATTTTAGATTATAAAAATATATTGGACACGTATTTTTCCTTTTTTCATTTAAACATAAAATAACAAAGATACAAGGCATCAAAATGTAGGAGTGGGGGTCTTTGACGTCACTCAGTGGCGAAAAAGCTCCCACTCTGTAACGTCACGCTTATTTTTAACGGGCTCTGAAATTATTATATCATTGTAATTTTTGGTCTAATTTACAAATAAAAAAATACGTCTTTTATTTTTGAACCATCTAAAAGACGGACTAATTACATTTTTTACGGCAATAGGCCTATTGAGATGGTTATACCGCCACCCGCCGGTTGCCAGCTCCTCGTTTGTTATTCGGCAGGATGCACCACGGGCAGGTAAGGTTGTCTTGGAACGAAAAGATGATGATAGGTCCGCTGCCTTACATTCCAATAACATCTATTTAGTAATATTTTAATTTAAATACTCTACAAATGTCATACCGACTTACTTAAACTGAAAATAATTGAATCATTTATCAAACGACTTGAAACATTAAGAATTTCTTTATAGATTTCGATATGCATTGAACATTGACGTATAGAGCCATAAACATTTCAACTATAACGAGATTTTTTATTTCATGTTAACCATTTTATTTGGAATACTTATTTTCAAACCAATATTATGTTTTATTCTTCAATATTGGTGGTGTTTGTGCTTTGCCGTGAAGTTGAATTATGTACGTAGGTACAAATTACCCTACAAATTAAAGTGCGAGATTAGCTTCCTCTTGAAACTCCTATTACAAGTTCCTAAATAGACAAAAATTATTTAGTGTTGCATTTCTCTTAATGATCCTAATAGTTTATAAAACGCTATCTATTTTAAAAATTCCATAAATGTATTCCATTAATTTTTACAGCTATTACTGAACACGATAAATTAGAATTCTGGTGAGTGACGTCATTACTTTCATAAAATGTATAACAAAAAGTTTATAATATCTTCTGTGAGATAATATAATTGGCATAATTTAGGCTAGGATTGCTTCTGTGGAAACTGACCTTTAATTACTTTTCAGGACAGGATATACAACATATGAAGCAAGACGCACATATGTTGAACCAAAAAATAAAAATACAACAAACCAAAATGAGATAACTCAATTCCGTTTTAAAAAGATAAAGGGGCCTAATGGTAGGGAAAGAAAGAACAAGACTAGGTAATAATTTTTCGATGGTAAGATTGCCAAATTATATTATTTAGCGTGTTAAATCTACTTTTCTCTTACTTCATCAAAATGGTCTTGAAGAAAGAAGATGCGTTATTTTCTCATTAAAAGGCAAGCCTTTTCATGAGAAAAGTGGAATCATTGTTTTGTCAAGACAAAATATGAAAGTACTAGCTGTGCTCGCGACTTCGTCCGCGTGGAATAATTATTTTTCCCCCGTTTTTTTTTACATTTTCCATTATTTCTTCGCTCCTAATAGTTGCATCGTGATGTTATATAGCCTAAAGCCTTCCTCGATAAATGGTCTATTCAACACAAAAAGATTTTTTTAATTCGGACCAGTAGTTCCTGAGATTAGCGCGTTCAAACAAACAAACAAACTCTTCAGCTTTATAATATTAGTTAAGATAAACCAAATTCAAGTTTGAATTCCGATTACGGAATGATGATTGTGCATTAGCACGAAGCTTTTCGCAATTCATGATCGATCAAAGTGGCGAACAAATGGAGAGGCCTATCTGAAGCAGTGGATTGCGAAAGGTAATGCACAATGCAAATGCATATTTTGTTGATCTTGATATTTAGTATCTCTATTCTAGCATTCAACTCAATAATGTCAAAAACTCATCACATCTACGGGAAGATGATTTAGAAGCCCGCTTCCGTGGAGTCGATCGCAATCGTGGGCATGAAGAAGGTGATAAGAAGAAGTGGCCGAAAATACAGCAGTACCATTTTAGGAACAAGGAGAATGTGAGGTAATAAAATATGACAAGTGAACTTGTAGAGAAAAATATTCCAGCCAACAACATTTCTAAGCTCCTTGTTTTGTCACTAACGATGAAGGAAAAGTAAGTAGAGATATATACGAGATATATATATAGCACTTCTACGCTGAGAACATGAGAGAGTATGAAGGGAAAGTTTAGTATAGTTCTTGAAGATTTCCACTGCCGGACGTGAATTTTTATCATTTAGGAGGATTTTCTTTGGTCACCACGCTTGGCAGGGGGATTGGTGCCTGTAGTAGCTTTTATCTGTATTCTTTTATCTCTACTGTACTGTACTGATATTTCCTCTGCCGTCTTTTACGACACTCGTGGGATGAGATGTGATGGTCCTATCCTAAATCCAGAACCCACACGGACAAGTCGGCAATATGATCTCTTATGAGATGAGATCCACACATAAAGTATGTGGTCTATAAAGTACGATAAGTAATTAATTACTCAATTTGCCTTTTGATCCACATTGTAGCTACCAACAAGCTTCCAGTGTTCGCTGAATATTATCTTTAATAGCCATCGTCTCAGAGACTAACTTGTGGAGAGACTTTGCCGTGCACGTTGAATAAACAGCGATTTATTTTAGCCTGTCTAAATCTGCTTTCAGGTCAACGAGAATGACTCCCCTTTATTTGATGCAACAAGAAGATGAGTAAGTATATTTGCGTACTCTCAATTAGTAGGTAAGTATATAATACGAGTATAAATCACCTGATGAAATATTGTTTACTGGTCAATATTATTTAAACAGTGGAGACATTATTAGTGAGAAATCTGCTTTAATTATTGTTTTGTGTTTATATGCTTACATCGGGAACTTATTTTGAAGGTTATTTTCTATTATAGACGATTCATATTTTTGTATATTTTCTAGTGAAAAAACGACGCAAAAAGGAAAAGAAGAATACAACGCAGACCTTGGGCTAAGTCCTTATAGTGTAAGTTGCCAGAATAAGAATGTTTTACAGCAAAACGATTGTTATTTTAGTAACAATAGAAACTTTAGTTGTTCAGAATCTAGAATGTTCTAAAATTTTAAATACTTATTGTTGAACTAAAAATGTTGGTAAAGAGTAATCTATTCCGAAGTTTTGATTTGTCTCAAAGATTAATAAATTGTCATCAATGTTGAAAGTCAAAATGATCATCTCGAAATTCCATTACAGATAAAAAATGATATGCTAGAACTAGCAAACAAGTTTCCAGAAGCAAATATATCATTGGAAGTAATTGGCAGAACAGCGGAATATAATGACATAGTAATGTTGAAAGTTGCTGAAAGAAAGAGCGAGATAGGCAAATATTTCCGAGCAGATGAAAGCAAATACATAGACGAAGTGCCGGAGAAGAAAATAATATTCATTGTACATGGACTGAGTATTATGGGATTATATCTAATGCCGTGTTTGGAATATATGCCCAGGTTAAGAGAACTGATTTCTTATTACTTCGAACATTTGGACAAGTTCGACATATTCTTGATACCAATGGCGAATCCGGATGGGTTTTCAATGAAAGTAAGTAAGATTGTTTTACAGCGTCAGTAAGTATTTAAGTACCATAACATTGTGTAGATGGTTTTTAATTAACTACCTCTTTGTAAACAATCTTATAAAATTTATTTACTTGTTACTCAGAGAATGTTTGGATGCATGTTATAATATATCAGTTATCATACAATAGTCATGATGTTCAAGCCAAGATTGAATCTATGTTATTATCTCTGTGCGCTCTATTGTAGGCTTTAACATCATTTAACATCTGGTGAATTGTGGCCAAGCGCACGTCAGAATACCCGTTTAATTAACATAAATTAGAAGGATTTAGTAACTTTGCCAATACAACAATTGTATCCTAAATCCCATCCCAGTATTATAGTAAAAGGCTTACAACCATATTCACAAATAATACTTATCTATAAAAACTAACAACCCTACGCGAAGTAAGGTATTTACAATGGCGACCGGCATTCAAGTGTCGTCTATGAATAGGTTTTTGGGTACCAATGCGTCCGCGCGCCGCATAGTAACGTTTGTGAATACGGGTGTAAACTCTTACTCAGTAGCAAAACTCTATCGATTGGTTATGTACTAATTTTAGCGAGAACTTTGGAACAAAAACATGTCTCCACAAGGCGCTTGCTCGGGCGTGTCGCTGGACCGTAACTTTGAAGTGGCGTGGAACAACTCGCATACTGTCAGCTCGTGTAGTCAACAGTATCCAGGGCCTACGCCCTTCTCTGAGCCGGAGACCCGAGCCATCAGGGAAGTGCTGCACCATTACAGCCACAAGATCCACGCGTATTTTCATGTCCATGCTGGGTCTTACAGCTATTCCAATTTCAAGGTAAGATAATGGTATGTGTAGCTGAAGATATGTTAGACACAAGATTTAAGAATTTTAATTTAAGCGATGAACTTGGTTATATAAATTAGGTACGTTTTGCTATATAAATACTTAAATGTAGAGTAAATTTAGAGAGTGGGCTGTGGGAAAATTCGGAAGTGCTATTCCAAAATCATCATATTTATTTTCTTAGAGGTCAGCCAATGCTGTACCAATAGTACTAATGTAGTGTGTTACCATTTGCTCCCGTAGTGTATATTTTTGGCAGAGATACTTCACTGTAAGGTCTTCCACTAGCTAGTTGGATGGGTGGCCATTATAGAAACGAGTGCTATTCTGGCAGTACATTTACTTTACTGGGTTTCTGGGACAGTTCTTTTGAGATACTACTCGGGCTTTTCTTAGTAAGATTTAGCAGAGGACTTTCTACTAAGTCCGAAAATTATGAATGTCTAAAATGTCTATTTGCTTGTCCCTAGGGTGATGCAGTACTGTATCCCAAAGGCTACACCGACGTCCAATCAGACGATGACAAGTACATTGATCTCCGTGGTGAGATCGACGAGGCTATGAAGAACGCCAGCTTCCAAGTTATCTCCGTCACTGTGGACACCCTCCATAACTGGTACGGGAAGGTTACTGGCACCAGCGTGGACTACGCTTCTTCGGTAATATCTTTGTTTTCCTTTTTAATTAAAACCAATGAAAAAAGTTAGAAGTTGTGAATGATAGATTCCTCGTTGTAATCCTACAAGTAGTAAAAGAAGGTACATAATTATTCCTAGTCAGTTACTCATTTTGGAATTAGTTTCTTTTTTGGCCACCACAACCCCAAAAAATGTTAAGATATTTCAAACTTCAGTAGATTTGTCTATGTAAGTTCATATTATGTCCTGCCGTGTGAACGGATTTCCTTTTCAAACATGTATGAGACATTGTTAAGCCAAGAATTTTCGTAGTGGTTTGTAAATCCTACTTGATTTGTCTACGGACGCGTCCTATTATATTTTCATCAGTACGACATAAGTGTCTTCAAATGAGCAGATAACCTAGATGTGCTCAATCGGAACTCCTGCACAGCTCTCCTTGCAATTCTGCAAGAAATTGCTCAGGATTTTTCTATGTTGTAGGTGTACGGAATTCCATATGCCTTGGAGCTGGTGATGCAGCCATATGAGAGCATTGATGAAGATAGCGTCAACGAGGACATGAGCACCAATGCACTAAGAGAAATCTGGAAAAGGGTCATTGACGTCATATTCAAGAATATATGGCGGAGTACTAAGAATAATGAAGTTCTGTAACCACATTATACTCGTAATAGAAAACTTATATAAAATGAAATATTTGTTATCCATGTTATTAATAATGAACGTAATGGTTTGCAAAAAATTCACCCACCTGACGGCGATAGTTACCAAGTGATAGGTACATGTCATGGTAGTCCCGGTCCAAAGGTCCCATGGCATCACCCATTGGGCGCGCATGACGGAGGGACCGGTGTTTTTAGTGGGTATTTCACAGGTTTAAAAAAAGGCGGTACATTTCTGCAGAGAAGACGTCTAGCTAGGAACCACCACTCGGCCAGTTTCTCTCTGGAATAAGAAGTGTGTAAATACATCAGGATTCTTTTATTAAAAAAAACAGTTTCGTATCACAGACGCAGGGTCGTGCTGGAGTTCTTAAGTTATGCGGCGGTATGCTTCGGCGTTGCCCGTGTCCCTGCAACTTGCTGCCCACTGGCGACATAGGGGGGTTTAGTGGGTATACCCTCCTATTTCGGGAGGTGTGAGTCCCACACACCATGTCACCTCCCCCCGGAGGTGGCATGACGGTGCCTAATGCATTCCCCTCTAAAAAAAAGGTGTAAAAAAAATTCCACTCATTTAAATACTGATACCAAAAAGCTAGCAAGTTGTTGTGATGATGTTATTAAACACATAGGTATACTATCTCTAACAGAGGTAAAATAAATTTACTCTTAAATTTCTCTAAACGAAATGGTCAATTAAGTATTTTCAATTACTTCAACGGGTATTTCGCATCAGATAACTCACAATGAATGAAGAGGGGTTTGTTAGGAAACCCATCATATGCTATTGATTCTCAGCAGGGGACAAGATGAAAGCAGTAAAACTTAAAGTGCTTCTCATTTGATGTCACTGCTAAATGACGTCATCGGAAAATACATGTAAGTAAGTATTTGGTTGTTTATGTAATTCTCTCTTAGTCGGGCCCCTTCTTCCGCGAGACATACAATCTTTCGATGTTCAAGGTGGTTGCTAGATGAGCGTGCTTCATCGTAAACTTCGAGATCGCTTACCGTGTCAGGCGAATTGCAGTCAAGCGCAAACCCATTTCGAATAATAAAAATGAAAGCAGATTTAAGCAATACCATCTTCAAAGAGAAATCTGGAATCTGGTCAAACTATTAGTTATTCTTTCTACAAAAATAAGGATGCGTTTCGATACAAGCCCGATAGCGCGAAGACTACAAAAATTTATGGTTTCGCTGAAGAGTGTTGGAGATGACATTATATAATTTGACCTACGCCATTGGTTAATTTTTGTTAGTATTTTTTTTAGAGGGGATCGCATTAAGCAACTTCTTGCCGCCTCCGGGGTGTGTCGGCATAGTGTGTAAGACTCACACCTCCAAGTTTATAGGGTACAAAGGTATAAAGCTGTATAGAATTTTGGTTCTGCTTCATGGATAATGTTCACAGACCACGAAATGGGGGTGTTACGCAGCTAATGTTAATTGTTTAACGATTAAAAGTTTCTACAAAATTAGACAAGTCAGATATTAGGTATTTACTTGTTGTAGATATTTATATAAATTTACCTCATACATAATGTTTTTACATTATAATACCAAGAACATAACCGCAACAGACATAAAACCAGATTCTGGCAAATATTATGATGACACTTTCACCGCATTTACGATCCGTGCGTCATCCGTTACTGACCTTTGCGACCGTCACATCGATATTGGTCGATGCACATTGCTTCTTAGTCATTCGTCCATGTCCAAGAAAGCCTTAGTCAGTGAGTAACGTATACGGATAAATTCAATTGAGTCGATGCGCAGGAGTGCCAGGTAAGTGTGTCACCTTCGTGTTTCCAGCAAGTCGCGCAAGGAAGGAAGAACAAAGGAAGTTATTAGGAGTAAAGAAAGTGAACGTACCGTTTTGGAGGTTCCAAATTTTGTTGGTGACTTTGTTGTGAATATTTTCGGATCGGTGGATACAAGGATACTTTTTATTTACCTGTTTGGATATTGCTAGAAATTACATTACAGTGAAAAATAGTCTTACAAAAAATAATGTGTTTGAAAATATAAAATGCTACACAGCTACCTACTAAATAAATGCGGCAGACAATTTTCTGGTCTCAGACTATGTTACAGTGTACTATGACTGCCAGATAGGTTAGCTAGTTAACATCTGTTTATTTTGAAGCTTAAAGTAAGTTTAAAATAAAATGTCCATGTTTTCCCAATAAAATACATAAATAATACACACATAACGCATAACGGGTAATTATGACGTCATGGTCAAATCACAGCATCATCATCATCATCATCAGCCTATTGCAGACATAGGCCTCTCCAGTTGTTCGCCACTTATGGCAAACATCTGGAGTAGGCGATCGCAGGGCGTAGCTTCTCGCTCATTTTATCACAGCATAGTGGTTTCTTTTTCGCCTGATGGAAAGCGACAAAAGGAGTCGCTGTCGCCATAGACAAAATACAAATAAACGTTCTAATTTCGTCAAACATACAACTACTAATACTGTGTATAAATAAAACCCGAATCAATGTAAAGAAATGGATGGCGATTTACATCATGAACTATGGTGACCCCAAAAATGTCCCGTAAAAAACAAATCTAGATTATGACATATGGCCATGTCGCATTTCTTATGGTAATGATGACAATGAGCCCGTTATTGGGTGGGTGGCCCACGTGATACGACCACGGTCAACGGACTTATGACGGAATTGGCCGTATTATTTCTAATGACAAAAATAAATAAAAAAATAAACTTCTTATTTGGTTTTTTTTTATGCAAGAGGCGGCAGACTAGCAAATATGATGCCTGATTGATGGTAAGCAGTCGATACCGCCCATGGACACCCGCAACTCAAATAGAGTTCTAGGGCCGCTGCGGGCCTTTTAAATAGGAGTAGGTACGCTCGTTTCTTGAAGGCTCCCAAGTCGTAGTTGCTATTTTAATTCCTGATTGTCAGATTGCCCTTAGAATAAAACGAGCAAAGAGGTATAATATCTAGGGATTCCAAATTGATAATGATCCTATCATTCCAAGATTACACGGGAGCCGAGGGTTCGATTCCTACTCGGGACAACCATTCATTACGATGAACAATACACAACAGTGTACTTAGTGTTTTGATAACAAAATCTATACAAAAGAAAATTATCACAAAAAGGGCTGGTTTAAAACGGATTGTAGCTGACAATTACTTAATGTTTAAGGAAGAGAAATCATTTAACAACTTATTCCTACTTTTCCTATGTTTCCTTCGCTTTTGGGGTTGATGTTTTTATTTTATAAATTTTGGAAGAAAATTACTTAACGTTCATAGTCTTAATATTCATGCTATACATATAACAGAATTACTGATAGCAAATCGATTGAAAATTGAAAACAAGTATTAAAATGTGACGGCGTACATAATGTTTGTTATTAATTCACTTTAGCATGCATATTTGTACTTACATCGTTCTCATTTCAATAATACAAACTACCGGTAGGTACTTTGGAATCGGTTCCTTATCAAAATTATTTTCACCGATATTGCATTCTAGTAAACAGTTATTGCAACATTAATAATAACTGCAAAATTAGTTACATAGAACATGATAATAATTTTCTAGGGATAAGATCGTGAGAACATATTCAGAAGGAAGGAAGAACATTGTTTGCAGCTGATTATCTTAGTTATTCATTGGCTTCCGAGCTTCACGTTATATTGTGGAAAACATAGATTAGACATCGTGATACCTACACATTGAATTCAAGAAACAGACCACCAATTATTAACGTTATTTAGTAACGTAAAATTAACAACATTGGAAGAGAATGGTCTTATTTGTATTATAAATACGAAAATTACTTTTAATATTTGTTTCTTCGGTAACGGACAAGTAACGAAATTAATTACTTGCCAATTGGGATGATGACTAAAAAATAATTTAATGTCCATCAGATAGATTAATTATATCATCTTTTATATCTTTTATTAATAAAATTAAAATGAAAATAAAAAGATTAATGAAAAATATTGGATACGTATTTTTTATTTTGCCTCTTGTTCAAAAACTTACGAAGATACATTGATTTTAAATGTCACATGACGTCACGTTAGAGTACAAAATATACTCTAACGTGACGTAGTTAGCCCCCACTCCGTAACTTTAATGCGCTATATCTAAGTATTTTCTTGTTATTTCGACAAAACAAAAAATACGGGTCTTATATTTTTTTATTATCTAAGAGACGGACTAATTATTTTTTTCATTTTCATACCTTGTCATCATCCGTATTGCCATTGCATTGCCAATTGTCTTTCTCAGTAAAGTTCTGGACTGGAGACGTTTTGATGGGAAACACGGCGCGTGATGCCTTGCAAAATGGAATGATGATATAATAAAAGTGGCAGATTGGGGCTGGATGCGGCCGGGTCGCAAGCGGCTGTTATAGAAGTCTTTGGGGGAGGCCTATGTCCTGCAGTGGATCTACAACTGAGTATGATGATGATGATTATAATGACTGACTGAATCTGTAATGCGACCGAAGTCACTTCCCGTGTATTTTGCCGAGTGCACGATGGTCATTATACTCACTGCGCTGTCTCAGCGACCCGAAGTGGATCTTGGCCTCCGACACGAGATTTCTACCATCGGTTATCAAATTCAGAAATTGACACTTTTTTATGAAATAAGGGGCAGACGAGCGAACGGTCCACCTGGTAGGTAAATTTTAACTACCGCCCATGAACATCTGCAACATCAGGAGTTACAGCTGCTGTCGGCATTTAAGAAAGAGGAGGCTTTTTTGGAAGATTTGAGGGTCGCATCGGTCCGGAAACACCGCTGGCGAGAAAGCATTCCAAAGTTTACTTGTGTTTGTTGCGACTCAGATATTGTTAAATAAAAGTTATTGTATCGCGGCCGAATCCTGTCGCCATCGAGAGGGACCAAATCAGAGTATCAGTTCTATCGTTTCACCTATCAACACACTCCATCATTGTCACCCAAGTTCATTAACCCAAGCAGTATTGGATTGTTGTCCGCGCCGCCATCACCTTTGATACCTGTCTACGGTACTCGCGACAAAGGCGGGTGGCCTGGTTCCAAACATGATGCTTTGTTCACTTTCGATGGTAAATGCATGCTCTTTGGCTTGTGACACTTATTTATTAGGTATCTGAATAGACTAGTAGGTACTTACTACACATAGACATACACATAGTTTAGTTAAATAACTTTAAAGTTGCTTTAAAATTACCTAATTCGAATGCCTGACGGAGAAATAAAAAATGTTTCAGCTTAACTGACTTGTACTATGATATTAGGTACTATTACCTACATAGTACCTATATAGTAGGTACGGCCCTATGGCTGTACTCAATCAGTCAGTGTGTGGGCGATACTTATGTCTTAATAAACAAAAGTAACAAATGCGCAACCAGTTCACACCAATCACCTATTTTCAAACTAAGGGTAGGTATATCTTGTACCGTGAGTATCATTACAAAAGCTAATTTCTTAAATTGATCCGACCAAGAATCGAACCTAGAAACCGCTCTCGCTTTAGACTTAATGCTTTAACCATTGCGCCATTAATGCCATATAGTAAGTAGAATTTTATTATTGCTATGAGGATTATGATCCCGTCTGACCGATTTCAAAGATGGCCACCACTTCTAACCCTATTCGTTGATTGGGTACATTATTTTAATTATATCCCGATCCAGTCAATGTATGTGATGTTGCCTCGATATTTACTCTTAACTTAATAAACTTTTATAAGGTCTCTTTGTCAGGCGTGAAAATTATGTAGGCACAGCCGGTAATTACGCATTTAGACGCGATATTCGATCGGTGCAATAACGGCGTGCATGATGCAACGCTCCGCTGACCATGCAAGTCCACAGTTAGACTACAACTTTAATGAACTGTCCATGGATGCTAAAACAGCTTTGAGAATTAAATCTCTCCATCCCCCCACGCCACATTTCTCACTTAAAAAATTTTTGCTTTAAGTCAAGTGAAGACTTTGCGATCTAGAATCAAACAAATTACTTACTAAACCACCTGCCCTATTAGCCCTGTATAAGTACATATTACTACCTAGTTTCTATCGACCAATGGCAGTACTGTCCCCTTACTCCTAACCGTTAAGGAGTTCTGTGGCTTTATCATCAGCACCAGATGTTGCATATACCTATTTGATGTTGCATAATATGCATACCTGAGTAAGATATGATTACGTAACAAAAGCACCATACGAGCATACAATTTTCGGTTGTTGCCCTCAATTTCTCCCGGATCATATCATCAGATCCTGACCTGGTGATAGTGGAACCATCTTGGAAGTGTCTTCTGCCCATCTATAATTGACAGAAATATCGGTTAACATATATAAGAGAAAAAAAAGTTATACATACCTACAGACGAATTAAGAACCTCCTCCTTTTTGAAGTCGGTTAAAAAACTACAACTTAGGCGTTTAAAAAGTCTAAGTTACGTTTTAAAATCAAATTTGATTATGTACCTAGGTCCTATCGATCAAATCATGCCAATCACATCATGTCAAACATTTTATGTAAATTTCCTATGTAGGTACTTGTAAGTTTTCAGAAATAAATAATAATCTTAATCTTAACTAATATCATAAAGCTGAAGAGTTTGTTTGTTTGTTTGAACGCGCTAATCTCAGGAACTATTGGTCCGAATCGAAAAATAATTTTTGTGTTGAATAGACCATTTATCGAGGAAGGCTTTCTTTAGGCTATAGGTATAACATCACGCTGCAACTATTAGAAGCGAAGAAATAATGGAAAATGTAAAAAAACGGGGAAAAATAACTATTCCACGCGGACAAAGTCGCGAGCACAGCTAGTTTATTATAAAAGTGTCAATCAATAGTCAGTTTGTACAGATTTTTAAAATCATTCTCGCACACGTATTTTGACCCTATTTTCTTACAAAGTAAGGTACAGGATGAAAGCATAAGTACCGTAAATTCCTTTATCACTCTACCCTGCTTAAAATAATCGCCACTACAGTTTTAAACACTGTCATGCTAAGGGGAGATGCGGGCAATAGAAGCAATTTCTATATTTTGATTATAAAACGGAAAAATAAGTTTTGAGATGAATTATATTTGTTAATAAATAAATGATCAATGTCGACTGCCTCGATGATTTATTTGGTAGTGACCCCTGCCTACTGAACCAAGGGTTGTCGGTTCGATTCCCACCTAGGACAAATATTCGTGTAATGAACATTGTTCTGTGTTTGGGAGTTTGTATTTGTATTTAAGTATTACATTTGTGGTACCTTCGCTGTTATGATAGCCATAACACAAGTGCTTAAGCTACTTACTAACTACTACTGCATGTGATGTTGTTTTATGTTGATTTATTTATTTAAAGGCTTATGTCAGGTTCGTTCAGACTATTCGTTCGTTCAGGTATTCTGCATTAGGATTGGCATGGATAAGGTAACTCACCCCCCCCCCCCCCCCCCCCCGGGACCCGGAGGTCTTTTAGCTTCGGTAAATCGGTAATCGGCTTCGGTATAGGGTGGAGGTACTTCTCCGGGCGAGCCTCTCCTAAAGTATTGTTAATATAAGCTTGTGGCTTATCATATACTGCCGCGCTTCCTCTTAATGTCCTTCCACAATTAGGGCTATGCACCGTTAGTGCTCCCTCGATCCGGCGCGCGCGCAGTGCGAGTCCCGCGGAGCCCACTCTCGCGCACGCCCGCGCGCTCACCGACGCGCATGTGTTATCGTTGCCAACCGAACTTGTGACTTTGGAAACATGGTGTCTTGGAAGATGCTGTTTTTTGGTAAAAAAAAAACCAAATTTTTATTCGTACATTTAAATCTGATTTGATATTGATTTAATCTTAATCACTTTGTGTCCAAGCCTCGTCAGTGAAAGTAAGGGAAAATAGTTTTTGAGGAGTGAAATGAAAATCTTGGTGTCAGGTTTATTTGCATACTTACCTACTGGAGGTACGAATATAATGCATGCCTATATAAGTCAAGTGCAATGCGTATGTCTAAAATAAAGAAGGTAACTGCTCGAATCTTGAGATTTAATGACCGGTAATTAAAGTGGTTAGACGTTTATCTCCGTACGAGTAGGTATATTCTGCATAGATAAAAAAAATGTAAATACACAACTTATTTATTGCATCTTTATTTATAACATCTTTGGGCAGTGATTTCGGACATATTTATCATTTGTTAGTTTATGTTTGTTCTTTTTCTGTTTTATAGTCTATAATAAATTATTTATAATTCCAGAACTGTAATATAAAATGTACGTTGTAATCAAAATATTTTCAATGTTTTGCCATAATTCAAACCGTAGGCAGTTTGAACGGACTGATTATTATCGTTATTTGTTTGAGCGTTAATTGGAATTATAGGTACTTAAGCAAGGTTATTTTTTACCTGTTCAAAATATTGGTAGAATATAGGTAGATTATTGCGACTAAAGGAATATCAGGAAACGGGCAGCAGCGTTTACCTAAGTACAAATAATAACTTACTGCGGTCACCAATCCGCCTGTCAAGCGTGGCGCCTGTCAAGGCAAATCCTCTCCTCAGTAAGTACGTACTAACGTGACTACGATAAATCGGACAAAATACAGCTAATTTTTATATCCGATTGAGATACTCTTGGTTCAAATTAGTATGAAAACATAGTTGCTACAAATCGTAAATAGTTTAATCAATTTGAGCTCTGTGAGAACTAAACATGCATTAGTAATAAGCGTAAAGAAAAAAGTTATTAATTGTTTATGAATGTTAAGTTCAATGATGAATGTGTTTTCACGCCGTATGTTATGCGTATTAATTTTTCTATGAAATAGGAAATTTCAAACAATACGAGTACATATAAATAAACAAATATACATAAGTAGTAAAAAAATGTGTCCGTACATTGAATATTTTTCCAAAAATATATTTTAGGGGACAGTAATATAACATAGCTGATAGCTTTATAAGCTAAAGTATTATTGAAATTCTTAAAAAATAAGTCTGTTTAGTTATTGATTTTGTGAATTGGGACACTTAAATGTATGAATACATGAAACTAAACTATAGCATATTAAGTATTATATGAAAATAGCGCTTGAACAAAAATGTTCCGCCTGATAAGTATTTTCCTTGAGATATTTCGTGTCCGCTTGAAGAGCATGAGCAAGATGAAATATCATCCTTAGCAAAAATGTCCATCTGAACAGCATGTTTTGCTGAGTAAGGAAAAATCAAAGACCTAGAGAAAAATCAGAGACTACACTGTCCTACTGTGAGACTACTAATGTCCATTAGGACATTGTGAAAAATTCGTGATTGAGTAACATTACCCAATTATCGTGAACTCCAAGCAACCAAAGCCGCAGAAACCAGCTAGTATATATATAAATAAAACTAACCTATTTATTTCGAATTATTCAAATCAGTCCAGTAGTTTCGGAGCCTATTCGTTTCAAATAAACAAACAAATCTTTCCTCTTTATAATATTAGTTTAGATAAGCCGAAAAATTTACGTAACGCCTTATTTGCTAGGTTATTTCATCGCTCTAATTTATGTTCTCTAATTAGATAACTGCTCAACGCATTCAATTGAGTGTTACACTTCCTAGCGTATTTATTAAGTTCGTAATTTCCTTTCCAAGCAGATGTTCATCATCATAATCAGCCTGCATATGTCCACTGCTGGACTGTGACAATTGCCATTTGGGGAAATTTGCCTTAGTCACCACGCTTGGCAGGCGGGTTGGTGACCGCAGTGGGTTTTATTTGTACCCAGGTAAACCCTGCTGCCCGTTTCTTGATATTCTTTTAGTCGTCTTGTACGACATCCACGGGATGAGATGACCCCATCTGGATGGTGCTGTTCTATCTGATGGTCCTATTCTAAATCCGGAAACCACGCGGACATCATATCTTAGAAGTAATGAAATATCTAATTTGAGCTGCTATGTGTTTGACTTTTATTAAGTACTAGCTGTGCTCGCGGCTTCGTCCGCGTGGAATAGTTATTTTTTCCCCGTTTTTTTTACATTTTCCATTATTTCTTCGCTTCAAATAGTTGCAGCGTGATGTTATATAGCCTAAAGCCTTCCTCGATAAATGGTTTATTCAACACAAAAAGAATTTTTCAATTCGGACCAGTAGTTCCTGAGATTAGCGCGTTCAAACAAACAAACAAACAAACTCTTCAGCTTTATAATATTATATAAAATATAAATATAAAAATATAAAATATAAATATAAAAATAATATAATATATATATAATAATAATAATATATATAAATATATATATTAATATCTTAACTAATATTATAAAGCTGAAGAGTTTGTTTGTTTGTTTGTTTGTTTGTTTGAACGCGCTAATCTCAGGAACTACTGATCCGAATTGAAAAATTCTTTTTGTGTTGAATAGACCATTTATCGAGGAAGGCTTTAGGCTATATAACATCACGCTGCAACTTTTAGGAGCGAAGAAATAATGGAAAATGTAAAAAAAAGGGGGAAAAAATAACTATTCCACGCGGACGAAGTCGCGAGCACAGCTAGTATTATATATAGTTATAGTTATATATAGTTAAGACTAGTAAGTTATTAATACAGAAGTCTAATATAACGAACCAATTTTTCCGGATGTTATAGTGAATCGATATGTTTTGATAAGGTATAATTAAATTACATGGTTGTCCATAATATGTTTTAATGAGTACCTATTAGAAAGGCTATTTAATAGTATTTTTCAAGGCGATTGCGACACTTGTAATTATGTTTTATTTTATTGTCATAATAGGTAGGTATACATACATATAGGTAAATGTGGGATAAATAAATAAAAACTGATTATAATTAATCAATAATTTTTAAATTAATAAATAATCATAAAAATGTCAAAATTATTGATTATTTCTTACATAATAAAAAAACTTGTAAAAAAGGTTCTTTTTCCGCATTCTTTACCATTAAATCATTGGGCTTAATCTTACATTATACAAATGCGTAGACTGTGTCTTTCAAAATAAGTACATAAGCGCACCAAAAATAATTTTAATCGAAAACATTCATCCAGATTAGATTCAGTACAAACGCAGACAATAATCTGTGTATTTAACAGAACGAGTCCACATCAAATGAAGCAAAGAAAGTAATATCCGATCAAAGGCCTTCTAATTTCATCGATGCAGTTAATTTAGATGGAAACATTTCGATTTTATTAAATTAAAATTATCGGGCTCCGATCAAAGGGAGGGCCTAATGACATCGATTGGCCTGAAATTGGTCCATGGACGAAGCCCTGCCGGGCTCCTAAAGAGCGCTCAATTATGGGAAGCCGCAGGAACACCGATGTCGCCGCAAATCAAAGAATCGCACCACGCAAATAGTCTGCCTTAGGCCGGGTACAGACCACGCGTTTTGACCGCCAAATAACGTAATTTATCGGGAAATGGGGTTGGATTTTATTGAGGGTTGACGTATACATATACTCTTTTTTGGTATAGGTAAGATTTGATATAGGTAAGTATACAGTATTATTTATGGTAAAATGTTGTGGGTGTTACGATACAAATCAATAATTACAATCAGATCTACGATTAACATGGAAATTGCAAAAGAATATTCTAAATTTATTTTTATTTATTTGAGGACAGCCAACAAAGCAATCATTAGTATAATAGTTATGACAGGCTCGGTGGCTCATTTGGTAGTGACCTCTGCCCTCTGAGCCAAGGGTCGTGGGTTCTATTCCCGCACAGTACAAACATTTGTGTTCAAGAACATGTCTGTTTGTATTGGTCTGGGTGTTTTCTATGTATAATATGTATTTATTTACAAAAAAAAATGTATCTAAGTAAGTTTATCAGTTGTCTAGTACCCATAGTACAAGCTTCGGCTTAGTTTGGGGCTAGGTGGCGCTGTGTGGCCCAGCGTGGCATGTCTTGGGTTATTTATTATTTATTATTATTATTTATTATTAATTAAAACATAAAAAAAAACAGGAAGCCCTATAAAAGTAAAGTCTAACAATCGTTAGAGTTCAGACAGCCTTATAAAACGTACAGTGTTATTCACCATGACACAAATCTTCTCGTCGACTAATGAAACTGTTGAACAGTTTTGATCTTTAGAAGAACCATGTACCGTCAAAGGCAGAATGAAATAAAAAATAACCTCTCTTTTTCTTTTAAGTCTGGAAATTAATTTGTTTAAAAGATTTTATAAAATGTACTGTATTTTATGAAACGTGCAGTAGAAGATTATATAAATTAATTTAATTTTAGGTATAATCCATTGCCTTGGGTTAAATAAACACCCCGGTTTCATTTCTGTTAATAAAATGAAGTAGGTACTATATAGACTGGCCCGATGGCTCATTCAGTAGTGACCCCTACCTCCTGGACATGAGTTCAATCCCTACCCGGTACAAACATTGTGTAATGAACTTTTGCGTTCTTTATGGAACCCTCCCCATAACATGTGCTCGAAGTACTCTCGGATCAGAGCAATGTATGTGATGTTGTCTCCTATTTAGCTATTTTACTGATTGTATTATGTATGGCTTGTATTAAGTATCTGTCGTGTAGTTATTGTCGACAAGTTGACATAGTATCGTGCATGAATGTCAAATTTGTGAACACATTGGTCTCCGGGCTTAGATGCCTCCATATGAAATTCATCATGCTACTTGGGGTCAAGCGCGACCCATTTACTTTAAAAAAAACCGGATAATTTTTGTTAAAAATGAGTTTGTTACAGGTATACTCTCATTGCTGTTGCAAGTTGGTTGCGGAGACAATAGTTATGAAGAATTAGGCAACAAATATGATGGGTAAATACATATCTGATAGTACGTTGTATGAAATTACTTATGCATGAGTCATATTAAAAAAGGCGTGATCTCAAAATGTAGCACAGTAATTTTTTTCTACATCTAGTCTGTACTGGTGGCCTATTATAACGATCGAACGAACGAAATAAAATATCGTTCGATGGACCTATCAGAAACGAGTACATTGATCTCTTGCATCTGGAAAAGTCAACGTCGATCTTGATAAAATTTGTTCCTATGTACAAATGGGAGGGATTTATGTTACAAAAAGACAATCTGTCCGTCGAACGATCGTTATCGTTTGTTATTGTAACGCTCCAGGTCTAAAGGTGTGTTCAGATACCGCATTGACTTTTTAATCTACTAAAGTTGACGAAATGTTAGCTGGTAAGCGGTCATCGTAACCCATGAACACCTGCAACACTAGCGGTATCGCATGCGCTTTGCCGAGCCTAAAAGTTAGAAGTTTGAGATCAACTCGTATTTACAGACTATTTGAGTCTGTAAATACGAGTTGATCTGTATATTTTAGAGTGAGTTAGACGCGGATACTGATGCACTTGTCAAGCATATCTCGTCTTTAAGGCAGCCTTATAATATTTAAGATCGTATCTCAAAACGGCTGTTAATCTGAAACATTTTGCTGGGTATAGGTATAACACCGTTATTTTTTCCAGTTATACGCTAGTCAGAATGATACCAACGGATAACTACCAAGTGGAGGTGACGCGGTACTTCGATGACCCTGATAGGCAAGTGGAGGTGCTGAAAGGTAGCCGAGGTCTCAATGACAGTCTGGACCTCCTGGTGCCGTTGAGTCGCATGGCACCTATCATGGAATTCGCGCAAAGCAACGGCCTAACGTTCGAAGTTAAGGAAACAGAATATGGCAGGTTTGTTGTATAATAATGTGTTTGTTTACAAAAAAACGTACTTACTAAGTTACTACTAAATTTAGTAATATATATAAGGGTTATAGGTAAGTTTTTCTGTCAAATTTCCCCAAAACAATTGTCAACCTAAATGTGCAATGCCTTGAGTGCGTTTTGCATTGAGATATTTTGCTAAATTCACGTGTGACCGTAATTACTAATTAATTTTCCAGTTGTTAACTTTACTAATTTCTACTGATGTAGTTGTAATTGCCATATTTTTAAGTAGGCACGTGTTCTTTGTAATGAATGACTCACGTTCATATTTACAATCGGCTTACGATCGATTGCTACGCGTAATAGGTATATTACACGTTTCGCCAATCCATAAACGATACGATTTGTATTTCGGGATACGATTAAAAAATTACAGATAACAACTACTCATTCTTTCCCTTTAACTTATTAACATGACAGGCTCGATGGCTCATTTGGTAGTGACCTCTGCCCTCTGAGCCAAGGGTCGTGGGTTCGATTCCCGCACAGTACAAACATTTGTGTTCATGAACATGTCTGTTTGTATTGGTCTGGGTGTTTTCTATGTATAATATGTATTTATTTACAAAAAAAAATGTATCTAAGTAAGTTTATCAGTTGTCTAGTACCCATAGTACAAGCTTCGGCTTAGTTTGGGGCTAGGTGGCGCTGTGTGGCCCAGCGTGGCATGTCTTGGGTTATTTATGTACCGGTTAACTAATAGTAGGTATAACTTTTTGATTAGGCCACACCTAAAGCTATGTCAAATTTCTCAATAAATCCAGATGAATAATGAACTCAATGCATTGGACGTATAGTTAAAAATTGTTAGGGGAAATTTGCAGAATCTATCAAATAGGGCCGGTTGATGTGTGGTTGTGTGTGTTTATTTATCAAGATCTTTCATAAGTACCTACTAGTGCTTATAAACATAGAAGGACTAATATGTATGCATTACACTTAAAATATGAAATTAGGAACATGCTTAATCCAAAATCCTGTTTTGTGTTTAAGAAAAAAGGATCTGACTGCGGAGCAAATACAGAATAATTTATATGTAGGTTCATATATTTGCTCCGTGGTCATATAATTCAATTTCTTACCGGTCACGTCCTTTAAACATAAAAAGCTTTGTGAATACACTATACCTTAAATTGAAAATAATGTAGGCGCCTAATCAAAAATCCTGTTTTGTGATCAGGAAATTCGAGGCTGTGGAGCGGGTTCCGAGAAGGAGAGTATTGAGGCCATTCAACCTTTACGACTATAACTCATTTGCTTCGGTTAGTATTGTGACGTATACTTCTTTGTTTTGTTTACTTTTTAACAACATATTATATTTATATACCGTTAATAATATCTGAACTTTTCTGGGTAAAATTTGATCTCTTTGCGTCCCATATATCTAGGCGACTCCGATTATACGCATACTCATATATTAAACTAAATACCTACATACATAGTTCAAATATACATCTGACAACATCTGGGGTCTAGAGTAAGTGTGACAATTTGCACAAGGTAGCTGGCAAGTTTTGGATGCGAAAAACCGAGGATTGAACAAAGTGGCGAACGATTGAAGATGTCTATGTCCAGCAGTGTACTGCTGGACATAGACGAGAAGAGATACGATAGAGATAGAGGCGGAAGATTATGATGATGATTCAGTACATGGCAATTTAGATAAAATATAACAACAAATTATGGCAACCGAATGGTAGCGGTATAACCATCACAATTGAAGTAGTAGCTAAATACCACAGGCCGATGACGGGCAGCAGCATCACTGGAGTGAGAAGCTACGCCATGGCCAACATTATGGGTAAATCCTCCAGATGTTTGACTAAAGTGGCGAACAACTGAAGAGGCCTACGTCCAGCAGTGGACTGCGGAAGGCTGATGATGATAATGATTTATAAAATAAATGTTCAACCGAATAGAACCTTAAATCTTCCGATCTTTGATGCTTCATATCAACAATATGTAACTGAGTTTTCTAAAATAGTGGTGTGTCTAACTCATATTATTTTATGTTTTACTTTGATTAACCAGAGTTCTTTTTTACCAGATCCAAGAGTACTTAGAGACTGTGGCCAAACGTCACCCAGACTTGGTTCATCTACAAACGTTGGGGAACAGTTACCAGGGACGCCGTATGAAATTAGTTAAGATATCCGCAGATCCCACCGCAGGGAACCCTATAATATTTATAGATGCAGGTGAGAACACATTTGACAACAAAGGAACCTTATAGCTACAAAATGAGCTTATGAAACCGTGCTAATGTTGTTATGACTGGCGAATATGTATGGTTGTGCCAAAGTGCATTATACGAATAGAAACTGGTACGGTAAAATATATAAAAAGACACAAAATCTACTTTATAATTATTCTGCCATGATGAGATGACTTCTTTTCTTTTGTTACCTACCTCTAGTTTTTAACTTCTGGATCAAGCCAAAAATTGTTACTGATATTCTCTATTTTTTTTAGATTAGTGGCCTAGAATTGAACTTTAAGTTAAAATTTAATATTGGTAGTGTGATAGAAAGTTGGGGATGATACCCATTTATAATATATAGGACAACACGTGCAAATATACTCTACATATAATAAAATAAGTCGTCACTGGAGCGAGAAGCTACGCCCTGCGATCGCCAACCCGCCTGCCCAGCATGGCGATTATGGGTATATCCTCCAGATGGTTGCCTTAAGTGGCGCACAACTAGAGAGGCCTATGTCCAGCAGTCGACTTTTATTGGCTGATGATATGATAATAAATTTAAATTTATTTGCATAAAATATAATATTAACCATTACAATTGAAGGCGCAGCTAAATATTAAAGACCGGTGACGGGCAGCAGCGTCACCGGAGCAAGAAGCTACGCCCTACGATCGCCAACCCGCCTGCCCAGCGTGGCGATTATATACCCATAATCCATAATCCTCCAGATGTTTGCTCTATGTGGCGAACAACTGGAGAGGCCTTTGTCCAGCAGTGGACTGTAATAGGCTGATGATGATGATGATGATGATAATATTAATATAAATTAAAAATATAAATTGCATAATAACTTTAATGCAACATTAATTCTAATTGATCAGGCATTCACGCCCGGGAATGGGTTGCTCCTGCCATGGCCCTATACATCATCCACCGGCTGACCAGTGATGCCAACTCCAGGAATAACGAGCTGAATGGAGTCGACTGGTACATCCTCCCCGTCGCCAACCCTGACGGCTACGAGTTCACACGATCCAGTAAAGCTGTGAGTAGTTATTAGATAGAATATAAGTAATGTGTTTTAGTTTGGATAGTCATGAAACTAGGTGGGTGCCAGTTTATCCAAGGAATGTGTAAGGATTTTTGTATTTCGTAGAAAGAACATGGTACCAGCTAACGCTAGTTGTCGCGTGTAGGGAGCAAAAGGTGACAGTGGTTTGTTTTAATAGCTGAATATTGTTTGGCAAATAGGCTGACATGATGTTTAACATCAGGTAGATGATTTTAATATGGCTGACATAAAACATGGTTACATAACATTCCTATTTCTCGTTTGTGTCTTAATTGAAGATTTTATTAATGACTTAACATATTTTTATTCATTATACATATCACACTTCTTCAAACCTCTTCCAGAACCGTTTGTGGAGAAAAACAAGATCGAAAAGCGCATCAAATAATTGCTATGGCGTAGACGGTAACAGGAACTACGGATTCAAATGGGCAGTAAGTGGAGTCTCCAACAATCCGTGCGACAAGGAGACGTACGCTGGCCCGAAGCCCTTCTCAGAACCAGAGACCCAAATGGTGAGAAACGTCATGATGGAAAACGCGCAACGGTTGAAACTATACGTCTCCGTTCACTCTTATGGGCAGTATCTGGTGTACCCCTGGGGCTTCACTGGTGATTATCTACCGAAACAGTGGAAGAAGCTCGACTCATTAGCAAGATCAGTATCGGATGCGGTTGTTAGAGCAGGAGGAAAGCCGTTTAAGGTGTTGAGTGCTGGAAAATGGTATCCAGCGGCTGGTGGCAGTGATGACTTCGCTTTCGGAGCAGTTGGAGTACCGTACTCATACACGATGGAGCTGACGAATGGATACGAATTTATTTTCCCCAAAGAACAACTGCGCGTTGTATTGCCGCAGTTCTATGAAGGATTCAAAGAGTTCGGTGCGCAAATAAGCAGGGAATTCCGGCATAGTTTATATAGGGGCTATGTGGAATCATCATCTAATTCTGACGACTGATTTTCATACTCATGGTTAATTTATACGAACAGGTTTGATATGTGAAAATAAAATATTTTAAATTTATAAAGTGATTTCATTTTGAAATCATACGCAGCATAATGCATACGAGTACATTGCATAATTTTTATAGTTACTATATCGATATTTTACGACGGGCACAGTACGCCTATAAATAAAATCGTTGGCATTGTATTTCTTCACCATGAATATAATATAAAATTGCCTACTAAAATGGATTTACATTTTATAAAGTTGTTAACTTTTTTAATAATAGCCAACTGTGAGTGATTTTATTTAATACTATTTATATATGTTTAAAAGTTATACGCGTGTTTAGCTTCTAATTATTACACAGTTTTCATGCGGTAATCATTTAAATTTATATGACTTTTGTTGTGATTCCCGTGTCCGTTGTGATCAACTATGGCTTACAAAGGATCAATTAATATCCGACTTCCTAATTTCGATAAGGACAGCGTGGATCACGGTTACATGCCCAGACTTGGCTGATTGTGCGGACATTATGCTAAAAATTTGTATAACAGTCGTGGGTAAAAATGGCAATTTTTTTTAAATATTTCAGCATGTACACGTAAAGTTCGTTCTTCGAATTGTGGGTAAGTTCAGTAAACACGTCTTATCAAATAAATGTATATGTACAAAAGCAATTAACTAGCAACACGCCTAGGGTAATGAGTGCCATATTCAATTAGCCGATTGCATTGCTGGCCGTCTACCATCTAGAGGCGGAGTGAGTCCCACATAACCTGCTGCGTCCCCGAGTAGCAGGTATGCGTAAATGCATTTTCCCCCGGTGCAACAAAAACAGGTCTCTCCCAGAGAACGCCAACCATCCCGTTTGTGGGCATTTTGTATCTATCCTCAGCCAGTCTTCCTTCTCAAGTCATCTTCCCATTGTATTGGAGGGGGTCCCACACTTTGTGTACCAAGTCATGGTTTCCAACATCCCCCTATTTTATCATCCACCAGAGAGCCTGGCTAATTAGGTCGAAGGTAAGATAAAGTCAGGTTCACTTCTATTATAGACACAATTACCTAAACATACCAATAAAATAACTAAAAAGCATTTGCTAAAGTTGATAGTGTGCTCTTTACAATTTTTGCTCCTATTTCTTCATTAGAAGGTTTCAGGTATCAGGCTCATCACTAGGTAAATGCCGGCACTTAGAAATTCCAATTGTATTAATGACTTAAGTTGTTCTTGATTTGCAGATGTAAAGCTGTAAGACCTTGCTATAAACGTATGGTCGAAACGATAAAGGACCATGATGAAGCTTCTTGTATAGAAGATGCTTCTATTGGGGCTAGTACGGTAAGTGGCCAAAATAAAGTACCTACGTGAAAGCTTGTTGAACAGATCTGTGAAATAATACAAAAAGTTTGACCTTCGTTAATGATTAATACCTACTACTACTAATAATTAAAAATCATTGATTTCATGTCTCTGAAATGTGTATATCAAACGAGACTATTTCTAGACATAAGTATACTAAGAAAGTCATCGTGTTCGTCCCTGATTCTGGAAGTTTTTCTTCCAGATAACAGTATTTTTGAAAGCCATCAAGGAATTCTGCGGCAACATAACAGATATCATTAGTGACAAAGTAACTTATGAAGGGAGACATTTGTATGAGGTAAGTCTTTATAAATATGTAATACATACATAGTTCCTTTATGCCAACACTTCATGAATTTTGTATGAAATTCATGTTGGATAACATTATATTATGTATAAGTAGTATAAAATCATTATATCGTGTCTTCAGATTCTACAAGCTTCTGGTTTGAAAAGTATTTATCTTATAATTGATGCCATGTCGTACAAAACATAAAGCTGTTTACTTATAATGTCTACAGACTCAAAAAGCGTAATAATACGAGACAATCAACATCATCATCAAAGCTTATATCAGTCCACTGCTGGACTTAGGCCTCTCCTAGTGTTCGCCACTTTGATCTATCCTGGGCTTCTCGCATCCATGAGGCAATATTGTAGCACAAAAGTTCATAATGTTAAAATGTGTTCAGAATTGCTGTCCAGACTGTCTATTCTGATCACTTCATGTGGCACCTATGCCACTACGTATCGTAGAGAAAAAGGACAATCATCCGAAGATTTTCTGGCCCAGTGTTTCCTTGCTATTCATTGGTATCTAGCGTTCCTTTTTAATTATGAACATTAATCTGGCGAGGTAAACATATGTGCTTGCATTTCATATAACACTTGTTGTTATGTTTGTTCTGATTTCCATAAAACGTCACCAAGAATATTGTCTAACATTCATATTTGTACAGGTGACCATAAAAACCCCCAAATTGTTTGAAGATAGAGAAGACGACCGTCCCGTGATGGTGATAGAAGCCGGACAAGAGTCCGGCACGGAGTCTGTGGGCCTGGCCCTCTACTTGATAGAACAGCTGGTGTCTTGTCTGGAGAACCATGAGATGATCCAGAAGGTGCGATGGGTCATACTGCCGTGCACCAATCCTGATGGACAGGAGTACGCGAGATTTGTAAGTTTTCTATATATTACTTCAACCATCCAATCAATCTATCCAACAGCCTTAGTGAATTAGTACGTACACTGCTAAACGTAGGGTTAATTTGCGCCACATTTCTCTATCCCGCGCTTCCTTCATCCAGCCACTGCCAGCAGTTCTTCAAAGATGATGAGCTCTGGATATATTACTTGCTTGCATGTTAAGCTTTTCTTATCTTTTTTATTTTATTTATTTAGAATGGTCAACCAACAGTTTTCATAATGTTGCTTAATTAATTATAACATTCTAAGACAATATTTTAGCTAAATATAAAAACCAATTTACAGGTTGACATGAAACACCACATGACAAAAGAAAAAAAAAATAAACTTAGGTTCTACAGATTATTTTTTTATAAGTACTAGGTTTGATAGTCCGTTAATCTGGTCGAACAAAATGCTCGCCTGATTCTCCAAAAGGAGATGTTGAAAATATCTGTGTTACTACTATATTTATTCCTATGTTAAGTAAGAATATTCCGCGGCTGACAAACTATATAAGGCTATTTAAATCATTTGATATGTCTACCTAAGCTACAACGTGTTAATAAAAAACCTGAAATCCAGAATGGAGAGTAGAATCGATTTCAGTAATAAAAAAATTCAAAATTCTGTTAAATTTTACCAAAATATATTCACGCATAAATTACTTACGTGCATAATTAATAATTATCAGTGTTCGAAAGTTTTTAGCTGGGCTGTTAATTAGGCTGATATATACCTAAGCATTGTTGATGTGAAAAGCCAGACTAAACCATAGACTTCTTAATTCGTAACAAACACAAGAAAACAAAGGAAATTTTTTATTAATTTCATAATACTGTTATGAAAAAAAAGTTGGGCTATCTGAGCTTTGGAGCTTTTTCATTAACACGTTGGATCTACACATTAATTTAGAATCCGATCCAAAATTGGCTTATACTTCAATTTAAATAATTTGAAACAAATGTTATTTACTTTCTATTTTAATGATCGGTTGGCTAAATAAACTAAGTTCAATTAAATTAATTTTACAGCAACGAGTACAGTGGAGAAAGAATTTACGGCCTTCGGAAGACGACCTCAGCTATGGAGTTGACATAAGCAGAAACTTCGAAGGAGATTGGAAGTCATGCCCCACCGTCTCTTCCGGGTTTTCTCCCATATTCCCCGGGCTAGCAGCCGCTTCAGAAAACGAAACTGTCTTTGTGCAGGGCGTGTTGGCGAAGTACAGGAAAGAGATTAAAGCGTATTTGTCCATTAGAAGGGATGGACACTCGATATCTTATCCTTACGGGTATGACAGTGCCGGCCCGCCAGCCACGCCTCAATTAGAAAAAGCAGCTGGAGCTATAGCCGCACGAGTGAATCAGAGAGCTGGAAGTGTCCACTTGTTCACGAACCAGAGCATATACGAGCTGAACGGAAAGCCCCACTGCGGACACAGCGTAGATTACGCGCACCAATTCATCAACGTCCTCTATTCGTACGAGATGCGCGTGTTCCTAGGATCCGACAGCAGAATAATGGCCAAGTTCCAAACTTTGCCCCGCGGATACGACGGCGCATTACGAAACGGATATTACAGCGGTATTAAAGAACTCTACAACATCGTCGCTAAAGAGAAATCATTCAGGCATTACTAACTCGCCTCTTTCAACTCCCTCGCAGATATCGCCGTACAAAAGCTACCCGGAGAGTTTTCAATATATTTTACGTAACAGTTAGTTAGCTTATAATTTCTAAGGAGGGGTGGAAAGGAGACGCGACGGTGCCGCTCGTCAATCACCGGCGATGATGTGATTCAAATCGCGCATAAAAATCATCAATTGGGTCAAAATTATGTGCTCGGGTCGGCATCTATTACGATACAATATTTATTTAGTACATAATGGTATATCTACGTTGGAGGAGTCACTTTTCCACTTTTCGGTAGGATGTCGGTCATGCGCGGTGGCGGGTGCGCGGCGCGCGTGCGCTAGGGGTGGGGCCCGCGGCCGGTCGGCCCGCTGCCACTCTGTACTCGGCCGCGGCGGCGGCACCGCGTCTTCTCGACCACCTCTGCCAACTCCTGCCGTCCTAGTACCCGACTCGAAACTCTGCCGCCGCTCGCGCTAAAATTCGAACATTTTTATTCCTTCGTTCATTCATTTACGATTACGCATTTAGTTTTCCGTCGACAATTTATTTGCACAGTGTGTTTCTATTTTTATTAGTTCCGTTTTCAAAATAAATAAAAAAAGAAGAGAAAAAATTACCGTTTGATTGTTTTTCGTCATTAATTTTGTGTAGTAAAGCTAAAACTAAAAGCCGCCGTTCCTGCCGGTGCGAGATGTGAAGGTACGTATCGTAGTTTTCCTTTTCAGAGTGTATTGCGCGGAGTTGAGTGGAAGTACTTGGCTGAGCTGCCGATGGGCGGAAGGCGGCGCCGTCGGCAACAGGTTGCGCTCGGCAGATACGCCCGCCGACCTCCTCAATTCTATTACCAGATAATAAACCCCGAGCCGCTTTTTGCGCTAATTACCATCCAGGGACTTATAATATTAAATTTCTCGCTTCATTCAGCGAAAATTCTGCTGAAATATATTGTTTGCAACATGAAACGGGGGAATTATAAATGGCGAGGGATGGCCGGAGCTGCTAAATAGCCAGTAATTTATTATTGGACCTAATAAATTCGTTGAACGTTGCTTTTACTCAATTGAGGCTTAGGGGCCATAGGAAATGTCATTACAATAGTTATGTAAAAGTCTTTAGAACTTTATTTATTACGTAATAAGAGGGGTTAAGGCATAATATTCTTATTTGTTACAAAATTAGGAGGCTATTTAGAAAGAAACGTCATCAAGGATTTGAGAACCCTTACCAGCTTTGTATTTTCTTCTAGATATGACTAGTTATTATCATTCTACTGATGTATTTCTTCAAAATTAAAGATGAAGTACTAAAATTTTATAATCATTCCTCCTTTCGTGTTTCTGACATAATTCTAGAAAACTCATGTTCATGATTACCTGGACGACATTTATCAAGTCAGTTTCAAGTTTTATTGAAATGAAATTACAACTGCTTAAATAAATAAATATCTATCACATATTCTTTCTCGTTCTCAAATGATTTTAAAACTGTAATATAGAGCGAAAAATAAGTTCCTTTCCGAGAATGTATGACTAGTTTAGTTAAATATTCATTAAAATCTATGTAACACATGTAACAAATACTTTAGGACGATTCCCCTTTCACCAGGTGACAAACGCAGGTTTTCCTTGTTTTGTAAGGACCGGACGATAGGTAATTATGACAGAGTGCATCTCCCAGAATATCCAGACCAGTGTCAACTCAGAAAAGTTTATTTCCATAACTGACCCGACCGGACTCTCTCATTTAGTTTTCTTAAATTAATTAGTACTTGGGAATTCATAATATTTATAATCGTTAAAAGGTTTTGATTTTATCTAGGCAGTATGTGACATGTACGAGTAGCAACTCGTGAGAATTCTCGGAAAATAGAGCTGTAAAAATAATGTCGTAAATAATTTGGAACTAATCAATTCATTGAAAAAGTACGACGCGACGTTTAAAACAATCTAAACCTTTTCAATAAATTTAAATACCAAAATGATTACGACTTTGTTTTATATCCTAAATGAATTATATTTTATTAGTGTTTTATGTAAAGTAACAAAGTTGGTAGTAGGTTTTACCTCAATTTCTTTACCTGACAATACGACTCCTTCCAAAAATTTAATTCAACAAGTTATAATTTGAAATTCATTTCCTAAACTAAATATAATGTGGACGATTTCGGTGACGCATTGTCAAGCGCAAGGTTCCAGGCTTAAATTCTCGTGCGGTTAATTTTTTAAGTTAGCTAGGTTCAGAATATTTCAAGGGATGCCTCAGTGAAAGTTATCATCGTACTTTTAGCACAAGGCAAATTGTAACAATTATATCCTAGGACATTAATATAGTCCTTGGTTTATAATTAAAAAAATAAATTATATACTCAGCATATACGGTTAGCCTGTAACTTTCTCTTGTAACCATATTTAGACAAAAATAAAGATTAAACTTGGCATTAGATACTGAATACTTAAATAAGTGCAATACAGTTGCTGGAATATTTAATTGATTAATTCGTTGGAACATCTGATTTGAAATGATTTCAAAGTAAGAATCTTAAACTCTTGTGTCACTCGTGTAAGTCCTTAAAATACAATGTTGACATCGAAAACCATATTAGGTATATTGTTGCAAATAAATATTATTGTTAATATATTCACGAGTAGGTAATAATACTTTTGCCCAAAGAACACATAATAATATTCGTCACATGAATGTTTGTACATCAATCTTAAATTAAAAATCGAGGGATTATAGATGATCAATGTAAGTATATTAATATAAAGGGGTGTAAGGAAACGGCCTATCATCATTTCGCTCTAAGCCAACCTCAACTGCCCGTGGTGCATCCTGCCGAATAACAAACGAGACGTTGGCAACCGACTGGTGGCGGTATAACCAACATATTCTCATTAAAGGTGTAGCTAAATACAACAGACAACTGGAGAGACCTACGTCCAGCAGTGGACTACAATAGGCTGTTAATGAATATATATCTAAATGGGGATGGAATCCATGAAGTGTCGTGGACCGAAGGTAGTTCATAAGACAGGGCGGTCGACTACCAAATGAGCCACCGAGTTGGTGGTACAAAAAAAAATTTACATTACCACACTTAATTTTAGACATTATAAATTAATGCACATGTATATGGATATTGATGGTCACGGGCCAACTTGTCGTACGGTCCACTAGCAAATGAGCCACAGGGTTAATAGTACAAAAAAAAAATCATCAGCACCACGCTTAACATTGCATCGAGTGTTTTATATTAATATACACATGTCGATACCCATGTAAAGGTGCAGGATATTGATTGACACGGGCCAATTTGTCGTATCTCGCCCGGTCCAATTCCGCTAATCTGGAGGGACACTCGTTATTCTCATAACTAAAGTTTTGGAGTGGTGATAAGGGCGTATCGATCGGTCGCATTACGAAGTCGGTGCGTGTAGCGCGTTGGCAGATAAGACCATGCGGGTACTTATATCACTCCCACATCGGCGGTTGCACCTCGACAGTTTTTTGAATATTAAACATGTGTTCGCCTTTTTGAGATACGTTAACGGTAATTTTACCACAGGTTAGTATAGAGTTCGAGTGAAGTTAGTAGTTACGGTCGGCTTAATACAAGTGATGTAGACCTACGATTTAGACCAATATTTGCAAAAGGTAAACAGTTCGACAGCGGAATACATTCGGTCTGACATAATTTTAAAATATTAAACATTTGAATGAATGTAATGTCTATGATAAATTAAATAAGCTATTTCGACAAATAAACTTGGCGCCCAACGTGGGGCTACCTAAGTTACTCTTTCACCATCATGTGGTGTTTCTTAAAAAGGAAATTATGCATAATTGAAGACTTCATATTATGTTTAAAGAAATTACCTTCATATTTCTGTACCTACTCGTAGGTCTATCGTCATGTCCATGTTATGTTCAAGTTGAGACCAACCGGGTTATCTTATTTTTTAAGGACAACAAACAGTTACATATTTGCTTATTATGGTAAATACTAATTAAAACTAATGAATCAAATGTACAACCAACAGCGTCATACACCGATTTAGTATAAAAATGATAAGAAAATAAAATTACATAAGAATAAAAAGCTGAAATCGATTATAACGACAAAACGTGGACGATAAATGTCAGAAATAAATATATAGTTACGTTAATTATATTATGTATTGACCAACGTAAATGAAAATAGGAAAAAAATATGAAAAAAGGTAGATATTAACACACTAAACGCATTAATAACAAACGACCAAGAACACGCTGCATGTTTTCTTTTAAAAATAAAACACTTGATTAAGAAGGTTGACCACAACTGATAAAATTGTTAGAATAATGCCCAAATAACGTGCACTTTATTTTAACATAATAAATAAAATAACCAATACGTTTTTTTTAATTTAAATGACTTCTCTGCAACGTGACGATAAAAATTATTAAGTGATTTTTATAAAACATAATGACTACTCAATAATATTTTAATATTCATTGCCTTAAATGATAGTAATTGAACGTAGAAGTTACAATGAACAATTAATTGACTATCCTAAAACTCTATACTACAGGTACTTCAAAGGGTCTAATATTCTCAACCTTATACTAATATCAAAGTTGACCGCATGTTGTGTTGTAACCAATTAGAAATTACCCTTAATTTTACTTGTGAATACATATTTAACGTGTTACAAGCAGTTCTTTTTTTTTATAGTGGCTCGACATATTGGCTTCCCTACGCCTGATGGAAAGCGAAAGAGAAGCCCAAGTCGCTGTGACAACGGGCAAGTAACTGTTCAGTTGCCACCGCCATACCGGACCAACCCTAACCCCCCACGAGCTCCGGAAACCCTACTCACCGGCAGAAACACGACCCAGAGGTCATTTGACTGCGGTATTCTATAGGGTGGAGGTCCTTCCCCGGACGGGCGGCTCAATTCGAGCGATTCGCTATGCCCTACCTCAAATTAAGACTTTAATGAAGCACTTTTAAAATCGACGATATAAATGAAAAATAATGAAAATGATTCCACCGTCGGGTTCGGTAAGTTGCTTCTATCAAAAAGTAAGAACCGGCAAGAAACTCAATATTCTATATCTATGTGTATATTAGCATTCTAAATAAATTTTCATTTCTCTAAAATTATGCAAAAGAAAATGATGGGTGCATATGAAAAATAAATTAAATTAAAAGTGCTAGCAGATTAAATATATAAAACAAATAATACCAAAAAACAAGAAACTACTCTTCCATTTCTCTTTCAGCCGCAGAATATCACACAACAGACTCTAGCATGCGTAATATGAAAACAGTTCAAAAGCCAGACAAACAGCGGAGTTCATTTAAAACGAAGTTAGAGAGGATATTGGATTTCTAACTCCTCGCCCACCTACGAATTCCATACGGCCAATTTAGTATTAAGCTTGTCCGCGGCGAACCGTGCCGGGGTATTAAAATTTGAAGCGTTGAAACTTACCTCCTTTTAGTGTTCATTATGGTGAAAAGTTGGCGAAAATTCATACAAGTCTAAGTTCTAATGAACACGACCGACGAAGTTGGAGGGATGTAGCGATCGCTCCCAGCCCGCGTCTTTTTGTAAGAGGTACACATAGCTTTGTTTCTCTTAAAATGGTAACGGCTTTTCGTTTTGGCTTCACATGAAAGGCTCACTTTGGTAACGGGACATTAATTTGGTGACCGCTAGGGTAAAGTGATGTCAAGGTAGTTTTGAAAGCTGTGACAAAATTCAAATTGTGTCCATGATTCAAGGACAGTTGGCTTCGTAGTAGGGTGAGTGATTAAAAATCTCAATTGGCGGTGCCGGTGGCCCGAAGCGAAAGACAGAAGTACTTAAGTATCCCTAATCGAACTGGTTATCTATTAATAGAACAACAAAATAACTCTACACCGATATTTTATTAACCGATATTACGTTTGGTCTAAAAACAGTAGGCCGAAACGATAGCCTGCTGATTGAATTGGTGCCGACGGAACAATTGACTGAATATCTGTTTACAAAAAAAATATTAACGAATTTTGACTTTGACTTAACCGACACCGACCTTTTCTATGTAATAGAACATCAATGCCATAAAAACTATGAACTAAGTACATATGCTCGGTAAATTGTTTTATACTGCCGCTAAAGACTAAAATATCAATACCAAATTCATCAATCGTAAGATATACATATAAAGCCGTGCTAATACCCCTAGTCAACAATGACAAGTTAATCTTAGGCAAACCTAAAAAAGTCCAACATACTTAAAACAAACGTCAGAGCAATATCCTCAATTCTTCAACAAACTGAGCACAAGCGGTAGATATGACAAGTTTGCCCGAGAAAACAACACGCTTCGAATGGCGAATTTAAATCCAATTAAAGTCTTTTCAGACTCCATACAAAGTTTTGAATGCTTTCAACTGAGTGTGTGTGCTCGTTGCTCCAAAACGTCTCGCGCCCAGGGGACAAGTTGCCAACTTGGAACCACTCAAAACTAATTTCACTCAAATCCTACGGAGGTTTCGTTTTCAGCAAACATTTAATTCAAATCTGTGGAGTTCGAACAGAACCACTATCTTAAAAATGATTAGATGGAGATTCTTTAAAATATTCTTTGTTTTCGAATTTCTCTCGGAATTTGAACACTGTTAAATTTTGAGTGGATATAGAATTCAGTATAACAGAAATATATTTAGCTACGCTGCTATGTACGAGTATATAGATAAGAAATTGCAGCCACAACATAAAAAAATGTACTAACCTGATATGTTTGATATATGTCATACTATTTAGGTTAGGTAAGTGGCTTCAGATGACAACTATTTAAAAGAATAGAAAATAACTGCCAGCTTGATTCAAATGTAGGAAATGCAAAATAGAAAGCATTTGTACAAAAAAAATTTCATCATAATGATCATCGGCTTGCACATAATTTTTCAAATCATTTATAAATAAATAACTAGTTTATTAATGTAAAACAGTACCTTCATTATATTTGCAATGCCCATTTATTATTATTGCTACAAAAATTTAAATATAAGTTTCCTAAAAGTAGCATTATTTCCCCTCCGGCACCAAGCCAGTAGGTATAAATTGGAACAAAATCCCCGCGACACAAGACAATAAGAAACGACGAGGTTCACCCGCGGTAGACATTAGCTCCGTTGTTATTCTAAGTGGATTAAGGCCAGCGCATTTCAGATCTGGTTAAGCCCGAATTCAACATTAAGTCTGACAGAAAGCTTACGGAAGGTGGTTGCACTTTGTAACCTGAATACTTAGGACTGTGCCTTAACATTGTTCAGACAACACAAAGAAAAACAATTACTTCTTGTAAGAAAAAGTAACGGAGCTAAAATCGTGCCTTGCGTGATCGCTTGGTTTTAACAGGGAAGCGTACTTGTAAGTGATTTGTTAATTAATGAAGCTGATAGCACGATATATCAATAATTTTGACAGCCAAGAAGTTCAACACCACTTCATAAGGGTCAAATTGTATTAAAGGAAAACACGGCGCGCCGTAATAATTCACTTGTTGGTTCCACCCGATTAAGTCATCAAGAGCTGTCGAAGTATCGGACCCCACCTTGCAAACATAAGCTCGGGAGGGCGTGTTCCAAGCAAACTCATTAGATAAATGAAAGAGTTCACAAAACATGATGATCGGTTCGCTGGCGTCGGTCCGGCATGATTGATCGAGTTCGCAAGTGACGCAAGTTCCCCTTGCTCATAAGAAAATATACGCGCCGGTGTTGAGTTACCCATTTATTCTCTTAAGTCGAGTGTATTTGAGTTGCGACGCGATATCGCGATCGCGATGCGAGTAATAAATTACATAAGGAGTGTCTCCGTTTCGAGTGTCGAGCTAGATTTGATTGTCGACGTTTTCCGATTTCTTATGAAAGGGGAACTCGTGTAATAGGCTTCGTTTTCATATAAAAGTCAATTCAACGTAAATATTGCTGCAATAAAAGGATTTTATAATAAGTGGATAGATTTTTTAAAAGAAATTTAAGGTTTCAAAGGAATTCATACATAATATAATGACAATAGGACTAAAGGCGTACGTAAGTATGCTGTTATAAGTATCGCATGATATTTGAAGTGTTTAAGTAAAAGCTATATCCATAGATCATAGCGTTTTGATGATGGGTTATGATTAATTTAGAAGGTTTACCAATATCTAAGTTAGTTATTGCTTCCCATTCTGAAATGGCTTCCTCATACTGAAAAGTCATTATATTTATTTTGAATAAGTTATTCAATTTAGGGATCGACCCCCTGAAAAACAGGAGCAAGTTTATGAAAACATCATTCCATATTCATATTGTCCCTCGTGTTTGCTTACGTGCCGACAACACGAGACTATGCCGCTTGTCAAATTACCCACTGCCCTTACGCCTGGGGCTATTGCAGTGAGAGAAAATGACTATTTCTCAAGTGCCATTATTTTTTCTTGCGTTAATATTTTGACTAATTTATACCTACTCCTACTATCATTTTACAAACATTTGTGTGCATGAACATGTCTGTTTGTATTGGTCTGGGTGTTTTCTATGTACATATAATATGTATTTATTTAGAAAAAAAAATATTTAAGTAAGTTTATCAGTTGTCTAGTACCCATAGTACAAGCTTCGGCTTAGTTTGGGCCTAGATGGCGCTGTGTAGCATGTCTTGGCATGTCTTGGATTCACAATCTAGAGCAGCTTCGATTCACCGACTATTCCATGTGATGTCATCTTACCAAGGCATTCTGGTTATCCTTGTAAGCATTCTTATAAACACTACACTATGTCCTCAACATAGTCCAAGCAAAATATGTCATATTTGATTATAAATAACTTGGTTCAATTAAAAATTTAAAATTCTTATACAAATTTAAAAATAAACAACGAAATTTACGCAGAAAAGAAAGTAGGGTTATTAACAATTATACATCTACAGCTACCAACCAGCTACTAGCTTATCTACATATATAATATACTACCTGTGCCAGCGGCGTCGCTCGCGTGGATATTGGGTTTCAAAAATAACGGACTTCCATATAATACCCATCTATACCTTGTGCCTAAGTTTTAAGTTAGACCTCTAGCAATACATTGGTGAAAACCGCATTCAATTCTATGCAGTAGTTTTCGCGTAATGCGCGTTCAAACATACAGGTTTAAATTTCTCGCGTTTTCCCAACACTTCCCGTCACTGCTCCGCTCCTATTGGTTGTAGCGTGATGAAAAGTATCCTATAACCTGCCCAGGAGTATGAAGAATAATTGTACCAAGTTTCGTCAAAATCTGTTCAGTAGTTTTTTTTTCTATAACGAACATACAGACAGACAGACAGACAAAAATTTTACTGATTGCATTTTTGGTATCAGTATCGATCACTTATCACCCCCTGATAGTTATTTTGAAAAAATATTTTATGTACAGAATTGACCTCTCTACAGATTTATTATAAGTATAGATAAATGTTTAACCCAAATAAATAGGTACGACAATTCTTTTCAAGCACCTCATTCCATTGTAATTCAAGTAGGTACACATACACATCCAATTATTTCATAATGCAATGTCCCATAAATCTTCATGTAATGTGAATGAATGCTAGGGATGCTTTAAAAGTAAAATAAACTATAGCAGTAGGAACGTACTTGACCGGTAGATTTGATAGCACTCGTAATATTCGTCAACTTCTGAAAAGCAAACTCAACAAGCGTAAAAATCTATTCCGTAGGCCCTTTATGGTTTTGTACACGTTATACTATAGTCGTTTTGTTTGGGGACGAGGAAGGATCGAGGATTGAGTGATTTTAAGAGAGGTAGGGCATAGCGAATCTTCGCTCGAATTGAGCCGCCCGTCCGGGGAAGGACCTCCACCCTATAGAATACCGCAGTCAAATGACCTCTGGGTCATGTTTCTGCCGGTGAGTAGGGTTTCCGGAGCTCGTGGGGGGTTAGGGTTGGGCCGGCATGGCGGTGGCAACTGACAAGTAACTGACCAGTTACTTGCCCGTTATCACAGCGACTTGGGCTTCTCTTTCGCTTTCCATCAGGCGTAGGGAAGCCATTATGTCGAGCCACTATAAAAAAAAAAAAAAAGATTGTTATCGTTCGTACGTGTACTACGTACGTGGAAATTTGCTTGCGTTGAAATTGCATGAAGGTTCTTATCAGGCGCTTTACAACTGATGCTACATGTCTTGAATGGAACCTCGGCTTGAATAAAAAATAATATACATAATGATACTAATATAAGTGTATTGTAATTAGTTGCGATCTTTAACTATGGAATTTATTTGGTTATAAAATCTAAAAGAAAGCTAAAAGAAAGAAAAAGCTTTCTAAAAAAAGTAATAACGCAACGTTGCAAGGCGAGCTTAACTTTAATAATTATGGAATGCTCATAGTACGCATTAATAAATTTTCCGGGCCTTAATAAAGCTTAATTTAAACATGATTGTATGCCTACTAAAGTTTTTATACAATCAATCAATCAACAGTCTTGGTCCGTCCACTGCTGAACGTAGGCCTCCTTTAATTCACGCCACATTTATCTATCCCGGACTTCCCCATCCAGCAACTGCCAGCAGTTCTTCTAAGGTCATCCGCCGAGTTTGTACAAAAATACGAACTACTTAGCTACAAACTTAGCTATCACCCACATTTCATTTGAGTTATGTAATTGGTATACCTACTTTATAGCAGCCACATTTATACTCGTACAATATCGTCTCCGGAAGTTTTAAAAGACAATTCCAATTTCCATGACATGTGTTTTGACAAATGAGAATCTCGACGTATACGGAGAAGTGTCCGAGAAACAGCGGAAATGGGGTCCGGGGCGGTCGGAAATCGGCGCTGTTGGCACTCAAACGGTCGACCTAACATCGACATCGGGGACAAATAGCTTGTCAGATAGACACGTTTGTATAAAAGTGTACAGCGAATCAGTTCAATCTATAAAAACCGGCCAAGTGCTAGTCGGACTCGCGCACGTAGGGCTCTGTACCACTATACAGCTAAAGCTAATTTTTCTTTGAGTTGATTGAACGAAAAAAATTAAGTAATTTGATTTACAAACAATTTTAAAAACAAAACTTCTGTCTAGATCTCATTCAAACCAATTTTCGTTAGTAGGTTGCATAGTAATACACATCATTTATTTTGTTCAGTTTTATCATTCCCATAATTTAAACACACATTTTACCACTTTCGAAGAGTCTCCCGCGTAGACTATTCAGTTTAGAAAAAAAATATGTTAGAAAGCTCAAATCATTTTAAAATACCTATCTATATGATGTTTGAAGAAAAAGAAGAAGAAAGAAACTTTTGACGATTCGTAAGTGCTTTTTAAGGTATAAGCTTACAAACAAAGATTTCATTGTTAGTTTGTTTTGTCTGAACAATAAGTCATAAACTTACAATTTATAAGAGATTATGTTAACGAAAATAATGCAGCCAAGACAAAAACAATGTCTGGAGGCAAATTTCAATTGCCCAACTCATTAAAACAGCCATAAAGTTCGCAGTTTATTGGCTACTTTAATTTCATTCGTACAAAAACAAATGCTTTGGTATAGTACCTACCTACTAATGCAAATCCGATTAAAACCAGGTAATCCCGTGAGTAAGAACATCCGTTACAGAGAGCTTCGATTGAGACTCACTTAAAAATACACGCTTGCACCTCATAAAAAGGCAAACGGCAATCTGCACCGCCCATAGGGAGTTTAACAGCCGTGAAATAATTCAAAAGAGCACTCGTTAAAACAGCCAGAATTTACTAACCACAGCTCGCTTTATCACCTCAACTCAGCTGCTTTACGGCAGATCTGCGATGCGCCGGCGACCGTAAACTTCAACATTCATAAACGCGCACTTTCGCTGACATGGAAAATAGTTTACAGGCCGTCTATACACGTTACAGACTCTGTTTATCCCCACTTTACTGCGCGATAGCACCCGTCTCCTCTAATCTGACAAATAAAACTTTATACGCTATTTTTAGGGGGCATTTTACGGTTAACAGTTTGTAGAATTAAACTTTAAATGGTTAATGAGTTGTTTGCGAAAAGTGCGATTAAAAGTTTTAAGATCTTTTTGGGTCGTTATTGTCGTCTAAGTCAATTAATCAGCTTTGCTTAGGTTTAAATGTAACGTTTTCATGGGTCTAGGAATTGAAAATGTTGTTCAAAGTGTGTCTTAGAGTGAAATGCTGGATACACAATTGCATAACCTTAATCGAGATGAAATATTTGTACTTCTCAACGACTGATATTGCGAAGTCAGCACTACTTGAAGTTATAATGAACTGGAAGTAAGAGGTGCTCATCGCGACTTCACATGAGAAGTAACAATATCGTAGCAGGTAGGTATGGGTTTATTCGCCCTCGTGGAACGCAATAATCGCACTTTCTAAGTCACTTAACGTGAACTGTCTTCGATGTTGCGGTGTCGCGCACCAGACTCAGATTCGAACGATGCCAAATAAACGTTCGATATAAGCAATATCGTCGGCGTTTACGCTCCCCTGTCGGTGGAAAAACTCTTATTGTACAATAAAAATGTTATGAGGTAACTCTATTCAATGAACTCGTCTGTTATTGAAATCGGCGTTTCGGTTAAAGTAGCCTTTCTTGTGAGACCGGGAATAATAAACAGCGGGGGTTGCTCCTGTATCGAATCCTTTATTGCCCTCTGATTGCTTTCTTCGAGGTTTTTTTGAAGCCACAATGCGTGATTAGCCTCAGTGTACCTTCTTTTGGACGAAGTGAAAATTCTGTAAAAATATCAGGAACTTACACTCTTTTGGGCCATTACAGTAAAAAACCTTCTTCACTGGTTGTAATTCTTGATTTATATAGATTCTATTTATACAATTCTTCGAAACTTTGCAATATCATCGGGTTAGTTGCAGTCAAGCAAACCCATTTTGACGAAAAACAAAATTACTCAAAATCATATTGGTTTAACTAAAGCTCTTTTAAATTACTTTCAGAAATGCTACAAATAAAGACACAAAACCGGAACGTAAACTGACGTGGATGCAATTCCCGAAAGGATGCGTGCTTCTATTTCCCCGTCCGTATGCGAAGTCAATATGTCGTAGGGGATGAGTTATTTTTCCATAATTCTGGCGGCGTCGGGGCGTCCGGAGAATTCCCAAATAAATAATAAATAAATACGACGGCTCGCTTAGACATGCCACCGCAGAATACTGTTTGGGTATTAAGGGATCCGTGTGTTTCTTGGCTGTTGTAGATTGGACATATTTTAACACACAATTTATTCGTTAAGGTTTTCAATACGAGTTTCAAATGCTTTCGTGATTCTTCAAGAAACAGAGCGTAAGTGTTTAGTCTAGTTTTAGTTCAAAGTTTTATTTTCAAGATACATTGTTTAAATTAGGCACTGAATCCCACACTAGAATTCCCTGTGTTGTGGGATTCATATTTTCAAAAACGGAGCCAAAGAAAAATAAAATAAATGACTGTTTAGATGAAATTTGTTTGTGTGTGTGTTTTAGGGTCTATTATTTTTATAAGTAGGTAAAAAGATAATAGGCACTTACAAATTTACCATTGTACCCCGTTCGGTTTACTACGCTATTTACTCTGAATTATATGTAACATTTCCTTATTTAAATAATCTCTTCAAAAAAACTTCATGGCCAATCATTCATAATTTTGGGAAATTATTTTTCCTTACCACGTCTTGCCAGTAATAAAAAAGTTCGCCGATAGGGATAGGTGGCAAAAAGGCAAACGCCCCCATTGATACCTCACTCGCAGGTTCCCGAATTCGAGAAGTCATCTGTTCCGTTATTTACTGAAGCTCTTGGGAGTCCATAAAGTTTGGACGCGGATCCAGACTCCGCCGGGTATGTGCTGGGCGGGAGTTGCGTTCGAAAACTTTCGCATTTTAAGACGTTATTTAGTTTCACCGCGAGCCTGGGGGTGAACGTCGGTAAATTATTAAATTTTCGAACAAACTCAAACAACGTTTAATAATAGAGCAACCGTTGAGAATGCACTGACGTGTTGTGTACGTGCTCGCGGTACGTGTAGGAGTTGTTTATTTGTGGGAAATAAGTATGACGTTTTGGTGAAGTCATGACAGAAATGTTGGGGCTGTTGTAAAACAGTCGCTTAGATCCCTCAAGTATTCATGTTATTAAGGTTTTTTAACCACCTACTAATCTACTATCAAGGTTATGTACTATATTGTACTACATACGTGCCGTCTCCCATTATACCCAGTTCCGCGATAAAGTATTGGATACATGGGATACTAAATTCTCCCTGTCTGCAATCGAACTTTCAGAATTTTATTTCTTTAGGCGAAATCCATAGAAATGCAGTAGGTATGTAATCGATGTGGTTAAACAATAATAATGAGGTAAGGGGGCCAGGTAAGGTAAGGGGCCAGGGAAAAGTAAGCGATCCGTCCGAAACGAACGATCGTTTTCGTTTTTTGTAGTAGGGCCTCAGAAACAAGGAAACGAAATTGAGACCCTCATAAAAACATTCTTCATATTGTTTTGGACAATACTAATGTGGCTTTATTGCAAAATTGAAAACTTTTACATTTTTAAGACAAAGTTGCCGATCTTTTTTGGCCATAATCTGGCTAAACCTTATTGAAGAATCCCTTGTCCACAAGGACAAATTATTTGAGTCATAATATCAACGTGCATCAAACAAGGGGCACCAACCTGCGGGAGTCTACATTTTTATTAAGACTCGGCCTCTATCAGGCGAACGAATTAAAGATTGTCAACAGATTTATTACTCGCTCCAGTGAATCCGATGCTGAGTTCCCTCGGGAAATGACTACTTATTAAGAATAGCATTAGGGATGGCAACCTGAATCCTATTAATTGAGAAACCGATGTTTTTTAATTAAAAATCGAAATGAAATTATGTCGATCGAATCATTATTGAATATATTGTATTCTGAGGTGATGGCTTATCTCCGAATCCATAGAGAAATATACTTCCAGATTTCAAATCATGTATTTTCATAGTAGTGTATAATTTTTATGCTAGGCTTCAATATTGAGCAGGGCACCCTAATTTTAGGGTGATTACTATTTATCTGCTCTTTTAGATTGAATCGTTTGTAATAAAATAGATACAATACCTACCTAAACTCATTGTATTTTTTTAATATGTTGAAGAGTTTGCTTTATTACCCTGCTCAATATTGAAGCATAGCATAAAAATTATACACTACTATGAAAATACATGATACATGAAAGCAAATGCTTTACAAAAAATCTTTTTAAATCACCGCATCAAACTTCATTCATAGAATTTCAGTCCTACCTCAAAATAATTGTCATCCCTAAATAACATTCGTGCTTCAGGTTTCTGCCTAAAATTGTTTTGCTCGATGAAATTGGCTTTCAGATACGACTGACGAAAATTAAAATCGATATTTCAGCTCAAAATAGGTCAACTGGAATCGATACAGCACTCTTATTATGCATTGCGTGCGATAATACTTTTTTATTCGCGCCATAAATAATATCTCTCTATCTAACGATAAAACGCTATGCACAATGAGTTTTGTGCAATTAGTATTTTATTCGCTTAGCAATAAAAACTATTTATAATGGAATTGAGTAAAAATGTTTTACTTACCAATAGTTGTGTTTTCTTTTTTTTTTTGTTTATTTGCCAAAATTTTATTTTTTGTTTTCTTTGTGTCCAAATAAAGTTCTTTCTATTCTTTTCTAAAAACTAAAACCCCAATTTCTATCCAAACCTCGATAGGTTTGGATAGAAATTGGGGTTTTAGTTTTCTTACCTTTATATCTTTCTGACCTTTTTTAATATAAAAAGGGATTCTCATTTTAAGTCCAGGCGCCACCATAATCAATATCCGCTATCGCCATATTTTACACAAGACTCTTGAGAATCTTAGTCTTAAAACTTCAAAATAAATGCGATAGTTTGGTAGGATGGATGCTTGTTACTCCATTACTCGAAAACTACTACAGATTTTAATGAAACTTTACATAGTATAGTTTAACCATCAAATTAACTTAAAGGCCATAATTTATAATAAAATAAATAAAGATTATTATTTCATATGTCATTATAATTCTTTAAAGAATAGCTACACAAATACACGATAATGTCATTCTCAAACTTTTAAGTCTAATTTATCTTGTTGGCAATTAAATTTCATTACTCAAAACATTTCAATCAAGACCCCGATACAGTGGCCTGAATGAATTATTTTGTTGGGCCATACCGCGCCAGACGAGGGACAAAGCTGCACACAATGACCATTAGTCGGGATCTGTTAGGACTTAGCCGAGCCTAGCCTATTCAAAGGGCTTACGGGCCGGGGTGGCACAAACTGGCCGAATATTCGGAACTTGCGATGATATGCTCGTGACGGAAGGTTAACGTATCGAGAAATAGCGTGCATGGTATCTATTGAAACATACACGATGTTTGTAGCTTTTGAATCAATGCATTTTGAGTGTTAGACTGTTTATCAAAGTTAATTGAAAGGCTATAAAGGTTTAGATATAACATAATATGTCTACGCATGTAGATAGATACTGTATTCTTTCTGAACCACTTTCATTCAAAACCACTGCGCGACCGTTTCAGGCCGCGAAACCAGAAGTTTTCAATTGTGTTTGGAATTCCCACAATTCAAATGCTACTACTCCACGTTAGCATTCCAGGCACAGTATGTATGTGAGGTGCAACGACACGAGTTAAGTAGTAATTTACCTCAAGTTTTAACCAACTTAATTATCGTACTCCATTTACTTTAGGAAGCGATGCATCCCTAATTAAATACACACAGCAATAGAATACACGAAACACAACCCTCACTGAAACCCATTAGAATAAAGACTAACCAAATGCAACAGACAACTAAACCATCTAAAGCAGAAACTAGGCTATTAGCCCACGCGGCATAAAACGCAGAGCGCCGTAAAGTACACATGTTGCCCCGGTGACTGCTCGTTCATGACTGAGGCCGCCCGGTGCAAATTGTAGCCCGTGAATGCGGGTAGTCGGACAAAACCCAAATTACGGGTAAATGGGCCGGCGTAATTTGCACATTGCTACCGAAAGGACTTAGACGTTATTTGTTGAGCAATGTTACGGATATTATGGAGGATTTTAGTTGTGATACTTGTGTTCTACTGTAGAGAAATTAATCTTTAGTAGAGGATAATAATAACTAAGTTTATTAGATACGATTATCAACCTTAATTTTAAAGGTTGTTATTTCGCGAGGAAAATGTTCTTTTATAATATTAAAATATAATAGAAAATATTTTGTATTATATTACAAAAACCACCGATTTAGAACGGATTGTAGACCAGCTGGCATGTGATACTCTTGTACTACTAACAATATAATAAATAACAATAATGTTCTAAATAAGTTATCACTTGTCTAGTACCCATAGTACAAGCTTCTTTGTTTGAGACTAGATGACTCTGTAGGGCCTAATGTCTTGAGTTATTTATTGTTATTATCATTGCCCCACAGATAAGCAATTAGCTGGCCTCTCTACCTAAATACATGTTATCAGAAAAGAGAAAGTTATCAAACATCTTACAAGTTATTTTTACTATTCTTATTTACTATTTGATTGAAATAATACTTAGTACCTAAGGTGTAAGCTAGCTTACGCTTTTTCATGAAAAATGAAAAAAGAAATGGATTAGATTTTCATCTCCCTTGTTAACCTGCCTATAATTAGGCATGTAGAAACATATTTTACAACAATTTCCATCTGAATACGTCAGAAATTCATAAGTCAATGTACACAGTTCGTCTTGTTCGGCGGTCGTGTGCGCCCTAATAGGGTATTATGAACTTCTGCCAAGAACCGGGGTAAGGGTCCTTGAAGGGACCCCGAAGGCGCGGGGAGGGACGGCATTTGAGGCATCTCCTCGGTACTAAGCAAGGAGGAGATTACAGATGGCAAGATAAGCCCCGAATTAGATACAGCAAATTTTGTATGAAGTTCTAAAGATATTAAGCGCGTATCTTTGCTTTGAGAATAAAATATAAGGTGTGTTTTACAAAAATCTTTTGAGCGAGCGTTATTCATTGTTATTTGAGTATCGTCTTTGAGATTCATTAATTTTGTTGATGATGATTTGAAAATTAGATGTTTAAAGATGAGCCATTAAAGTGGACTCGTGGAATGTGCATACCATAATTAATGGCAGGAAATCTTAATAAACCAATTACTAAGATTTTTTCAATTTCGACCTAAAGATCAGGCACTACTGGCTTCGTGCTGGTAGCTATTAACATAAGATTCATTTCCTAGGTGATAATGTGTAAGAATACATAAATCCATATTGGTGTTTTTTTAGATAATTCGTTTTCATGACCCACTTACCACGGCTAATTCCAAGTAACAGCTGTTCACAATACTTCAAATGTTTTTAAATAAAGTTCAGGGGTAACGACCTCAGTTACATCGCAGAGCTGAATGAAACAAAACAAAAATTCCGTAAAACGAAATGCTTAGCTTTTCACTGGAAAGTAAAAACTCGCAAGCTTTAAAAAGAAACAATGAAATCGTTGGCGGAATACACGTTCCAAGAAGAGTTGTTGGAACAAACGATCGCTGCGGCATGTTCGCGAAGTTTGGTACACCCGGGGCGGTTTGGGAACAACCAAAAAATGTTCCATAAACAACAATTACCGACTGCGAGACAGCGCTTTTGAAGGTCAATTTAGATAATAAAAGAACCAGAAAGGAGGTGACTGAGCTTCATCATAAAATTTTTTTTGCAAATCCTACATTTACATAATTTGTCGTAAAGACTTATTAGGTATGCTCTATTCTAACTCGGCCTATAAATAAGGCAATTACCTACCTATACTCGTAGTTGAAATATTAGTATAGTCCAGGCTATGTTGATTCAAAGACTTAGGAATGATCTTAGTAGGTGTGAAATCACAATGAACAAACATGATGTATCGAAAGCATGATGTCATTAACGATTTCTTTATGAGTTTTTTTTCTATTATGTATATCTACTTTACTACGTAAGTAGGAACTTTTATGTATTTTTATGGTGTACATAGAATAAAGAGTATCTATGTATAGAAGTCATAGATACCCTAATGTCCGCAGAGCGGTTTGACAGCCACTATGTTAACCACAGCTAATGGTGTATCTACATTTTCTTTTTCTTTAGTAAAATCTCACAGCTAGTAATTAACACATTAACCCGTCAATGTGAAAGTGTACATATATATCAACCAATAAAATGCCTTCATCAATAACATATTACGATCTCATTAATTCCAATCTCACAGTTACATTTAATTACAGCGTATGTACCTACGTTTCGCGGACTCCGATTTCCCGACACGTTACGCTGAGCCGAAAAGCGGGCTCATAAAGCATTAAACGTCTGAATTATAAACAGGGCCACACAATTACTGATACGGCATCCGAGCTTACGGAGCCTAGCCGAAGGCGCTCGCTCGCAAAAACAACTGCTCCACGATGTTCTTAAATCTCAATTAACGTTAAAACACTGTCCCGAGGCCTGCACGTACACTAAATTAAATTAATGGCTTCACATATTGCAACCGCGGTCCGACCTGAATTAATTGCTTCTTTTTCGGTCTTTTTCTTAGCCAGGTTAAATGTTTTAGTGTGTTTGTTTATTTAGAGGGCGGGGCGAATTGAGTTTAACCATTATGCATTGAGGGCTTACGAATACATTTGTTACTGAGGGTCCATTAGCCTGGCTTAATGTTGGTTTGACGCTTCGGAGGCAATAAAGTGGAGCTGGCGACTAGCTTTTTTTTAAGGATGTAATTGGTTTCTTGCTTTGAATTGTTAGCTGTTTTTCTTTAGCTCCACTACTTGCTCAGGGAACGCTTTGTTTAGACATTAACGCGATCTGTTGTGCATTTAAAATACTTTAACTTTTCTTATAGCTTTGGAGTGTTATTAACCTACCTACTAAATTAAGGATACCGAACTTTAAGGAAGCTATTTTCCCTTTTCATGAGAACATATTTGGTTAATAACACGTTTAATAGTGACACCGCCCCCTACTTAATACGGCTTGATTAAAAACATATGACCCAAGGTTTACCTACTTTTATAACCTACTAGCTTTTGCCCGCGACTTCGTCCGCGTGGCGTGTTTTTTCATACAAAAGTTTTTTCCCGCTAACTCCCGTTCCCGTGGGAATTTCTCAAAATACAGCCATAACTAAACTTTATATTTACTAAGGTACCTGCATGCCAAATTTCAAGCGTCTAACTTAAGCGGTTTAGATTTTTCATACAAAAGGATTTTCCCGCTAATTCCCGTTCCCGTGGGAATTTCGGGAATTCCTTTCTTAGTGCACCCCTACGGTACCTAAGCTACGTCCCTTCCAAATTTCAAGTGCCTACGTTTAGCCGTTTGGGCTGTGCGTTGATATGTCAGTCAGTCAGTCAGTCAGTCAGTCAGTCAGTCAGTTTCTCCTTTTATATATATAGATTTTCTTCACCGTTAATAATTGTCAACTAGAAGGTTTGATATAATTAAGGGTCTAAGACTAAAAGCCCTTTTAGAATCCATATTCAATGTGTGTATCAGTTTCGATCCTGGAGGAAAAAAATCATAATAAAGCCCATGAACGTACTCTTATGAACCGTATAAACTGATGACAGGAAGGGCTCGGCAACAAAAAAGTATGATTTTTTTTGCTATCAAAAATTCAATCATGTTAATTTCTCTGAAAAAAAATTAAAAAGCTCTAAATTCTTCAAAACATTACACTAATGGTATAAGAATAATAGTAAAAAGTGTGATTTATTAAAAAAAATAAGTGTATGATTGCTTATTAGAGGTTCAATCACCTCTTGAACTGCACGCCAATTGGACTCCAACCATTCTAAATCAGTCGTTTTTGTATTATAATAAAAAAATACCTTTTCTAATATATTGTACTATAGAGTCGCCACGGAAGGTTGTATACGAGTTTTAATTATTATTATTAATAGTTCGGTTAATGTAATCATTTATAATGGTAAGCAGAATAGCTACGTACCTACAGTCAACTTTAGGAAGCGAGGATTCGTGGGCGCCTCTCCCGAATCAAGTTGTGAACTCGCTTGCTGACATTACAAAATTACTTTATAACACAATATGCGGAACTAGGGTTGACACCCCTTAATTTCATTAAGAAGTATAGTAAGGTACTAGCTTTTGCCCGCGACTTCGTCCGCGTGTTTAAATTTATACATACAAAAGTTTTTTCCCGCTAACTCCCGTTCCCGTGGGAATTTCTCAAAATACAGCCATAACTAAACTTTATATTTACTAAGGTACCTGCATGCCAAATTTCAAGCGTCTAACTTAAGCGGTTTAGATTTTTCATACAAAAGGATTTTCCCGCTAATTCCCGTTCCCGTGGGAATTTCGGGAATTCCTTTCTTAGTGCACCCCTACGGTACCTAAGCTACGTCCCTTCCAAATTTCAAGTGCCTACGTTTAGCCGTTTGGGCTGTGCGTTGATATGTCAGTCAGTCAGTCAGTCAGTTTCTCCTTTTATATATATAGATTAAGTAATATTTAACCATTAATACTCCGAGTAAGTAGGTAGGTACGTAATTTAGTAAATAAAAAGATGATCTCTTTATTAACAAAAAATATTTTACATTGGTTTCAGAACTAATTGTTATAGTCCCACACTGATGTCATGACGTTAACTTAAATAGCATGCTGTTAACAAATGTGATGCGAACTGTCAAATTTTGAACGAACGATCGAGTATATTTTGAATCCGAGCGGAAAGGGTATTATAATGGCCCCACAGGAGATAAATGTTTATAATTAAACCTTTTTGCCTGGTACATATTATCCGCATAACAGGTGATCTCCCACGACAGTACGACAGCCCTACTCTCCAAGTAACGTTCAAACTCCAACTATTTACCTAGAGAACAAGTTTCGCATGCCTCACGGATGCCTCCGGCGTGTTCCCTACATTAAAATACAGGATAATCTGTATGCTGTGCGTCGCATTTTCGGCAAATCCCGGAAAGCTGGCGTTGCCATGACAACCGCCCTTGGCAGGAGTCAGCGCGGAAAATAATGACGCCGTGAAATATGGCGCATGTCTTTCGTTGTGCGACAGAGAAAAAAAAACTATTTTTACCGAGCTTAAGTTTCTTTGGTAGTGGGTTTGGGGTAAATAAGTGTATTATATGAGTTGTTAAGGAGTCGGCGAGTTTAATCCAGTTTATTGTGGTTGTGGGGGAGATTTCAATGTCATTGTGTGGAAAATGCGAAAGATAGGATCAGGAAGAATATTTCACGAGAATTGGAGGGGTTTTTTGTTATTGTATTCGAAATGTAAGAGTTAATGGTAATGTTATATTTTATGAAAATAATTGTCTACCAAACATACTGTACTGTGTGAACATAGAACCTCCTTTTTTTAAAAGTGAAGATTGCCTTCAGTCAAAGTGTGTCAAAGTTTTATTTTGATCCTTTCAGAACAGGCTTTCGTAAGAAGAAGTTTAGGTGTCGTGAGAGTACCTACTCTACGTCTCTAAGTCTACCTAGACTTAGAGACTTCTGGAGACTTTAGCTTCTAATGTATATCTAGAGTGAAAGAATATGATAATATGATGAAACATGACGAAGTACACTTAGTAGAAGCTGACAGGTAACTGACCAGTTACTTGCCCGTTGTCACAGCGACTTGGGCTTCTCTTTCGCTTTCCATCAGGCGTAGGGAAGCCTATTGGCAAGTAACTTTAATAAAAGGTTTTTTTTTAAAATTTAAACAATGCCAACTGTCGGCCTATAACGTCCATATTTTTTTTTACATATTTCAATTTAATTATCAACAGTTACACCAAAGTTTTCATAACGCGACTACAAATAAACCGAAGGAATCGCACGCGGACTCGATTATTTTAACGAGCAAATAAATATTCGGCATTCGTTTACATTTTCATGACGAATGGCGCATTTTAAAAGGCTTATTACTGGTGTCAGGTATGATGAACGGGCCACGGATTGCTCCTAGCGTACGAATATGCGATTATCGATTTGCACTTAAGCGACTTGCTTTATTTGCTACTGCATTATCAGTGGAACACGGATATTGCGATAATGCATTTTTATCTTTTTTCACAGTTATATCTACGACTATGTTATATGATGAAGTCAAAACTGTTGGTTTATGTACGTTGTAATATCTTATCAGACCCGTGTATTGACAGGTTCATTGGTTTAGTGGGTGCATTCGATCCTCAAACTTAAACCGTAATCCAGTATTTTATCGAAGGGAACTTAAGAGTACGTAGTTGATCTTTTCAAATTACGCGTTTACAATAAATAAGTATAATCCTGGGTTTAAATTTCGGTTTTCCGAAAAACTATCAGTGCTCTTAAAAATTTGGCGACAGTACCACTAACAGCTTAAGCTAAGTTAGTTTAGTTTAGCTTTGATAAGCTTGCGTAGTTGAGCCAAATTTTAATATGTACCTACTTCAACCGTAAACCACTTATATGAAAAACTGGCTCGACTCTGTGAGCTAAAATTAACTTTTTCAACTGGTGGTGAACCTGAGCGGAAGTCGCTTCCTTGCAGTACCACTTTACCTTGGGTGCAGTAAGGCTTTAAACCTAAAAGAAATATTCAATTTACTCTGAACTGCTATAAAGACATGTCTTCTGTCTCCAAATGTGTCTCCTGATATTCAAACTAAAACACATTACCTTAAACGTCTCCCACAAAGCCACCGCACAATTAATTAAACAAACATAATATTCCAAACCGGTCCATTCCGCTTTATGGACACTAAAACCGAGCGTTGACAACCCATCTTTACGTTCAAAAGTACATTAAATATTGCGCACCGATTGTCCGGGGTCTATTAGAATGATTTTTATTACGGCACTCATTGCAACGTACGTGGGACGGCCAGATATTGTGCTCACGACAATAAATAAGACGTAAACTTTTATTTTACAACGGTAAAAGAAAGGAGCTAACGAAATTACATTCAATTACGTGGCATCGCCCGCGGAATTCCTCTGCCGCAATAAAGGTTGGCTGCGTTCCTCGCGTAAATTTTTCGGACATAAAACTCTGTAAAAGTGAACTTAGTGAGATGTACAGCGACTATAAATGTTTATAGGGCTCCGGGCGGCCGAGGTTGGCAGTTCCGTAATTTCTGTTACATTGTTTTTGGACATCAATCTGTGTCATTTTGTTTTTAACCTATGAAGCGGGAAGATGGAATGCCAGTAATTGTTATAATAACAGAGTTCTGCATTCTTGTCTATGTCGAAGACTGTAGGGCTCTATGAAAACAATATGGCGGTGCGAAGCCATTGATCGTCAAAATACATACTTGTCAGAGGTTAATAACCCACGAAGCAAATAATACCTCATATTAAGAGTCAATGGATGCAGTAGTGTAGTAAAATTTTGGTTTACCAAAAACGTTGTTTGATAATAATGTGATGCTACTTATAATGGAAATATGTCCTTGTGTATGTCCTGAAACATTTTTTTTTTATATTTTTTATCGTGGCTTCTAATTACAAAAGAATTCTTAACTCTGACGTCTTTTTTGACATTTATTAATAACCATGGTATTTCTGCCGTGAAGTGGCCATGATGATAAGTTGGGTGCATAATGTAATAAAATGAAATAAGACCATTGGAGGCACGAAATCTACTTAATATAACCGATTTTTGCTTACACAAAATTGCCATAATTCCACATTAGCACATTTTGTTATGTCAGTTGTCCAGTGATGACGCTAAGGTAGTCTTCGCGACTATCATCGCAATCATTTCCAAAAACAATAGAGGTCCTTTGATCGCGTCGCGAGAAGCGTGCCGAAGCCTACTGCACTCCCCCTGCTCCACTCAATTAACTTTACGCAGAAGAAAAATAAAAACTCACCGCAGCGAAGGTACTTCATTCGCAGAACAAACACGAATAAGGCAAATTAAGTGAGCAAAATAGGGTTCCCTCAAATTAGGTCACGAAACGTGAGTGGGACCCCCTCCTTGCATCTTAAGGTGGGGTATCACGGCGCATCTAATGTAATTAAATTTTGAATTTTTAAATTTTGCGGTCGACTTTTGTAACTTGGCTGGAAAAGGTAACTCGTTTAAGGCGTGAGGCGCTTTTAGAAGTCCTTAACCGAAGTGCGGAAGAGGAGAGTATCTTAATTATCATTACGGGGATGTCTCAATTAGGAACCTACTTCAAATATATCTACATTAATTTAAGCGCTTTTTCCAATTTTTTGTTTATTTAATTTGTATTGCTTAGGATAGTACAAATGGTGGACTTAGTGCAGGACAGCATTCTTTACCAGTTAACCGTTGCCAAGCCAGCAAACTGTTACATTATTTAACAGTTTGATACGTAGTTATATTTTACATCTCGTAAATTGTATGTATTTTTTATATTGGCCTAGTACAGTGGCTTCCTTTCGCCCGATGGAAAGATAAAATGAAGCCCAAGTCGCTTTGACATCAAGCGTGACAACTCAGTTTCCAGTCTGTCACCAAGCCATGCCTGTCTACAAAATGCTTCTTGGCACATTGTTTAAAGAAGCCATGGCACATATAGGAAGGTGAAAACTGGTAAAGAGTCCCACTCTTAAATGTATATTTTCCAATCAGTACCTATTACGAGTATATACATATATCATATTGCCAAGTATAGAAGTAATATCGGCTTTGTATACTCTAGTGCACATTTCGTAGCATTTATGACACTTTCAACTTACACACTACACACCTCGTCAAAACTTTCATAATTGCCACCAAAAATAAAACGTGTCCGGACTAATCCTGCCTAATTCACATTTATCTCTGTATCCGAAATTACCCTAACATAAGCAATTTTCTTACCTTTGACAGAATCACGGCCCCTGCCTGCCTATTACGTAACATTACCCAAAGGGCGTACGCGGTGCGAATATGGTCCCGGATGTGTCGCTGGGTGTTTATGCGATTCGAATCATATTATTATTAGCGTTAAGATACAATTTTGAGTACACGTTTACGGCTGGAACAGGCAAATACAGCTGAAGACGATTCGCAAGGCACTCCGGGGGAATGACATTAGGCCTATAATGGGCCCTTCGGTTAAGAGCGCGACTGGCAACCGCAAATGAGTTATGGTGTAGCATTTGTTTCTTGAGTCTGTTAACATTAAAAGTTTAATTAGTACATAGAATTCATTATACTGGCTCGATGGCTCATTTGGTAGTGACCTCTGCCCCCTGAGCCAAGGGTTGTGGGTTCGATTCCCGCACAGTACAAACATTTGTGTTCATGAACATCTCTGTTTGAATTGGTCTGGATGTTTACTATGTATGATATGGATTTATTTACAAAAAAAAGTATCTAAGTAAGTTTATCAGTTGTCTAGCACCCATAGGACAAGCTTCGGCTTAGTGTGGGGCTAGATGGCTATGTGCGGCCCAGCGTGTCTTGGGTTATTATAGTCTCCGATTGTACGGTCACATAATGCGCCGGCCATCAGATTACGTACGCCTTGACCTCACTGTCCAAGGCGCTAGGACACGCGGCAGGCAGGCCTAAAAACTATGGCTGGATGTCGTAAGGGCGGACATGCCAGTTGATGCCAGAGAACAATCTCGCACCATAGGGTGTTAATATTGTCGTCCCCCAAAACATACACTCACGAGAAATTTTACAAAGTTCGTTTCCTTAAGTTGACCCGATCGGAAATAAGACCCGGGAACCCTCGGATCTTCCGCAGTTTAGCCGAACACCTACACAATGCCCCCATCGTGGTCGTCAATCGTCATTGTCTTCAACTAAATGTAGGGGAAAATTAAAACGGTTATATCTTGTACAGGAGAAAATTACCCGACTAATACATTTTTAGGGTTCCGTAGCCAAAATGGCAAAAACGGGACCCTTATAGATTCGTCATGTCTGTCTGTCTGTCTGTCTGTCTGTCTGTCTGTCCGTCCGTATGTCACAGCCAGTTTATTCCGAAACTATAAGAGCTACATTATTGAAATTTGGTACGTAGATGTATTCTGTACACCGCATTAAGATTTTAAAATAAAATCAGAAAAAAATCCAAAATTTTTGGGGTTCCCCATACATAGAACTGAAACTGAAAATTTTTTTTTTCATCAAACCTATACGTGTGGGGTATCTATGAATAGGGATTTGAAAATGATGTTGAGGTTACTAACATCATTTTTTTCTAAACTGAATAGTTTGCGCGAGAGACTCTTCCAAAGTGGTAAAATGAGTGTCCCCCCCCCCGTAACTTCTAAAATATGGGCATGATAAAACTGAAAAAAATATATCATGTGTATCACTATGCAAACTACTAACGAAATTTGGTTTGAATCAAATCTAGCTAGTAGTTTTTTTTTAAACGTCATAAATCAAATTACCTAATTTTTTCATTTAATCGGTGGTACGGAACCCTACGTGCGCGAGTCCGACTCGCACTTGGCCGGTTTTTAGTAAAGTATTTAAGCATTTAAATCATTCTAACTTTTCCCCGAGACCGCGATAAATTTTCTCCTCGAACATAATTCCGTCTTTTTGGCTTATAACACCTTTTGAACCCGATTTAATCTTTCACAGCCGCAAATGTTGTGGTGCAAACCGTGGCTACTTCAAAGACCTCCCCAATGTAATCTTAAAAAAGCTAAAAATAATAAAAAAGAAAGCTCTCAAAAGGCACACGTTGTACAACCTCAGTTTTCCACTTAACCCTCACCCCGTATGTAGCGGTTTCGCGAGACGAGACCGAGCAAATTAGAAAATCTTTTGGCGAATAATTTAAGAAGCGGTCGCGGGTTAACTTTGTTCCGGGCCGCGCGGGGCGATCAAAGTCTGCTAAATGCTCATTCCCTGCTAATTTTCGGGTGCACCCGCGTTGCAAATTGACAGGAATTGGCGAAGTTTGCCGGAACGCTTTCCATTTCAGATTGAAATTGTTTAAGAATATTTCGTCATTTCGTTTGAGTACTATCTATAGAGCTGCTTCAGAATAAAAAATTGTTATATAAATGTGATTCGACATTATGATTGGCATAATAATTTTGCCATCTAGTTATTGAGGTATGTAATTACTGATGGCTCCCACAGATTTTGTGCTATAATCGGGGTCAAATCATCGACTTTTCTTTATTACATCGGCATTTGCGTCGTTTTGAAATTACAAATTGAAAATTTGTGTCTGTTATGGAATTATTTTGTATGGTGCTTGTATGTATCATTCCTGTATATTCCAAAACAACCTTTATAACAGTTATAATTTAATTTAAGTATAATGCAAATGAAAAATTTATGAAATAGGGTATCGGAAGTATTTGGTAATTTATCTGATAAACATTATACTTAGTATAGAAATTCATTTATATACGTCTATAGTTCCCCACAGATGAAATTACATTTAAATTCTATTGTGTCTAGTTTCTCGGCAGTCAAAGACTTAATCATAATTCCGTTAACCTAGGCTATTCAACTAAAAATACCTACCTAAATAAAAGAACCCACAATATAATGTTGTTTTATTACTGTGGACAAATTCTCTAAAAAGTTTGCCCGAAGTACGACGATATGTCTAACGCTTCCCTAATATAACGCACTATACTTATAGAATATAGTCTAGCCTCAGGCACAGTCGGCCCCAATTTCTTTGTCTTACGAAACACCCTTTAACATATTTAATTAACCTCGAGCATGCCGCTCACACCGCACGCTTAATACAACCCTTATACAGTACTTATATAATGCTTATACGAGTTACTGCATGTAAACACAAGCTGTTGAGACAGGTAGAACGCACTGAGATTTTAATTGTTACAAAGTAGTGTTGTGTGTCTTCATTATGGTGTTAATAACATTAAGACGGTCGTACCTAATTGAAGATCGTGCAACCCAACACTTAATTTAATTGAATGATGTAGGATTTTCGAGATTTTACGGTTATGGTCTCCATATTAAGTTGTACATGAGTAAAGAACCATAAATAAGTATTATTTGTGTGTATTGCAGGCTGCAATACTCCTCCTATAATACTACCTCCTTTTGACAACTTCGCTACACATTTTACAAAAAAGCGCCCATAGAGACCATTATCCATTTAGATTTTGGGGGAGACTTGACAAATAAAAGTGAAATGATGATTACCGTGTATGCAGCATGTTAAAAGGATGTTAGTGACGACGATGATGATAACGATAGTTGCTAACATTTTGACAGTAATTGATCGGTGTCAGGGTAAAGTTGCAACACTTCTTTCCGAACATTATAGTATAATAATTTTAATAATATTTTCGAAGATACCTCTTACACTGTTATTGCCTATTATTATACGTACAGTACCACACTACAATCGGATAGAAAAGACTATATATACAATATATCTATAGATACACAAAAATATGATCTCATTTTCAGAGTCTGACAGTCGGAAAGCACACACGAGCGCATTAAATCAGGTTTTAGCCGTAAGTTGCACTATTGTCACCCCAGCCGGGTGCTCCTGTCACAGTGTATGGGGAGCCAGTAATCTCACATCTTTAATACTTACTAGGAAATAGTTTAGCTTAGATTCGGATACGACAATTTTTTTAAACGTGTTTCATTTACTGTCAAGAATATTAATACAAGTTGGTCTTGTCGTTAGATTTACCTAAACAAAATATCTTAGTTGACCGTCTAATTTAAAGTGATGTAGCAACTTTTGGATGGAAATGACAAGGTCACCCTCACCCGCGTGATTAAGATCTGATGTAATTAGATAACAACTCATAAGTGATCAGTGCGGAAGTCTATAATTTTTACGAAATGACAACGCACCTTACTCTCGCATTTTTGTCTCCTTAGGTGTTTTATTTCATTAAATGCTGATTTTTCAATTGCTGGATAAATTTTGACAAACTGAAAAAGGGTAATTCGACTGATTATGAAAGTCATGATTTACTTAATCAGTAAGAAATGGCCATTTATTAGATTGTCATCCAATCTTATCCTGCCCTTGAAATATCAGACCCTATTAGTGTATGAAGTTTTCTTACTATCGTCTACATATATTGGGCGCATTCCCCCGCCGAGCGGTGGATGCCAGACAAATATTTTTCCATTTCCACGAGTCCCCCAAATCGAGGATTAAGAGAACAATGCTCAGGGCAGTGGTTGCCTGATGGTTATTGGGGGAACAGCAACTCCGAATGGGCTTACGGCAATTTGTTCGTCTAAGTACACGGTTCGATTTTACAGCCGTTTCAGTGATACTTAATGTTTTTTATTTGTTGTCGTGAAACGAAATTGGGTTTTCAATATACAAGCGGATGGGAGAGAAGAAATTTTTACTATGGGCTATGTATTACATTCATAGTCCGATTCACTACATTGAAACATTGGTTTCAATATGCATAGGAATAAAATCTAGCATAGTTAGGATTCCATTCCCCGTATGGCCGATTTTATCTGACAAAACAATATAAAATATATTGTGTCGAGTACAAGAGTATGTTTATGATATGGGTTTTATAATATCAAGAGTGATATTGTGTATGGTTAATATTTCTTAACCATGAGGGCAATTTGGGATTGCTTAGTAAACCATCATAGGTATGATGGTATAATGCATCATAAAATAAAAAAACTATCAATAAATAGTTCGCTTTTCTCCTACATTTATATTTTATGAATTAAAATCCATAATAATATTACCTGACTAAAAAAACACTCCGAGAAACTTACAGAAAAGGAATTCATTCCACATTTCGATTCAACTTCCGTAACTTGTAAATAAATATACGGAGACGTTATCGAGGAGTCCATAACATTCGATACATAAGCATAAGTATCCGGGAGAGCCCATATCGATCAGCAAACACATATTCAGCCCTCAAAAACTATCCAGGTGTCCCCCACGAATAGGGCCACCATTCACGAATTTAATTTTGGGATGTCCAAGACATTAATGTTTGGATTATATTTATTTAAGATATACGTAAAGAGTACTTATATGACGTTTTAATTTGTTCCTCTACGAGGTTTGGAGAATTGCAGGCTTCAACTGAATGCAAAATTCAGAACTGAGAGTTGGGAGGCGGGAAATGAGGAAGAGAATGAAGGAGTAAAAGAAGGGCGTTTTGATCTCTATAGCCTTGCTGTTCAAAATAGCAGTAAATAGTAGGTATTTATGAATACGGATGATGACAAGGTATGAAAATGAAGAAAATAATTAGTCCGTCTCTTAGATAATACAAAAATATAAGACCCGTATTTTTTGTTTTGTCGAAATAACAAGAAAATACTTAGATATAGCGCATTAAAGTTACGGAGTGGGGGCTAACTACGTCACGTTAGAGTATATTTTGTACTCTAACGTGACGTCATGTGACATTTAAAATCAATGTATCTTCCTAAGTTTTTGAACAAGAGGCAAAATAAAAAATACGTATCCAATATTTTTCATTAATCTATCTGATGGACATTAAATTATTTTTTAGTCATCATCCCAATTATTATGCGGTGTTGCGGCCAACAGGTGCGCACAACAAACCTCTCGAAGTATTCGCGGAAGACCAGCGCCGCGGCGACCCCAACACATCTCGGCACATGCTGAGTGATGCCATTTAGTACATAACTAGCTTTTGCCCGCGACTTCGTCCGCGTGTTTAAATTTATACATACAAAAGTTTTTTCCCGCTAACTCCCGTTCCCGTGGGAATTTCTCAAAATACAGCCATAACTAAACTTTATATTTACTAAGGTACCTGCATGCCAAATTTCAAGCGTCTAACTTAAGCGGTTTAGATTTTTCATACAAAAGGATTTTCCCGCTAATTCCCGTTCCCGTGGGAATTTCGGGAATTCCTTTCTTAGTGCACCCCTACGGTACCTAAGCTACGTCCCTTCCAAATTTCAAGTGCCTACGTTTAGCCGTTTGGGCTGTGCGTTGATATGTCAGTCAGTCAGTCAGTCAGTCAGTTTCTCCTTTTATATATATAAGATAATATCATCATTATAACTTGTTCTCTGTTTAGTGAGACATTTATTTGTTTGTGATTTGAAAACCATCTTTAACTTAAAATATTTGATCTTTTTGTAGATCTACTACCTACTTTCCAAGAAGAACGTTAATCACGCACCTCCCAGAATTTTAAAAACGCGTAATGTTTTATTTCGTCCCGTACTCCCCGTAAAACTGGAGTCCCTACCTGTACAAACAGCCCGCCGCGACTCAGCCCGGGGCCTACATCAAAATGACGGAAATCCCATATTGGCTCGCAGGGACGCACCATTTTATAACTTAAGGGATTTGTGTCAATATTTTAGTAGGATAGCTGATGGCTACGCAACGGCTACGGCTACTCATCTCCGTAGCTCTTCGAGTTGTAAACTTTATTAATTTCGTGTAAGAAGTGCTACTTAACAGCTTATTAGGGCTTTTCAAACATATTCGGTTTGACGTCACATTTTAGCGTAATCCGCTTTAAACCAGTTTTAATTGGATTCGCTGGGAAAATGCATTTCTATCGCGTGCAGAAACAAAAATTCTAGGGAACCAAGCTTACCTACTTGAGAGTAACTATACGGTCAATTACCATAATGTTGTAACATAAAAGATCGTAGAGATCTTGGAAAAAATTGTCGTTGTTGACAAAGCACGTGTGTTTCCCCTGGTGTTTTTTTTCAACATAGGGCTTAAAAAAGTTTCAGAAATCCCTTATTTATATTGTAAATACGTATATTATTGGCGTAAGATATTATTTCTGTAGAAATGCTGTACAAATAATAGACATGTACCTACATATTACTTTAAAACCGAATATTATCTGGACACTTTTATTATCAACGAATTTCTTACAAAAGTATTATTGTTCAGCCAATATGAGAAACACAAGTGTATCGTAATTGTGTGGCGTACCGTTCGGTACGCATGATTTGGTCCCTTAGAAAAATACGAAAACGCGATCCACATGGAGAGTTCCGAAACAAGTTCCTCAATTTTCGAATATTTGGACAACGTAAGGAGTTGAAACAACCGTTGGTTGGTTGCGTCGCGGTTATTCTATTTGGATTAAATTATTGTTTTCTTTCTTTAGCCTTCTCTTGTTTTTTAAAAATGTCAAGGCTAAAATTAACGCGTTCTTAACTTCTCACTCCTCACGTTCGGAAGCAATTGAATATGTAATCGGATAATCGATATTTAGAGAAAATTATTCAAAATTAAGTACTAATTTTCTTTCTATACATTACTTATGTAAAAGAACAATTTTAATTACGTAAGTTGGAATTTGTATGACAACAGTAGGCTATGACGTAATGTGATAAACAAATTAGTTTTGCTAGCCAATGGGGCTGATAATAGGGATACCTAATATTAATTAACGGGTTAATAGAAAATCACTAGGTCTGGGTTATTTAGATGAATTTAAAACGTCTTAATGCATATGAAATAAACTCTTTCAAACAATAAGAAATTCTGTCATCTTAACAGCTAAGTTATGCCAATTTACATCTATAATAAATAAATTTATAAAAGTGCACTCTGCAAAATCGATTCCCTAAATTGAAAGCTAGTAGATAAGTAAAGCTAGTTAGCTAATTGAAAACTTTCCAAAACGCCACTCATCCACGCATCATTTTACTAGCCAGTGTCGAAATAACCATTTTCTGAACACTCTCAATTTAAAGGTTAGGACACACGTGCGGTTTTATTTGCGGTTAAGACAATTGCTGTCGTCGGGCGTGTTTACGCGCTGTGTGCACACCGCACAAAGCACATAAACTCGGCGATAAGACGTGACTACGGCGCAGGTGCCCACTCAAATCGCCGCTGGCAAAAGGATAATGCTCGAAAACTCGAAAAGAATTTGTGGCCATGTTTTTTGTTAGGTCCAGAAATTAAGGAATTTTAACCGTTTACGAAAATAGACATTTTGTCCATTTTAGCAGGTACTTCATAATGTAATGGACAATTCGGTTTATATTTGGGAAACGAATTTCAATGACTTTTATATAACTACTACTAAACAAAAAATTTGTCGTGACCGAACTGTAGACAATTAGAAGACGGGAGAATCTTCCAAGACCCAAGATTAACAAACACAAAATCAAGAGCTTTTCTGTGAAAACACCCAATGAATTCACTTTTAAAATAACAAAAACTAACCGTCTTTAAGACGATAAATGTCTAGTATCAGCGGTTTTCTTACTACGATTATAATGTGTACAAGTATAAAATGTATATATGTAAAAGCGCTGTATATAAAAACGTTAAAATAATCCTCTTTTTGCTTTCACAGCGAAACGCAAATAATTCCAACAATCTAATTATGTAGAGATTTTGCTAAACTCTTGTCTACAAATTTGAAAGATACTAGCGAGCATAGGTTTTAGCCTTTAAACGCCCTAATACCGATCAATAATAAGCAAATACCCCGAAGGTTAACCCCACCAAATACCAAACTTGAAATTGCCACTAGCCCAATCATCCCATAATTACGGCGACACCAACAAACTTACGTCATTAACCGTCTATGCAGTCTGGTTGAAGTTGGCAAGTGCAACTTTTCGCATTTTCGTTCCGGCGGCATAGCGGCGGTTGTCTTCGGCATTATGCAAACCGAACGGATCGCGTTATTATTGGGATACCATAACAGCTTTCGAGGATGCCTGTGGTCCAAGATGAAAAATAAAGGAAATTTATAAATAGGTATAAATAGGTAATTAATATAACATCGATTTGTATTTACTGATAATTTTCGTAAACTCACTGAATATTGTCGTATCAGTAAATATAAATATTCTTCGGCATAAATGGCATTCTTAGTAGTCTTAAAATAGAAATGTTGGATTTAATAAGAGATATACGACCATATATAGAGCCGGAATAAGACAAATAAATAGGTAATTAACATAACGTCGATTTGTACGATAAAATACATAAATTGAAGACGTCATGTTACAGGCCACCGACTTTGAAATGTAAGCTCATGACACATTGAGCAGCAAAATAATGTGGCATCGTCTGTTTTATACCTATATACCTACTTGATAGTTAGTTGGTAAAAACCTATATGAATAAAATATTATATTGTATTTTGAATTAAATAAATATGAAACAATAAGATTGAACGTTATTTCTTATAGAATAGAATAGAATTTATTGTGAATATAAATTTGGGTACATAATAGCTGTTGACATTGCTTAGCTTACACATCGCCAAATCCTACCTTTTCGGATATATTCACATTTTAGACTAGGCTTAATAATAATATAATTTTACAATAACTTAATATCTAGGTTCATTGTATTCCATAAACTCCCTTAAACTATAAAAACAATCTTTAATTTGAGATAGTGTTCTAGACACTATCTTGTATTAAACAAATGAAAACCATTCTCCACGCTACCTCTTTTATCTCAAAGCACAATCGTCTGGACCACTGTACAAGGTTTAATGCCAGTTTTACTCGTGTTTCTAGATTGAGGTCCGACAATCGCAATTTGAACAACGCACTCCGCTCGCCTTAATGCTGTTATCTATCTGACACCATCGTTTTTGAAATAGTAGGTATGCATTTACGATTGTGGTATGAATAAAATGCTTTGACTACACTTAATGTTACGTAGATTCATAAATAATTCATAGTTCCTGTAGACTGAAGGCATTTCTGCGATATTCAGTTGAAGATACTTTACAATTCGCATAGAGCACAACATTTCAGAGATGGACTAACTAAAGGATACGTTAGAGGCATTTTTACTCCATAGCCTATAAAAATACTGTACAGTGCATATTCAATAGATACTAAAAATAATCCCAAGAAAGGAACATGAAGATTTCCATATCAATATGATTAAATATCTTAAAAGTTCCGAAAATGGAAAAGTTGCAATTTCAAAGAAAGCTTTCATTCGTTTTCTTATTACAACGCTAAAAGCTTCATCCTACTAAAAAGTTCCTATTGAAGACCGAAAGATATGTAGAGGACCCGAAACCGCCTTTAAGATAAAAAGACTACTCTAATCTAACGCGTATGACTTTTGCAATATTACCTAACCATTTAAAAAATATGGTAAATTTAAGAGTCAACTCTTAAAGACCAGACAAATTCAAAGAATCTCTTCTACAAGAACTTTAAAAAATAATATGTTCGAATTTCAAATATAACTCGACTCGACTTATAGGGAGATGTCGATACAAAACCTAAGACACGCTAGGGTGTTTACACACTCACAGTGCCAATCCGCCGCTGAAGTGGCGGGCTTCGCGCGCGGACGCGTCAAGATTTAAGTAGTTTACGGCGCAGCCGATGTTTGGACGCTGGAACTCGCTAACTCGATATTGCACGCTCACTTTGCCCAAGTTTAATGTCGCCCGGCCGCGTGGGAAACATTTATTAGTTTCCTCTCAGTGCAACAAGTTGGCGTCTCAGCTTTTCGGATATCTTTTGTTTTGTTGATTCTTTGTTTCGCTGAGACTTTTCGTTTTGTTTTAGAGTGTCCGTTTTACTTTGTAAGTGGATTATTTGACTCGCGTTCTTTACACATTACTGTTATTTTGGATTACTTCTAACGATGTACCTATCTATGTACTATTTCGAGACTTCTCTCTTCACTCCTTAAAATTGTAAGACATTTCCGGCTATGATATGATGATCTTCCGTGAGTCTTAGTGATTTTAATCTTTTAATCATTAAACCTTTGTGTGTCGCACCGCACTGAAACGCTGTTATTCATATGTCGCTAGCGACAGCGTTGCAGTGCGGTACTTCAGAGAACTAGTGTATTACTTATGCGTACACTCGACAGACGTCAGCGTAGAAGGAAATCAAGCCTTTAAGTAACACCAACGAAGATTTTTGCGAAAATTATCACACCGGCGGATTAACTAGAGCTTAGTCGATAGATGACGCGACGCGAGTAGCTCTACCGGCTGATTGACGTGAGCTCAGCGGCTTTCAGCCGGCCATTAGAGCCGCGGCAGGGGAAGGCTATTGCTGCCCCGCTATTCAAGTAATAGCCCCGCTGCGGCGTTTTGCAGATTGCGGATCACAGAAGCAGGCGTATTGTGTTGGTCCCGTTTAGGTTATTGTTTCTGGATTCCAGATTCAATTTACTTATCAATAACTTTGGGTACATTTGCTTACTAGCTACGACACAAATGAATGTACATACTTATAATAATTCTCTCCTGACCGAAATTCGACTAAAAGCAATCTCCTAGGAGATTACTCAGGAGACATTACAGGGCGTTTTAACCTTTGATAAGTGGGTAGGTGGGTACAGGTATTATAGAAAATATTCCCAAATACATATTAACACTCTTTTTTGCATTATAACAAAACAGTTATACCTAATATGTGTGAGAAAACACACAGCGTTGTTCAAAAAAGCATCCATAGAACTTGTCTAAATAAAGTATACTTACAGAGTTTATTCTTCCTTTTACCTTATTTCTTTTCACCAACTAGGCTGTAGGTATGGGCTTTGATTCTATGAAAGTTTAGTTGCGTAGCTGTCACTATCAAAGCAAATATAAAATAAAACAGTGTATTCATATGTCCAGCAGTGGACTGATATGGGCTGATGATGATGATGATGATTCATATACATAATATCTAAGTACCTACGTTCTTGGCAAGTCTCATCTCGTGGTAACACAATATTTCAATGCTCAAAATACCAAATGAAAAGGAAAGACATAAAAAATGGGTAATCTTTCAACACTCAAAAACATCAATGAAAAAGGAATTTTGGCTCCCCGTAAAATGTTGTCATATTCCTTTAAAAGCCGTTTAAGAGAAAGTTAAACGTCCACAAAAATAATCCGTAGCGCTCATAGAGCATAAAACGGTATTCAGTAAAAGTTTAAAAGCGTTTTCAAACAGAAGTTTCCTTCGGCAAATCTCTCGCTGAACATCTGTCGGAAAAGCCAACGTTTTCCACCAATGAAACCTTTTTCACAGCATTCCTTTGACTCGCCAACAGGTGGGATCTTTATCAATTTGAATGTAATTGGCGTATAGTAGCTTTTTAGGAAGATTCCGCCACAAGTCGGTTTCACAGGGAATTTCCACTTGTTTCATAATAAAATTGCCTTTTGAGAGGTAATTTTGCGAAAATTCATTCGTTCATTTAGTGTCTGCAGTTTCAATGAAAATTAACGGGATGTGTAACTAGAAGAGAAATACTCAAGTTAATTGCGTCAATTTTATTAGACTATTATTATGTAACCCTATAACTTTAAATAAGCTTGTTACTTTCATTGCATGAACATTAACTATCCACTTTATTACTTACAGTCTGTCTAGTAACAGACTATCATTTAAAACCCAGGTGTACTTATTTATAAACAAGATACTTTAATTAATAAATTGTAGTAAAGTATGAAATAAATGCATGTTACAATTTTTTAAACAGACGTGTATTCTCAAGCAATATTTTGAGTTATTTTAAATGATCGTATTAATTTTGTGGTCTATGTAGGTTTTAGGATTACTACAGTAAATCTGTAGTAAAATTTTATGAGATTGAATGGAGTATATTAGATGAAGTAAGAAATATGAATGATTTACCAAGCTAAGATAGACTGCGGAAAACAAGAGGTTTGATCATGGTAGCATATCAGAATAGATTTGACTTTCCTGGCGAATAGTGCCACAGAAATGCATTAGGGAAAGCCGTTCTTTCGCTTAATGGTAGATTCAATCTAGCGTTGTTGTGCATGATTGGTACAAAAGTGTGGCTGAAATTGTAATGATGCTAATGTTGTAGGTACTCCGAATACTAGCATTCGCTAACTGACGTTTGCCGACGGTATAACTTGGGGCTTTATAAGGCTATAGTGAATGAATAACCTTTTTCTGAGTGCTCCATCCTGGGCTGCATCGTAACTTTCCATCAGGTAAGATTGCAGCCAAACGCTTTCATATAAAACTAATAAAATAACTATCCTATACCCTATATACATTTCTGCGTTGTTTACTTACCTAATAAGATACCTTAGCTGTAACAAAAACACTTTTTACGATACCACACAAGTTCACCTATATGTAGGGTAACCAAACGGCATTAAACATTTCTACGCAGCGATACTAATAAAACTCTATACAAGATTAGTCTTCCAATAAGGCACTGATGTAAGGGAGCGACCCAGTATCTTTTCGCTCCAAGCCTCACCTACCAGTGGTGCACTCTGCCGAATAACAAACGAGGCTCTGGCAACCGACTGGTGGCTGAATAGCCACACAATCGAAGTCCTAGCTAAATACCACAGGCCGATAACGGAGAGCAGCGTCACTGGAGCGAGAAGCTACGCCATGCGATCGCCAACCTGCCCAGCGTGTGGATTGTGGGTAATTCCTTTATATATTTGACCAAAATGGTTAACAACTGGAGATGAAGAAGACCAGCAGTGGACTGTGATAGGCTAATGATGATGATGCTTTCTTAAGAAGCGAATAAAAAAACTCGTACATAATTGTGTTGTTTACCCAATAAGATACCTTCGCTGTAACAAAACTTTTTACGATACAACACAAGCCTACCTACGTGTAGGGTAAACGGCATTAAACATTTCCACAGCGACACGAAAACTCCATACATTAATTAGTCGTCCAATAAGCCACAGATAGGCGATAAGGCGCGCCGCGAACTTACAGTTTTCATTAACAAAATTCGAGGCTAACTGTTTGTGTGCTTTAGGTAATTGGCTCGTGTGTGCGCCCCCGCCGCCCGGCTTTGCACTGCTTTTTGTGTAAATTACACATATCAATTTACGGTTGCGTTATGAGTTTCATTAGGGTAGTGGGGTTTAATTTTTTCGTTTATTGCCGGCCAGTTATATAGGTTGGACTGGCTTTTAGCTCTATTTTGTAGTTAATCTGTTTTCCAAACCTTGTATTCCTACGTTACATTACAAACAATATTAATGTTCCTTATTTGCCTGGATCTTTGAACATACGTAAAACTTGATAAAAAGGTAGGAAGGAAATAATTTTATAAGGACAACCTTGTCAATCAGATCGTTCATATACTTATATATGTCGTAGAGGCCGCCTACATTGTAGAACAATTGTATGCTTTGTCTAGGTTTAATTTTTTTTTGTGTAAGAGAATTATTAAAAAAACAAAATACCCGACTGCACACTGCATGTCTTTATCCCGTGGGACTTTTAGGATAAAATGTATCCTATGACACTCCCGTAATCAAGACAAATCTAACGATACCTCATACATCAAAATCCATCAAGCCGTTTAGGCTACAGGAGGTCACAAAGGAACAGACATACATACATACTTACATACACTCCCATAACATTACCCTCCCTCTTTGGCAGTCGGGTAAAAAGAGTGTCCTCAGTAGTAGTAGTAGTAGAGATCGGTCATAGCGATAAGACCGCCTAACAATATGTCAATATGTCAACATATCATAAAACCAGTCTCGCTAATGAAGTGGAGCAAGGCTTTTATTAATATAAAAAGGCAAAGCAAGACATACAGTCTTCACTTTTCGATACGCCCTTGCTACAGGAACCTAAAAAACAGCAATTACAACGTTACCATTCCATCTATCAATTAAACCGTCTCCGTTTGGAATAATTGTTTACATCGCTTAAGATGGTGCGGCTCGGCACAATAACTTAAATTAAATGAAGCCACAAACAGATGTAGGGGCGGGGGACAATTTATGTCACCATTCCCCACCGGTATCGGTGTCGTTTGCATCTGAAATCTTTCCAGCTACCGTATTAGAGGGGAATTGGCTGGGATCTTAATTTATCGAAGTTTTTATGGTTTAATTAACGGAATTCACTTAGCCCCGGATAGGGTGACCAGTTGAAAGCACGAGAGGCGGACTTAAGATATTTTTTATTGAACGAAATTGCATTTTCGAATGGGTATTGTATACGCAAAATACGAGATAACTCAAGGGCATACAGTAGATAATAGCATTGTTACAGTTTCCAATATTTTAATCATGCAACATGAGAATTAAACCCTAAAAAGGCAACTAAAGTTGGTATAATTTTTGTGTTGCCCGACGTATCTGTCTACACTTCCTAGCAGTCTTTTTTCACTACGCAAAGAAGTTTCAATCCACAGGTCTTGATAAATCTTTTAATTTTAACTGTTTTTTCACTTATTTGACAGAAATTCAGCTTCAAATTCATACTTTATGAGTGTAAGATACTCTGGACATATTACTTACTCGATTTCGTGTGACCTGTAGATGTTACGATAGTGACAGCGAATATTTAAAACAGCATACCTTCATAGTTTTCATATGAAAATATGTAGCAAAAGACCTTATGTCTGGGGGCCCTACCCGACTCGAGGCAAGCGGCCGAGCCGGCGAGTTGCGGTCGCTTCATTTTATACTATCTTGTACTAATAGATGTCCCCTGCCCGCCATAATTAGCGCCAGGACGCCATTGAAAGTTTTAATTGAAAAGGCTTTGTGCAGTTTTATAGCGACGAACAATTTTAGAGTATATTTCATGCAACCCAGCGCTTTCGACACCTCGGCGAATAATGCTACGCGATATAATCGCCTCTTGTCTCTGTTTTGATTCTTGTACTTATTGAGTGTTCTGCTTTGAACTGTTTTCATTAGCTTGTCGTTTTGCTCTCGTCCGTGTTTCAATTATATCGAGCGAAATTAGTTCCTTTGCTTTCTGTAGGCATCGCATGCAGGTGTAACTTGGGTCATAATGATGTGGACTGTTGGTTGGTAAGGAGGTTGCTTGTGGTTTCGTTATTGGAATTCTTGTTCATGTCATCTTTGCTGTTAGCAAATGCTAGGAAAAACGTACACCCATCTATTGAATTTTAAGTTTTGGCTGGCAACATATGCCTACACTCGGGAAAACACCCGTGAATAGACTTAGACAGATTTCGGGTTCAGTTACTGTACAGCCAGAGATACCTTACAGGCCAGAATGGCAACTGACAAAGTGATTGATCTGTTGCTTATTCGTCGCAGCGACTTGGGCCTGTTTAGATTTCCATCTGGCAACGGGAGGCCACTATCCTGTGACAAAAACATACTTTTCTTTGCGTCATCGATGGATAGACGTTCTAATCATCTTAGTAACAGTTTATACCCTTAAAATTATATAAGTCTACGTACAATCCCGCCGACCGATGGATATTTAATCACATCCGTTCGAATAACGGTAAAACCTATACAACTCCCAAAGTCGCCGGTAGGCGTAGCAAACTTTCCATTGTGTTATCACAGACTTGTTCTTGAAATTCAGACGAAATTAATTCACCCTTCCGAAATTTTGTATTCAAAACTGTAAATTTGTAGCTTCTTGGCCCAATTATTATAACGTTTATTCTTTATGGGATAAACAGATCCGTATTTATTAGGGTTCATTATTAGAATTAATTTGTTTGTGTTATGTTGCGGGTCGCGGTGTTCGGAGCTAACCGCGCGTAGGGCTGTTTTGATATTTAAATGAGGGTACAGGCTTGATTGTGGCCATTCAGTTCGGCAGGGCTGAGGGCTGCCCGAACTACCTTATTCACTAACAATAACAATGACGATGTTATCACTACATGAATTTCCCAAAACTATTAAAAATTGTTCGGGACTTTTTTTAATTTTACCTATCGAGATTATGTACTAGTAGTTGAGTAACAGCAATGTTTTAATATTCAAGTGCAATGAGTTATTATTTCAATAAACCGATACAAAATTAGGCATTCCTTCTATATAATAATTTGTCAGTACAGTTTCCGAACAATGAAATGTTGCTAAAATGAGAACGGTATTTAAATTAACCTTTTATCCCGAATGACACTTATTAGAAAGTTGATTCGTTGATAGACGTTATTTTGGAGTAAGTTCAAAATGGTCAGTATTTGTTTTCATAAAAAGAAACCACAGTTGAACGTTAAACCTAAACTTCATGTTATTGATCTAAGTAAGAAAATCTCTTCATTATAATACCAGTAACTTCACTACTGATATTTTAGTAATGAAGGTATTTTAATGAAAAGATTTTCCTTTTAGCTTTTATCCACCAATATTTAAAAAAAAGTTTATTTTTACAAAAATAAGATCTTTCAAATCTTCTTTTAAAATCCTCTACTAACACAATAACACTTATCCAATAAAAGACGCAAAGACATCACCCGACATTGCACCGCCCGGCCTGCCATTCACTTCTCACCTGTCACCATAACTCAAAACCCGACGTCCAATTTCACGGTCTCAATTTTTGAGCAATAGTTTGTCACGAGGGTGCGATGACAACCCTACCAAATGTCGGGGGTCCCGATGCGGAATATCGGGTACAGTGCTAACTTACGACATGACGATACTGGCACCAACTTCCACTCTTGCATATTAATCATGATCCCTACATCATATCATATCCTAATAGACGTCAGTGAAAGAAAATTTCAAATGAAAATATAGGGGAAATTCGTTATTGTTATGCGTACTCTGCTTTAGTTTCAGTAAAGTTTATTGCTATTAAAAATATCGTAATACCAATTATAGATCATTTGGTAGCTTTATGACTTAAACTGCTAATTCTGACGATTTAAGAAAGACTGAGGTATTAATTTAAATATCTGCGTAAGAGTTCGCCTAAAAAATATGGTTATGCATTATTGTAGGTATACACTGAGTAAGGCCCAATCCCAATCTAAAACGACTGAGCATAAAGACCAGCCTTCTAATGAACCACCTACCAACGAGTCTCTTTGTTGTAAATATTTTTTCATTTTTTTAACAATTGTATGTAACATTCGAAAATCGATTTGCGCAGGACGGCTGGCAAGTGTTGGATGCGAGTAGCCCAGGACCGATCAAAGTGGCGAACATTGGGAGAGGCTTATGTCCAGCAGTGGACTGATAGAGGCAGATGATGATGATTCAATTCAATCCAATTAATTTATTTCAGCATTAAACATTAGCCATATCACATAGGTACATCAAATTATTAGTATACTCATACATAAAATAAGTTACATTAAAAATTATTAAATTGCCTATTTCATTACAATAACATTAGTACATTAAAAATAAAATAAAATGATTCTGATTCGTAAATCCGAAATAATTTTAGGCGTCTATGGCTCAGGAGAGAGAATTATTGTACAAAAGGCTGCGATCGTCTTTATATACCAAGGGTCATAAAACCTATTATTTCTCTACGTATTTCCCAGATTATACCTTAATAACGTATCTGGGTCATACACAAAACATAGTAAAAATCAGTTCGCTTGCTGTAAAACGAATATCAAATACTTAACCATCACATTTTTTATATATTTTTGAACGGTTGTCTTTGCTTGTCGGTATTGTAAACAAGAATTTAAAAAAAAAAAGCCTGGGTACTAATGTTTTGCAGATATTTAATCATAAAAGTCCCTTGCTGTAGACTGTTCAGATACGAAGTTCCTGACTTCAGACGAGTATAAAAAATATTTACTTAATATTTAATATATATTTTTTTACGTTTTACAGTCAAGAAAATAGTGTAGTATGTGTAATAAAATACACATAAAATTACGATATTTGTTTGCCGAAATAATGTTATTAAACAAAGTGTTCTTAGTTTCATGGTCTCCTCCTGTAGACGTTAAAAAAATGTCAAAATTAATTTGTCATGGAACACATCCGTAGTATTTTTTTTCTATGTTGGCAACATGGATTGCTCTGTCATTTGCCGGAGAGATTTATACTGAGAACGCGTGCAATTAACGAAAAAATATATTTTTATAGCCTTACACAAGTTTTTGTAAATTTTTATGTGTCTTTCCTTGGAGTATCGTAAAAAAGTAAGTATAATGTTTTTTAATTATTGATTATGTTATTAATATACATTTTAGGGAGTGGTATGCGCTTGGTCTGTCGTACAATTACTAACCTCAAATATCTATTTTCCATCTATTAAATACTATGCTAACGTCTCTCATGTAGAAATCTTCTCTGCAGACACCTTGTCTACAGAAAAGACATGATCTACAGAAGTGACATTTTAATTGTACATATTATGTCTACAGAAAAGCCCAAGTCTACAGAAATAAATTAATATTTGTTTGTTCGAATGCGGACTATTTGTTATCTTTTACAAAAAGCTGTGATGGAGTGCAATACTTCTTGTTTTTGTATAATTAATTATTTGGGCTTTTTTGATGTCAGTTTTTTAAAGCGCTTTTTCATGTTCATGTAACTTTGTTTTTCAATATAATCTCAAGTGATTGTGTTTAAAATTGCTTTTTTTATGACCAATGCGAGTTATACCACACTAATACCAAACTGTCCTCTGTAATCTACACCAATACTACGTATTTGATTTTCTTTATTAATCACACCACGATCAACTAATAGAAGGCAAAGTTCTTCTTCGAGATTATTATGCTTTATTTTCTTCTGAAGAGTTCTGCAATTGATCGCATTATAACTAGAAGGCTGTTGTACCTAAGTAGGTTTCTTTAATTTTAGGATGCCACGAAGAAGTAGAAGTACCGCCCAATTATCCGAAGAAGACAAGAAAAGACGTAGGCGCGAACAAAAAAAGCTGAGCATACGTCGCGCTAGGGCAAGAATGAGTGAAGCAGACCTAGAAGAAAGAAGAAGAAAAGATAGAGAAAGGTATCAGAAAAAGAAAGAACAAGGTCGTCTTAAAACAATTAAGGATTTTACTCCAAGAGAACAGAGACAAATGAGGAAACTGTGGAGGGAGAAAGCAAAAAAGAAAAGAGAAAATCAAAAACAATCAAAAAATGCGCAAGCTTTTCTCGATACAAATACTCCTCGGGTCACTCCCACTTCCTCGCGTGCAAATGCTGGTATTGCAATATCAAAACGCAATAGACGACTGCTCAAGGCTGAAAACTTTTTTTTAAAGAAGAAAGTTTGTGAATTAGAGTCTAAATTAGCAAAATATAGAATGCGAAGTATTAGAAACAGAAAACTAACAGAAAAGAATAAAGATTTAGTGAAAATGAGAAAACATGTTACCAAAAAGACAATTCAGGAAAGAAGGAAAGCGATTCATGATTTTTTGTTGCAAGATGAATATAGTACATCTACATCTGGGATTAAGGAGACAATAACGCGTAATAAAGTCAAAAAGCAAATAAGGATTTTGAACGACTCGTTATTAAATTTGCATAAGTTATTTGTCAAAAGCACTGGCATGCAAATTTCTTACGAAACGTTTCGTAGGTATCGTCCATTTTGGGTGCTATTTCCTAAAGTCACAGCCAGAAATACTTGTCTATGCGTTATACATACAAATACAAACTTTTTAGTTCAAGCTCTTTACAACGCAAAAATAATACCTTTTAAATCTGCGACAGAATTAGTTAAATCGCTATGCTGTTTTAATACTTTAGACGTCTGCTGTCTAGAAAGGAAATGTCCCCGGTGTAAAGATAAAATAATAACATCTAACAATTTTGACGATAATGACTCCATTATATATGAAAGATGGGTTACAAAGGATGTGATTGTTATAGTTAAAGGTATGCCTAAAAAATGTAAGAAAACTTTGAAAGAAAAAGTACAAACAACCAAAAAGACTGTTTTTGAGCATTTAAATTCAGTATTACCTGCATTCATCAAGCATATAGCAAATATAAAACAACAAATCAATGCAATAAAAGAAATAAAGAAACAAATTTCTCCCGATATAGGCCTTCTGCATATAGATTTTTCAGAAAACTATAATTGTAAATATAATCAGGAAGTTCAATCTGCGCATTTTGGAGGATCCAAACCTCAAATATCACTACATACATCGGTTTACTATAGTACACAGTTAGATTCTCCTGAAAATTTAATTCAAACTACATCATTTTGCACTGTATCCGAAGATCTGAGACACGACCCTGTACTAATTTGTGTTCATTTGCAAGCTTTGTCCGCAAATATAAAAGAACTGTCCCCAAACTTAAAACATTTACATATTTTAAGTGATGGTCCATCTACTCAATACAGGAATAAGTCAATGTTTAACCTAATTGCTACCTATATCAGCAACGAATTTGGCGTAGAGACAATTACATGGCACTACAGTGAGAGGGGCCACGGCAAGGGAGCACCCGACGGTGTAGGTGGGTGCATCAAACGCATCTGTGATTCTCACGTTGCAAGAGGCCAGGATGTTTCTAATTTAGAAGAAATAATATCGTGCTTAGGCGCCAACTGTAAAAGGATTAAGGTTTTGAGAATCAACGAATCACTCATACCTGAAATCCAACAGATTTTAGACAAAAGTATTTTACGGCCATTTAAGGGTACACGTGAAATACATCAGTTGACTTGGAACAAAGATGAACCCCAAATTATTCATGTTAGACGCTTAAGCTGCCTAACTTGTAGCACACAAGTCAAGTGTCCGCATTTTGAACTAGGAACAATACATATAGATTTTAAACCAGATACTTCGCAAATCCCGGGTATATTTCCTTCAACCTCAGACTCTCCACATTTACCTGAACTTCCTCAGATACCAGAAGCTCCTAATACCCCCAGTGACACAACTGCATCTGGACAGACTGCAACCATTTCTCCTGGATTCAGTGATAGGCTGACACCTGAAGAAGGTACTAACCATTTCTTAGAACATGTAAGACCGAAGAAAAGAATACGGCCACTTGAAGGCTCAGAAGATTCTAATTCTTCTGCCGATATTGTGTACAAAAAAAAAAGACGTCTGCATCCCTTCTGGGAGGATTCCGAGGACGAAAACATTTTTTAAACTTTTATCTACAGAAGGTTATGTCCTACCTGTGGACATTTTTTGTATTTTTTTTTTCAGAGTTCCATTTAATTTTTTTTTGTTTTTATTGAAAGTATGAAGAATAAACAAGCTGTAATGATTATTGTACTAAGAATATTTTATGTTATTTTTATCTCTAAGATATTAAAAAGTATAATTTTGATACTTTCTGCAGACTAATGAGTCTTTTCTGTGGATGCGAATAATAAAAAAATGTGATTTTCTCCAAAAATAATTAAGACTGAGCTATGGCGATAATTTTCTAAGATTGGTAATTGTAATGTTAAAATATATGACGAATTTCAAATCAAAATTTTGACTTTTATTTGTTTTTTTTTTCAAGTATTCATTTTGGGTATGACCCATCTGTTATTTCATAAAACACCCACTAATTACAGACCCGCTCAAGTCTCAATCCCGTGGCGTAAAAATAAAGGAAGATCTTAAAATATCCTATTATGAAATTAACAGCCTATTTTATTAAGGCCGAGGTAACAGCAGTATCGCTAATTTTTAATTAGAGCTCGGTGGTTGCGCGGGCTCCAGTTACCGAGATAATTGCAAGTGTCCCGTTTCCGTTGCGTTCCCACCCCAGCATCCCGGGAGCTATTGATGCCCGATAGTGGCGTGAAGTTTGGGCCGGAAGGGAGAAGAATATTGAGGGTGAGCATTACAGTTCAAGGTCGAATTAGTGTTAATATAGCCCGAGTTTTGGTATCTAAATTATATCTATCATTATTATCAATATTGCTACACTTGACTATAATTGTACCTACTTGATTTAATAAAAATGTAGGTAATTCGCATTCAGAGCGTCAGGCAGCGCAATGGTTGTGCTCACGGCATTGCCGGCATTGCCGACAGTCTACTAACATAGTTTTATAAGATGTATACTAACATATAGAGTATGTGGTCCGAAATAAACATATTTCATTTCATTGCTGATGTCTATGGGCGGCGGTTACTGCTCAAGATCGATCAAAGTGGCAAACAATTGCAATGGCCTATGCTCAGCAATGCACAGCGAAAGGCTGATGATGATGATAAGGCAGCTTGCTTGTCTAATACCCATAGCAATAAAAATATCAACCGACATTGACGCTACCCAAAACGTAGTAAGCTGTTTTACATTATCTCCTATATCCCCATCAAAGTCAAAATCGTTTTAAGAACACCATCCGATAGAAAATTTAAAAAGGAGCGACACATTTTACGATAGAAACGGGAACAGCGAATCGTCTTAGCAAAAAGAGCGCAGTCAGATTGTACGGAAACCAAATCACATATTCAAACAGCCGTCGAGCGGTCGGGGAGATCAATGCAAATCGTTTGCCAATTCGAATGAACGATTTATTTTACAATGCACCGATGTTCTTTTATTAGGTATGAATTAGAATTTAACAGATTTCTTGGGAGTGTTTCCGCATAATTTGATGTTGAACTAAGGCTAGGATTTTTCTTGTTTTTTATGTAAGGTTTAGATAAATGTTAATCCGGATTCCAATTCGAGTCCGACTAAATAAAGTTAGTTAGGTAACTTTAGACAACGTCAATTTTATTGTAAGAATTAGGCATAAAATTAGGTCGTTCTACTTTGAAAAGACGTATCTATAGGTAGTTATGACAATAACAAGTATTTTCGTATTTATGGTCAAATTTATCAGTACATTTTTGCTTGCCTGAAATAATATATATTCTGCCAAAAACTCAATACTTCGACGCAGATAGGTTAGGATATTGAAATTCAATAGCCTGCCCACTCTTTATCGGAACTCGAAAATGATTCCGACAGACCGTCATGGCTTCACCACCAAAAATGGAGATATTCGGTTACACGTCCATGCACTGTTCAACTGACAACTTTTTAATAAAAGGAAGATTACGGAATAGGCCCAACGCTTACATTATAGTAGATGCCAAGAATGTCATATAAGGCGTGACGCTCGGATACATTTTACACCTCGCTTGGCGCTTTTCCCAAATCTGTTGTCATTTGGGGGCGATCCCGTGGAAATAGGGGCAGGAATCCGTCGGATAGTAGGCAGATATTCGTAGCTATTTCTCACTACGTCGCGCGCCCCAGCGTTTAAATATTTGAGCGTGCAAAAAGTGAAATCGTGTTGTCTTGTTACCTGATCGTGTAACTCTGATTTTCATAATAAAACAACGTAATCTTGAAGCTTTGAAGTTTGCTGAAAATGTTTTCGAGTTTTGCTTTTGTTTTGCAAATAACGAACGTTTTTAAAATATTATTTCGTGGTAAGTAAGTCATAAATAACAGTTCATTTTTATGTTTTCATCATTAATAGCCTCGCTAATATGTACTTATGCAAAGAGTAGTCCTGTATCTACAAGACACAACAACTGGTATAAAATGCCTACGCGCCATTAAGTCCGCTTTTGTACAATTTCTTCATGTGCAGTATAGATTAAATAAATAAAAAAGCACATGTATAATTTTATTTGATTATGTTTTTGTTCAGTTCTAAATAGAGCTATGATAATTTTGTTATAATTTTTTAATTGTATAGGAAGGGCAAAGCGGTATTCGTTGCTCCTGGTGTTCATGGGCTCCATTAACCGGTGGGCGGGTTGGCAGCCATGATTGTGGTATATTTCTTTTATTTCGAATGATTTTTTAAACATTATTAACTTGTAAAACGTGTAATAAATGATCATGTTGCTATCTGAATCCATAATATTGTATTTTGCACGAGAAAGGTTCCTCCTGATTTTAAGGTTGAAATTTTAGCCTAATATCATTTCCTGTGGGATATGAAAAAAAAAACGTCTTCATCAGGTTACTAAACCAGAGAACAATATTTAATCAGGTGAGTGTAGGAGCACATATTATTACAACAGTATTGATTTTCGTGATACGGAATGATAACAATATCCCCCTAGCGGTAGCAGCTTACACGCGCCCTACTTTAATTCTAAAAACATGCTAAGTAGCTTAGATGAAACTTTGTATACATAAGTATAATTGTTACAAAAATAATAAGGCTTTGATAATAATGAAGAATATACTCTACGATACAACAAACAATTACCTACAAATCCCCGCGGAATGTCCAAGCCTCGAACACACCTGGCCAGAAATAATACATTTGCGTATTAAATGTTTTTCATATATTCCGAAGATCGTATTTATTTCACAGATTTTGATGGAAACGGTTTACAAACGCTGTAAGCACATGTAAAGGTAGTCAATGAGATGGTATCTCTCACCGGTCGTTCGATTAACAAAGAGTTAACCCTCCGCGCCATTTGTGTTTTTCCAACCAGACAAATCGGCAACAATAAACGTGCCCTCCTCACAATACAGCCACGCATGGCCTGCTTTTAATTTGCCGAGGCCCGACCCGCCCGCGATCGCTTAAAAACACTGCCCGGAAAATCCCTCTATGGCAACGCGCCCCCAAATCTAAAATGGAAGGTTATTTTCGTAGCGTGTGTAAATTTAACCTTTTTATTTACTGTACCAACAAATCGAGCCCGCAATTAAGGCGCGATCGATTACTCATCAAATCTCATCCGATTTTGAGATGATACCGACGAGTAGAAATTAATTAGAGGCTGGTAGGCTTTCAGGCGTGCGATGTTTTGTTGATAACTCAATAATCCCCCTCCGGAGGCCAGATCTCGTCGCCCCTCTCGCTCGCACCATTCTTATATAATCAGTTATCTTGTTTTTTTTTATTTCCTGCACAATATATACAGCAGTTAAAGTACTTCACAAAAACTTATTTAAGTCGCGAATATTGGGACGATACAAAATAAGTTAAATTGGTAAAGTTGCGTCTCGATACAGGTGACACCCATTACGATTCTTCAAAATTATTTTTTTGGAATAAATTAGTTCGCGCGATCGTTACGGTGTAACTTTATCGCACCGACTTTATATAATTTGCGGACAATTTTTTTCTCGGTGGATGTTTTTCACGGGGAAAGGTGGGTAATAACGGGACCAATTTGTTGGGGTTTGTGTATAAGTGAAAAATATCGTTGTGGGGTCGGCCGTCGGGGCGGGGGCGGCGTTGTGCGTGTTTCCATCGTATGTGGGCAAATGGAACAATTAATTAAATTAGCACTTAAGCGTAGTTTGCATACGGCGGGCGCGCCGCACCGACACCACTTTTATTAAAACTATTTCTCTTTAAAATTGTACCGGGATCAAAAGCAACGTTTGTTTTGAATAGGTCGGTGTTTGTAATTTCACACTTTCAGAGTATCGTTTACTATTATTGTTCACTACAATACCTATAGGACATGGAAGTACATACTCGTATTAATAAAATAAATAGTATTAGCATATTTTTAATCATTATTAATATAATTATAAAATAGAAATACTTATTTTACGTAATACGAAATACACAGTTGAACATTCGTACATTAAAGAAGATTCATCTGATAATTTTTTTGTGTAAGTATTTATGAATCAATTATTTGCTATGTTATGCATCTAAGTCCCATAATACCTTTACTTATAACGCGTTTCGTAATATATACTCTTCAATTGTTAAAAATCTTAATAACAAAGGTAGTCACAATTTTTTAATTGAAGTATGTATCAATTATCTCTTTTTATATGCTTTTGTGTAGGTAGCAGACTACGCACGCCTAAGTCCGCATAGTCCGAAATAGATACGATAACCGTTAACTACTTATTTCGTCTGATAATAGTTCTAGATTTCAATAAAATCTTAAAACTACATTATATTATAATAGAAACGAAATGTTTATGAAGACATTCACTTTTGTCAATAAAATGTTGTAACAAAATTAAATGCTTAATTACGAGGCAGCTCAATTTTCAGCTAAAAGTAGAAGTTTACTTTACAAAATGGAAAGTTAATGTCAGCGCACTGTGGTGGCGTATTCCCGTGTATCATAAGTTTTGTGGCTAATCCACTTTGCAGTTCGATTCACGGCCGCACCCGCCCATTTACTACTCCATTCATTAGCTGCTAGTGTTGGGCTTTTTTTAAAAAAAATACGTCCCGATGTCGAAACCGAGAGAGTAATAAATTTGGTACTTTCAAGGTCCGCTAAAGCGATTGAAAGATATAGAAATGAAAAACTTTTGTTTCAAGTTCGAAGGAATTTATAGCAATCTGTGTAGAGAAAAAAATATAGTAAAAATAGTAACTGCATGTGATACGCTTTGCCATGTGACGTAAAGTACTATTATACTAAGTGTCAACAGAGCGTGTTTTATTTCCTTTAATATTAGGAAGATTTAAATGGGTATTGAGGCCCGGAATCGATCGAAGTGGCGAGTATTGGGAGAGGCCTATGTCCAGCAGTGGACTGATGTGGGCTTATGATGATGAAATGGGTATTGACTAAAGTTTTACAAAATATCACAGAGTGGAAATACTGTTAATATGTAAATTCTCCTAAAAATGGGTTTCCGATATGAAAACATGAAATAACAACTAGCATTTTAGAATAAATTACGAAAACATTTGTAGATACATGTATATTTACAGCAACACCTACACCTAGCGGCTCTAATATCTTATACACCCTATATTCCCGGTGGGGTGAACCAACTTGAAATTTTAAGTTTATGGTTCAAAGTTTCAACAAAATGAAACATAATTATATTAATCAATGCGACAAATTCGACAGGAAAGTACAAATAGTTATTCAAATTAAGAATATAATAGATATTACTATCGGTATCAATATCGATACAAGATACTACAACCCTAAACCTGCCACCCCAAGTAATTTACACCTTACACAGTCCACATTAAGCACCTATTGCTTTAACAATGACCACATTACGCCATTTCACCGAGGTGATAATGGTCAAAGTGGTTGACCTACCTTTATAACTAGCGATAACCATCAATAGATTGGTGTTCTTTTGAATTAATTACTTTCCGTGCGACAAATTATGTGTCATTCCATGTGCTGTATAAGTGTGACCTAGTAACTTATTTGTGGATAATTAATGTTGGTGGTAAATTCCAGGAAAATTTCTTCAGTTGTTGTGTAAAACGATTCGAGTAGTTAATTGGATTGCCTTAAAAGCGCCTGTATGTAGGTACTGTATGGTGAGTAGAGTCAGGGACTACAGCTTTAAAATAATTCAATTACAACTTCGATCTAAGATATAATAAATATCTCTATTATTATTGCGAATATTAGTGAGAAATATCAACACATCTATTACTGACATGGGGATCTAACCAATTTGAATGCACTAAATTCTAAAATCGTAAAATTTGACCGAGTTTGCGGTTAATATTGCCTTTAACTAGTTATTATCTAATGTTTATTGCAGTTTTACCATATTAAGGATGATTTACGCATCTACCCGTATACTTGGCATACCTACTACTCGTTTTACTCAGGCCCGGCACCATCAATAGGATTATTTCCAGGGTCAAAATACTTACCTACATTATATTTACTCCGTAAAGATTTAAGTATTGGACACGTATTTTTTTCTTTTTTCGATTAAACAAAAAAAAATAGATACAAGGCATCCAAATTTAGTTAATTTAGTTCTTGACGACACCGTTTCCCAAAAAAAGCCACGTTGCTCGTAACTTTTTTGGTTTAATTTATAAATTAAAAAATACGTGTCTATTATTTTAAAATAACTTGAAAGACAGACTACTTAATTACATTCTCTTATGGCAACAAGCCTAATCCTCTTCAAAGCACCAAGTCACTGTCATGTTATTCGGTCTGTCTACTGTCATCATCATCCTAGCCTTTTTCCCGATTGTCTCAGGGTCGGCTTCCCAAACTGACAGATTTGGCGAGGACTAAGCTTTTACACAGAGCGACTGCCATCAGGCCTCCGCAACACTTAGGGTAAGCTATACCCATTCCCAGTTAGGAGTTATCATCATCTCTGATATGATGTGACGACTGCTATCTGAGTTGGTAAAGATAGCACCCGGGACCAACAGCTTAACGTGCCTTCCGAAGCACGGAGGAAATCGGTGTCAAATTTTGGTCACCCATCATGCACAACGTTGCAATTATTGTTAAGCGTACAAGACCGCGGCGCCACCGAGCTCCTCGGTCTGTCTACTGTAAAAACGATAAATTCTAGAGTTATTAATCTGATAACTAAAGTGCTTGTAGGTTTTAAAATGCTATACACACATACACGATCAAGGTTGATAGACTGCATTCAACTGCCTCTTGCCGGTTACCGATCATTTCCAGTGTATGTACATATAAAAATCAATACTGATGATTGACATTACAGCATCCAAAGCCCAGCAGACGTCGCTCGGCGGTCGTAAGAAGCTATCGAGGCCGACAAACTGTGGCGGGCGACGAGTGGGGACCTATTTTCCGGCGCAATCATCCACTCGAGACGTTTCCGTTGTCTGCCGCCGATCGGTTGCCATCGAGTGTAGGGTTGGCGTTTTAGGGTTATTTTTAGTTTAACTGCAAAATAGGAGCAATTTTATAAAAGAAAGAAAAGAAAGAAAAATGTTTTATTGGCAACACAAGACACAGATAGTACATGACATAACTACACATTATCATATGAGCAGAGAACTTATAAGAAAATGTACAGGAAAAGAACGAAAGTGTGTAGCCAATCAGGTTCCATCTTCAGCTTATGCCGTATACTAACGTAGGTACAGAATTTAATAGTAAAGTAAGATGGTTTGTTACTAGTTTACCCATCTCTTTAGTGAAACTGGTTTCTTCTAACTGAAGGTTGTGTAGAGGAGATCGCTAGTAGCAATAATCATCCTCTTAGCGTTGTCCCGGTTTGTGCCTCTAGGCCCAGGGTCCGCTTTGACCATGATCCTAGATTTAGCGAGTCTGGTTATTACATTGAAGCGACTGCCATCTGACCTTCGTAACCCTCAGAAAGGGGAACCAGACAAATTTGGATCATGGTAGTAGCAATAATACCGCCTTTAATTATTCTTTTTTTTGTCTGTAATGCGTTTCTGTAACGTCTGTGTTTTATGTAATAAACAGTATCTATCTATCACTCAAACCATAGGGATTTATATATTCAAAACAAAGTCATTATGAAAACTTAAAAGGAGTTTTCGATAATTCTAACCTTAACTTTAGCTACACGTTACAACTAAAGAAACATCTTTCTGTTTTTATTATTACTATTTTTATTTTTTTTCTCTTCATTGTGTTTATTAATGTAATAATTATGTGACTGTAACATATATGTACCTACTGTGTATGTGGCTAATTAGTTGTTATTATATTCTATACTTTCTTACAAGTGACCGATCGTTTTCGCTCACAATGCTTTTGGTGCCCCTAAATACCTCGGTCAGTAAGAACTCCTAATACCCATACTCAGCTCAGAGTCTTATAAAAATTGACATCCCTAAGAGCGGACGTTGTTGATATTGAGCCTGCGGAAATCTGCGATGAGGAAAATAGGGTATAAATGTTTTATTAAAGTTTACATCCATCCTGAACGGAAGCGGGGAGCTAGTCACGTCTCGGTGATCATGGGGGGTGGCTCGTGTTATCACATAATCTATTTGACGCTTAGCTAGGAGAACCATTTGTATTGTCAAACAATTAGATACCTATTGTTTTTGTTGTAAAATTGAGCGGGGTTCTTATTCATTCTTGAATTTATACCCTATTTTTTATGACAGAGGGGGCAAACGGGCCTGAAGGTCACCTGATGGTAAGCGATCACTTCAGCCCATAGACACCGCAACACCAGGGGAGTCATAGGTGCGTTGCCGGCCCTTGAGAAATCTGTAGGCTCGCTTCTTGAAGGTCCCTAGGACGACCTATATGGATACGAATCCATCCGGGAATATTGCAGCCGGAAGCTGATTCCAAAGAGCAGCTGCACGAGGCAGAAAATTGCGCGCAAATCGCACTGTGGAAGACTTACATCTATCAAGATGATAGTGCCAGGTCAGCTCCCCATGATAATACAAATAATAGTTATGTAACCTACAGAGTACAATTTCTTTTCTAAACTGTTGGAAAGAAAGATTTTGGTTGGAAAGAAAATTACCATCTGACTGACCTATAATCTATATTTTCACTGACCAGTGATCAAGTGATAAAATTTTACTTACCTTTATATTTTTACTTTTATACTTACGAAATTGAAATCTAGACACTATATAAAATCCATTGCAGCGGCCGTAAGGGGTTCCACGATTTAAAATCCTGTGATAAGTAGCTACCGGGCCGAATCTAAAAAAAAAACAATGACATCCTGCGAATAAGCCTCAGACCCTATTCAACCATCAGTGCAGAGATGAGAGAGCTGCTCCTCGACTGGAATTAATATCGCTATATTCATAAAAAATCTCAAACACAATTTCACGTTAATTGAAAACTTTTCCCGCATACATTTCAATTAAAGCACCTTTTAATAAGTGTAAAGCAGAATGTACATTTTAAATAAAGTCCAACTACGCAAACACAATTTGCTCTAATTGAACTGTATTAATTTCAGCTCCGGAATGAGAATGAAAATGAAAAGATTTTTCTTATTTTGTTTTCCTTTGGTAAAATTAAAACTACTCGGATTTGAACGGGGAGATAGCTCTCAATACAAATATCTACCTATTACTTGAATGAATATTAGATTTCAACTGAACAGAGGAGAGTGTGGAGACGAACGAAATTATTTGTGTTATTTATACTTATTATACCTTAACTTATATGTTTATTAATAGATTATTACATCTAATCTCTTCTGCTGTATTATCAATTTGCTCAATGCTGTCCACTGATGGACGTAGCCTTCTCCCAGGGAAAGCCAATCATCCCGATTCTGGGCAAATTGTGGAGGGTGTGTGGGACACCCTCCAACACGGTGGGACAACGACTTGACAAAGATAGCTGGGTGAGGACAGGGTGAGGATGGATACTGCTGTATCTATTTTTCAAAATTCTTTATATACTTATATCATTTAAGTAGCTATTCCATTAAAGACCCCATTCCATCTTTTCCATTTAATTGTAGAATAAATTTTCCCTAAAACATGACCAAAAAACGAGGTTCAAATTGTAAAATAACATTGTAACAAGTTGAAAGAATCCCAACAAAGATCTCTGATCTCTAGGCCTACCTTTTGTTAAATAAAATAAGTACCTACTTAATGTTCACCGTTTTTCTTCTACGGAGTATCAAAACTTTACTTTTTTTGCTAGGTGCTTTGAAAAGTACACATTATTAAGGACTAGCTGTGCTCGCGACTTCGTCCGCGTGAAATAGTTATTATTTCCCCGTTTTTTTTTTACACTTTCCATTATTTCTTCGCTCCTAATAGTTGCAGCGTGATGTTATATAGTAAAAAATAAATAAAATAAAATAAATAATAATATATAGCCTAGAGCCTTCCTCGATAAATGTTCTATACAACACAAAAAGAATTTTTCAATTCGGACCAGTAGTTCCTGAGATTAGCGCGTTCAAACAAACAAACTCTTCAGCTTTATAATATTAGTTAGGATTTAAGGTCGAAAAAAATAGGTCCTCTCATCGTCTCCGCGCACTGCAGTGCCCGTCCGAGTTGTTTAGGGGCGTCGAGCTTCCCCTATTGATTACCCAAAAAGCGGAAAATAAAATTGTCTACCTCTGGGCACCGAAACACAATACTGTGGTCGGTGAATACAGCCACTGCGAGTAGGGCCCGCCACTTAAGTGAATTAAATCTAAGCTTCGAGGAATTTTAACGCGATCGTTTGTCAGTGATTCGACTGGGAAGTACTCTGTGTAACTTTGTGGTTGATTGACACAAACATTAAGCACAAAATTATCTATAAGCTAATGACTGGCTCGATGGCGCATTTGGTAGTGACCTCTGTATACACTTATCATCTCCTGATAGTTATTTTGAAAATATATTTATTGTACAGAATTGACCTCTCTACAGATTTATTATAAGTATATTATATATTATAAGTATAGATCAAATTGGCTTATGCCATCTTTGACGGAAAGCTTTTTTAATCACCTAGACTAAAGCGTTGTAAACGAATGGTTACTGAATTAATAAAAGCAATATCAGCCATTTTGTACTAATATTTTAACTAATCATATATTTATGAAGGGGATTTAATAAATAGCAACTCCCAATAGGCTGTGGGTTAGATTTTAACCGCTTCCTCATAATCATGTATTATGCACCTGAAGAGGGCTCTTTAATTAAACTAGACAGGTTAATTAATTTTCCCCGGTAAGTTGCGAATCTGGTTTTGCTCTTACTTTGCTATTGACTTTAAATATAATAGTTAGTATGAGTATAAGCTTAATGAAATTGAAAAGACCTCATGTTTTTGAAGTCAGTTTGTTGAGAAGAAACTTTTAACTTTGTACAGTTGATGCAACTCGTTTTGTTTATACGAAGAAAGAAAGATATTTGTTTTGAAAAATGCATAAAACAATATAATTAGATCTTTATGTACTCTGTATCTTTTATATTTTGTAAATCTTTCAGGTGCCGGCTTTATTTACAATTGAAAGTTTATACTTACCAATATGTCGATAATATCTGCACTAGTTTTCAAAATTAGACATTACCGACACTATTTTCGTTGTTCTGTTGAAACCGAATCCCTCAATTCAAAACCATCCGCCCTACTTTTCAGTCTTTTAAATAACATGATTTTGTTTGTTAACTTTGCCAAAGCATATAAAAAACATATGTATTGTTAGCGTTCCAAATTTATTTGGATTTTATTTGTACGATTGTATCCTTAGGCTATATACTTATATGTAGCGTTTGTGATAAACTCGTAATTTCCGAATTAGTTCCGCAAAGGTGGAGAGTGGTCGTGAGCCGCGGGTAATATTTCGGTTCATAACAATAATATGGGAAGACGGCACAGGGGAACCTGTTGGGGTCCGGATTTATACGGTTTTTATTACTTTTTTACGGGAACTTGTAGGGTTGACACGTAGAGAACATTCTGCACTCTATCTTCTCTCCAAGTCAGGTTGCTACTTTTCACTTCTTCTTTCTATAATACAAGCCACAGCGACCTATCTCCAAGAAGGCTAATCAGTACACAGAGGAGATGACTAGTGCACTTTCGAGTGTGTGAGCATACATACAGTAATCTATAAAGATACAGATAATTTATTTGTTCGAAACATGTGTACATAGATGTCGGGTCAATAACACAGGTTTCAACATGTCGTACCTTTACGGTGTACAAATCTATCTTTTCATACTTAGTCTCATTCATCAAAAACAAAACTTTACATTATAAATACAGTCTGTACTTCGAAGTTGAACGAGTCAGACTGTAATTATCTATGAAAATACAAATGAAAACAGTATACGATAAATGTCTACGATTAGATTTTTTAAATGTCAACCCTAAAATTTTTGGTCGGTCTTACAGGCCCTCTAACAACGCGTTATGTCACGTTACGACCGACAGATTATATGGCGATGCGCACACCTCGTATATCTATAAGAGGCACTATGCCCTCCCTGACACAAGTGCCGAAACAGCGATCGTAATCTTGCCAATATACTTTTATAAAAACTTTCAATTCCCATCTTTCATAACTCACTACGACGTAGCGACGTATTAAATAATAAGAAAAATTTAATAGCTTACAAAAGATCAAAGGTCACGGAAATATTATATTCTAATAGACATTTATTACATTCCGATAATATTAGAGAGATACTCCCTGGCAAAAATGTGTCACCTAATAGGAAGACAATATAGCTACGTTTTACTGCGGCATAGAATCATTATTAATAATGGCAGGTAAATTGTGTTTTCTGATGAGTAATAATAACAATATACTATCTGATTTTTACCTGAAAATAGTTTAAAGTGTATGAAATAGTTAACAGTATACGTATATTTTACGCCGCGGCCATTGTGTCTCAGCGATCGGACTTTAGCGATTCGAATTGAAATTCCAATTTGTACACGTCTGAAAATCTCTTCAACTAAAAGATGTACCTTTAAAATAATACAGCTGGGTCGATCATGCCCCTTGTTTTGGCGTAGGGGAAGCGTAGAAATAAAAATAATGGAAGCATTCACGCCCAATGGCCGGAACGACCCGCGAGTGTTTGCATTTGATAAGAAGTGATACAGCGCTTAAGGGTTACGACGAGAGATGACGTGTTTGGCTCCTAGCGAAAACTGTTGGATGAGCGATTGAATCCTGAATATAGCTACTCATATGTACATATTGTGCAAATTCCTGTTTTTATAAAATAGCAACCTGACCCTGAGATTAATTTCTGCCAATGTGCCATGCTTTGCTGGCTCTGTTTAGTTTTATAGTTTTCGCGGATGACTTTAAAACCACTCTTCCTGTAAGCTGGTTTATTTCATAAAGCAAGTCCACAGATAGATATTTTACATTATAAAAAAGTAACTTATTTGTTATGAAGACAATCAACGCTATCATTACTATCATGTCCTAAGGGTACAGAAACATATTGACATAAAGCAAGAATTATGATTTTGATTAAATATCCCTTAAAAATCATGGCTATAAACCTTATTCATTTCTGATTTACAGCGAACACATTTATCGTTCGCTGTAAATCAGAATTCGCAAATTGAAAAGAAAACTGCTTCCTAGACCGCACGCAACCATAGCAGACAGGTGCTTGTCAAATAAATTGAAACTATCTTTATTGTTATTTACAAAAAAAATACTGCAAAAATATTTTACCTTTGCCGTTTCGTATAAGTGTCCTTTCACAAACTACAAAGCGGCAGTATTAGTAGGTACCTTACGTTATTAATGCAGACGGTGGCCGCGCAGAAACACGACGCAAAAAGACCAAAACCCAAACACAATTTAAAAGAGAATTCTTAAGGAACGAAGAGTCGACAAAAAGATAATTCGGAATGTGCCCAGGGCCCGTTTGTCTTTGCTATTCTCAACTTTTGCTCTGCTCAGTTTTATGAATTATTTTCAAATGTTTTCGACGTCTCTGAACTCAGTGGTTGCCGAATTTATATAATGTTAAGTGTATTTTTAAGCTTTAAAGTTCTGCGGCGAATTCATATTAATGCTAATTCAAAGGATCATTTGAGGTTATTTCAAAAGCTCTCCCCCACTGGGAGTCCACGCATTGTGCTTTTAATTTTATTATACACATAACACGAATAGGTAAAATAGTCTCTAGCTCTATTGTTGATAAAGCACGTTTTGGTTTTACAAATAGTGAAACCAACTTGTGGCCAACCGGACTCCTTCATGTTTTTATAGTTTAATTTTTAATATTTAAATTTAGAATTATCTTTCAAAATTAGCAGTCAATGTCATTTGTAGCAATTTATTATTATATCTCTTCGAAAACCACCGCGGCCGATGCCGGTACGTTTCATTTATCGCCAATCCCTGTACTCTTCCCAGACGGATAGGCAGGCAGGCACTCACCCTCACCCTCACACATTTCCATCCGTAACATTTTGGTCCTTCTCCGCGTTTTTGAACCTCGTTGTTTTACAGTCAAAATTCGTTTTCAAATTTTCCAAATTTTCATTTTCATTTCATTTACATTATCGTTATGCCATTGTCGAAAAGCCGAGCATAACGGGCATCATTCGCAATGGCATCATCAATTTGTCGCGATTACCTCACGTCTGGGCAGGGTGACAGGGAAAACCGCGATCGTGGATTTCGAAGTGCAAAGTCGGTGGAAGCTCAGAAGCTAGCTGCAAAGGCGCGCGTTCAGCGTAGGCAGTATGAACGTGAACGCGAGTTGGCGGCCAAGTTGGCGGCCATGGAGGAACAGGTGTTGGAGCAGGAGCTCCTGGCCGAGCTAGCCGCCATCGAGGCGCGGTACAGTGCCTCTCGCCGGTCGCGCGGAAGCGGCCACTCACGACATCGACCGACTGAATGGGTAAACGATACCAACGCACAGGTAAACCTTAATCGTTTATCCACATTAGAGGAGGAACAATCACAGCCCCACACACATTTACAGCCATCGGGCCTGCTGGTGGCTTCACAATCACAGCCGTCGGGCCTTCTGGCGGCTTCACATTCACAACCTTCGGGTTTTCAGCCGAGCATAAAGGCTTCACTAGCACAGCCGTCGGGCCTGCCGGCGGCTTCACAAACACAGCCTTCGGGTTTTCAGCCGAGCATAACGGCTTTACATTCATCACATTCACAACCTTCGGGTTTTCAGCCGAGCATAACGGCTTTACATTCATCACATTCACAACCTTCGGGTTTTCAGCCGAGCATAACGGCTTTACATTCATCACATTCACAACCTTCGGGTTTTCAGCCGAGCATAACGGCTTTACATTCATCACATTCACAGCCTTCGGGTTTTCAGCCGAGCATAACGGCTTTACATTCATCACATTCACAACCTTTGGGTTTTCAGCCGAGCATAAAGGCTTTACATTCATCACATTCACAACCTTCGGGTTTTCAGCCGAGCATAACGGCTTCACTAGCACAGCCGTCGGGCCTGACGGCGGCTTCACAAACACAGCCTTCGGGTTTTCAGCCGCACATAGCGGTTTCACAGCCGCACATAACGGCTTCACATTCATCACATTCACAGCCTTCGGGTTTTCAGCCACACGTAGTGGTTTCACAGCCGCATATAGCTGTTTCGCAGACGCACATAGCATTTTCACAGCCACACGTAGTGGTTTCACAATCGCACACAACGGTTTTACAGCCGCATATAGCGGTTGTACTACCGCACAGCCAATCGACGTACGAAAGTTCTAAGACTTTTCTTTCCCGGTTAGAGAACGTGGTCCGGCTCCAGCAGGCGGCGGCGGCGCTACTGGCGGCCGGCGCGCCGGAGGACGTGCTGCAGCTGCTCGAGCACTACTTGGCGCGCCCCGAGGTCATCGTGCCGAGCGTCGCGCTCGACCAGGGCTCGGCGACATGCGCGCCTAGCACGCGCAACGGCGCGCCTAGCACGCGCAACGGTGTGGCAACGACGCAACAGCTGCTTGGGCAAAGGGAGTATCTCCAACATGATCTTTTATTCCCAGCCGCCTCCCTCGCTGGCACCAAGGTGCAGCAAAAGCTAGACTCAATCGGCATATCCCAACATAACAACAGTCAGCAACGTTCCGATAACCCACACGGCAACGCTAGCACAGAGCGTTTGCCAACGGGTCGATTGAGTGTAGGCTTACCTTGGTGTCACAAACCTCACTTGTTTCAGTCACATTGGCGTAGTGACGTTGGATTGGACTACCATTTACCATCGACGAGTCACTCCATCCCACGTTGCTGCCCAGGATTGGGCATAGCGCGACGTGAACTTCACACCTTCGCCGAAACAAGTGAGCCAGCTTACGCATGGGTGTCTTACTGGCGTTTTATTTTATTATATGGCATTGATGCAAATGAGCTCGCTTGCGCGTGGGTGTCATACTGGCAGTTCATTTTACTGTATGACAGTTGCAAGCTCGCCCAAATGTTCGGGCCCTATGTAGCCTATTGCGCTGGAGGGAACCCCAACGTCTTGATTTTCAGCCAGAATACACGTGGCCAACGGATCCAGCAGCAATCGTTGCAGTCACAGGTCGTTGCAGCGATTGGGTTCGTTTTGTTGATAAGAGCGAGAGGTCAAGCCGTGGCCCAAATTTACAATTTTTTTGTCATCTTTTTACAAATTCAAATGTTCTACGTTTTTATATACACTCAAATTTTGTTCACAGTTCATTTCACCGCAGACCGGGGGTGCAACGTCCGACTTCCCTGGCAGACGACTACCCGCGCTATCCGCTGCAGACATGATGTTAGCCCAGCAACGCGTACCTCGACGAACATTCGGCAACAGGCAGGGCGTATTGGAATAGCAGCGGACAGAACAGCAGCGCACATCGTCAGCGCGACGAAGTCTTCCTTCCTGTTCAACGGGCGGCACCCAGCGGTCGGCGTCCACACAGTCAACAACATACGGCTGCGCTTCGTACAACTCAAAATCACACCAACCCAGAATCACCTAAACCAGAAGCACATGTCGGAAGTGGACCCAGAGGACGAGGAGGCTTCACATACATATTCATTTTCTGACTGACCAGTCGTGGAGTCAGTTCCCAGAAGTCAGTTCCCGTGCCTCCTCTCGACGACTCCGCTTTGACGAGCGGACTGGAGTGACCAGACCTGCCGTCTCACCAACCACGTGACCAGACCTGCCGTCTCACCAACCACAAATCACCGCGCCGGCAGCGTGTGTGCCCTTTACTCTGCGCCAGTGACCATGTCCCCTGTCTACGCCAGCCATTTGATGTTGCCGCCAGAAGAGTACCTGCCCCGTCGAACTCGTGTCTGCTCCGGATGCTACGGGGTCGCTAGGGTTGTCGACGCTGCAGCTAGAGGGGGGAAATTGCGTAGGGCTATCATAACCACACTGATGTAACGGTTGACCACATTTTCTCAAAGTATTCGTATTTCATACGAGGGGGGAGAATGTGGCCAACCGGACTCCTTCATGTTTTTATAGTTTAATTTTTAATATTTAAATTTAGAATTATCTTTCAAAATTAGCAGTCAATGTCATTTGTAGCAATTTATTATTATATCTCTTCGAAAACCACCGCGGCCGATGCCGGTACGTTTCATTTATCGCCAATCCCTGTACTCTTCCCAGACGGATAGGCAGGCAGGCACTCACCCTCACCCTCACACATTTCCATCCGTAACACAACTGTTAGGTACATCTTTGGCTGACTCTATAACTAATTTAGAATCCTGTGATCCGGTCTCAATTCGAGTCTCACCTGCAACTTCCTAGTTTATAGCATAGTGAAAATAAAATTTGCTTTGTCTTATTAGGTACTCGTATTAATCATGGCTTTATGTATATTTTTAGTACACACATGTGGTTTTGATTTTTGTAATTATTATGGAATCAGGAACCTCATGCATAATGGAATGACGAACCTCATTCCATAATACACGGTTAGATTTTAGCAACACATTTATTTTGTTATTTAAAGCTTTCGATTACAAAATTTGAAAATCAATCGATAATGTCCCATACGATCGAATTATCTGAGCCTCTCCCTTTTTCAATAAAACATAGTTTGTTAAAAAATCAGAAGATGGTATTTAGTTCCACTCAACAAATTGCATTTTTAATTAGCAAATTTTGCGCTCGCAAATGCAAGGCAATTACTTGGTTTTTGTGTAAAATAAACAGTAACATTAACTGCAAAGATAATTTAGAGTGCGCCTCGGGCCCTATTGTCATTTTTTATTCTGCTGCTTATTTTATTTTTCGCTCTTTTAGAATCTCAAACGTTCATAATGTTAGCAAATTCTGTAACTCAAATAGAGCTTCTTATTTTAATGTTACGTTAGGAATTATTATTTCTACTTAATAGGTATTTTGAGTTTGATTACAACTCACGTATTAGCGAAATTTCGACGCTTATTTCATTTAAAATACACATGAATAAATATAACCACAAATGGTACTACCCCACTCATTCTTTTTAACTATCGTCTATCAAAAGGTCGCCTGGGAGAGATCGCTTATAGTGGTCAGATCGCGTAAATTTTACAGCAAAATATGTCAATTGTACCTGGAGTCATGCTGTGCAATATAGAAATCTATGTGAAATGTGTGTTTTGTCTTTAGACTACATGAGCTTCTTGCTGTCTTTGTCTTACCTAATATTATAAAGCTGAAGAGTTTGTTTGTTTGTTTGAACGCGCTAATCTCAGGAACTACTGGTCCGAATTGAAAAATTCTTTTTGAGTTGATTAGACCATTTATCGAGGAAGGCTTTAGGCTATATAACATCACGCTGCAACTATTAGGAGCGAAGAAATAATGGAAAATGTAAAAAAAAACGGGGAAGAAATGACTATTCCACGCGGACGAAGTCGCGAGCACAGCTAGTATACTATAAACACAAAAGTAAAAAAAAAAAAATTTCATTACACATATTTGGATATTAATCTATTAAAATACTTCCATGCGATAAGCCTGCGTGGAAGGCACAGACATCCGCAGGGTACAACGTATGCGACAGCCCTGTCCGCTGCAACTGCAAATAACAATCCGAATAAAGAAAGACAAGACAAGAGAGAAAAAAAAATGCAAGAAACATTACTAAGCTTAAAATTTACACGCATACTGAGTGCGCACTCGCCCGTGACAGAATCTCTCTGTTCACAGGCGAAATAACGTGGACAAATACTCGGGAGTTGACGAAACGAATGAAAAAGAATACTCCCCTAGTCTCAAATCCAACAAACGTAAAAGAGATTACCCACGCTCCAACTGCTCTCAACTTGTATAAACAAAAAAGCTCAATTTGCCTGCTTTAAAACAAGGAATTGCCATAGCGAAAGACGGTTGAGGAATATTAAAAACGTTTTTAAAAGGACAACAGTGAATGCAGGTTATTTGAATTTTTATTGTGACAAGTGTCGCGGCGATGTGGGGCTCGATCGAGGCGCCGTTTTGGGCCGGGATGCTTACGATTTAATTATTGTTTAATGTGATAGAGAGTGGTTTCAAGCATACAGCAAGTTCGAGACGATTGTAGAGATATAGATGTGGCTCAATAAACCTGTAACCTGTCGGATGACTATCGAACACCTTGGCATGCATAAGATTTTGTGGCAGTACATTGACCGCGTACATAAGCGTTTGAGAATCATTCGACGGGTTAAGGTATTTCTTTCTTATAGGAGTAATCTATATGTCTACCTGGAGATTATAAAGTAAATAAGGGCTCGCTTAAGGAGACGCGCGCTGCGACAGACGTCTCATGGACGCCTCCATACATTTTTGAATGTTAGCTATCAGATTTGCGCACAACTAACTGTGATGCCTAGCGCCTGCCAAATTCAATTGTTCTGTTAATCTAAAAATCCATTTTTCTAAGGCACACATCCTATATGATATAAATATCAGATTATATAAAGCATATTTACGTCTATCAGACGTCTCCAAAATACGTTTCAATTAATCAATCAACAGCCATGGTCCACCCACTGCAGAACGTAAGCATTCTATAATTAAACACGTTTATTGATAGTTTAAACTCTAACAATTCTTAGAATCAACCAATGTACTAACCATCTACCACCAAGGTCGCCAACTACCTACTTGATTTTCGAACGTCCAAAATAACATGAAGGAGTTGGGTTTGTCTGGTGACGAAGCGTACAAGCGCAGTAGATGGAGCCTCATGTAACATGGATTAGGAAACCTGAGCCTGTGTTACGGAAAGCGGGAAGAGCAAGGAAGAAGAAGAATTTAATGTTATAAGTAGTTAGCTACGTATTTATTTTGTGCTATTAGCCCCAGGTGACGACTGAAGGTATATAAATTTCAACACAGTATTTTAAAACACTCAATTTAAATCAAAACGAGATTAACCCCCCGAAACATTCATACTCGATTTGTAAATCAGTAAGTAGGTGCAAATCTCATTTTCATACATAACTGCGTAAGTGATTGCGTTACGCCGCAATATAAGGCGGGCTTTCGGCGTATTTTTGTGTTAAACTCCCCCCGGTGATTACACACAAATTGATATAAATTGAATTTAAAACCTAGCCGCGACGGGCGAATCCGCGCCGCGGAGACGCTGCGAAGACGGGTTATATGCATTAAACAGGGATGTTCTTGCTACTGAACATTAATAGATTTTTCGTAATAGACTTGATTTGAGTGCTTGTAGATAGTCAAACTCAATACACATGAAAATTATTCTACCGACGGATTTAAACAGTAACTTCTATCTAGAAGAACCGGACGATGAATACAATAATGTGTATTTAACTTTCATCCGAAAACAAATACGAGTACCTATCTGTCAAAAATATAGTTTTATTTTAGCCGCAAATTGACAATTATATTGCGTCCGATTTATCGGACGTTATGCTGTAATGGGCCTGCTTTCCCATGGACGGAATATATTTTAGATACAGAATGCGAAAATAAAAAGATCTGAAATTGTACAGTTGTGTAATTGTTTTCAGACGTTTCGACCGTGTTGTCACGGGGAATACGTATTCTAAAATAGAGATTTATTCCATGTGGCTGAAACGAAAAATAAAGACAATCTCAATTTGCTAAACTGAGCTCCGCCAGCCCTAAAGCGACCGTAATGGGCGCGATGATTTCTTGGCTCGGATCGGCTGTTTCATAACAACAAAGTTATTCTACCCTCGTCACTTTGTTTTCACTTCTATGCCGAAACATTTTATTGCAGTCGCCTTTGCCTCTGATGTTCCCCGTTTTGATAAACACTACGGCTTTTAAGCTTTGCAAGCACTGTTTAATATACTTCTGAAATTAGGGTTTCGTACACGAGATTTGCGATGTCATGACAACTAAACAATTTGTCTGTTAAGTTTGGGTACGTTTCAGCGTTTACTTAAAATAGAATTGGAACGCATTTCGTCAAGGCTAGTTCGTTAAGATAAAATATTTGTCTGGGTTTCGACATTCTGAATAACATAAGCTTCTTCACTAATGGTGATGGATGATGTAAAGGACATAATCATTATTAAGTATATACTCTACGCATAAATCACCTAGTTTTATAGGAATTGGGGACCATAAAAATTATTATATAGTATATTAGGTATATATAAACTTAGAGAAGACTATGCATATAGACAATATTCTGTAAATTAACTCGTACCGGGGGAAGTTTTACCCCTTAGTATGTCAAATATAAAACAAACAAATATGAAACAACCAAACCGCAAAACCATATAATTGCTACGAAGCAAACTTTTAAAAGGAGCAAGAAACCCACAATAGCTCGTCTAAAGCCCAAGCTTTACAAACACCAGCGGCTCAAGAACTTACTACCAAATACTGTGTAAATTAGTGGTTATAGTTCCAGTGTCGTCCGCGATTCTATTGCATTACTGCGGGGAGCCAGCCTTTATTGCTCAATTTGACTTTATTTAACGCAATTCGCAGGCCGCGGGGTGGGGGCGGGGTGTCTCCGCCGTCTGACGGGGAACAGATGAGGTCCCACTCCAATCCACTTAGCGGCGGCAAGCCGGTGGGTGATCGCAATCTACGGCTAAGACCCGAATGCTTTCAGTCCCGCGTGCCTTAGTGCCGACCTGCTGGTGCGTTGCGAAACGGCTGACCGTACGCCCGTATGGGTTTTCGTCATTTTAGAAATGACGTGTCGGACTTTCGTCAGCGCCCATTTGTGAAAGTGCTGTTGTTGGTACCTCAATCGCGTACTCGATGGATAAGTTCCACTATGAGTTGCAAAAACTTGCAGATTGATTTATTCGTTTTACTGTTCTCAACAGACATCCTGTATAAAATGAATGCATATCATCCCAACTTGTGATTGAAACAGTACAAACAAAAAAGCTCCTCCCAGTAAATGACACATTTTACCGCGTAAACGCATCGAATACTCGCATTATGAAAATCTCTCAGGTGTGTATTTTGTAAGTTATCCTATTAAATATTTAAATAATTAAAATAAAGGAGGCTAGATATCTGAAATACACTTAAGTGAAAAAGGGGCAGTGTGATTCTTGTTCATCGATGCAAATATGTTTAGATTAGGTAGATACGTACGTAGGTACGTAAAGCAAGTCTAGTAAAAGTCCTAAATTATGGTCCATTCCAGAGAAGACACAAAATATCATTTGTAACTGATTCATTAAACTTAAGTACTTCCAAATATCAACCCTATAAACAAGAACTGTTCGTTTGACAACAAAGATCATAACCATACAACAATATTCATCCCGAAACGTGCGGGTTATGCGATTACAAACTGCCGGCAACACTTCATAAACCAAATTACTCTATGATCCGGTGAGAGATGTGCCTAGCCAAATTACCATAAAATTGGTGTAGTGTGAAGATGCACCGGTAACTTGGGCAAAACTTCAGGCATCCAAATTTAATTAGGGCTGCTGCTTACACCCGCGTTTGTTTTGCTTCTCGCGAACAAGTTTGAGCGTGCAGTAATCTCAGAGTGATGTGTGGAGGATAGAGGCAGGGCTGTCGTGAATTATCATAAATAAACCTGACTGCAGATGAAAATATAATTATAATCTTGCGTTAGTTTAATTTTTTTTAATATTCAAACTTGCATTTTGTGGACCTTTTTTTTTATTGCTATGGGTGGCAGACGAGCAAGCGGCCCATCTGATGTTAAACGGTTACCGCCGCTCATAGACTCTGCAATGCCAGGGGTACTGCCTACCGTGAGGAAAGAGTTCTCTTTAGACTACGTTTGAAGAAGGACAAGTCGTAGCGATCAGGAAACACCGCGGCTGGGAGCTCATTCCAGAGCTTACAGGTACGCGGAAAGAACGATCGTTGGAAGCGAACAGTTCTGGATGGAAAAGTTTCCAAATGGTATGGATGGACCCTGCCGCGGCTTTAAAGAAATGTATTATAATTTTATTTAAAAATGTATCTAAGTAAGTTTATCAGTTGTCTAGTACCCATAGTACAAGCTTCGGCTTAGTTTGGGGCTAGGTGGCGCTGTGTGGCCCAACGTGGCATGTCTTGGGTTATTAATATTAATATGAATTTAGTCTTTTCCATTTTCATTGGGCGTTCGACTTGGGCGTACGCGACGAGCTGGCTCGGAGCAAGTCAGCCAGTAGTCATCATCTGAAAAACGCAAGGAAATTTCTGTAAAATCTGGTGATCATTGGCCAATGCCCAGTGCATTGGCAGCCTGAACAATATGCTATAAGATACATTTTAATTATTATAGTTAGCAGTTGAGCAATGTCTCATGTGAAATAGTAAGGGCAAGTTTACGGAGTCGCAAAAACGTTACTTCATAAACGCCGGAAAACGCATCGCTTTACGCCGCGTCTCCTACAGCGAAGCCTAAACGTCACTCATAGACATTAGCAATACTAGAGACTAGCCCTACCATAAACCTTTCGAATCGAATAGTTGAATTTTAATCAGTTCATCCTGGATCAATCAGCAGCAGCCCTACAGCCGGGCTATAACCCGGTTTAGCCGCGGGGCCTGGTGTCATTTTCACGCCGGCATATTGCCCGCGCCGCCATAATTGAATAATAAAATTGTCGCAGATTTCGGCGCACGAGCCCTTTGATTCGACGTTTTGATGGAGCTCAGCCGAACCGGTGTTACGGGTCACGGTAGCAATTTATGAGTGTCTGGTGAAATTTTGTGAATTTGACTAAAACGGTTTTGTTGTCGCTTTCGAGATGGTCGTGTATGCTTTAAAAAGATTTTTTGGATTTATTTCTATAACCAGCGGTGGACTGATGTGGGCCGATGATAATGATTTCTATTCCATCGATTTATTCATAGACTTTACGCGGGTAGTGGGTACATACTGGATTAAAGTATTAGCAAGGAACGTAGTCTGAGCATAAAACAGATCAGAGTGGAACAGACCATGCGTAGTGGTTCAAAATAGGCTTTGATGTCGCAAAATGCATACATTTTTATGAGTTTAATATTTACAACGTGATATAAGCACCAAATTACAATTTATGTAGGTACTTTGTAGTCCACGGTGTTACGAAATTTAAGACACGATAAAAACATAATATGAATAAGCCATAAAAACAGCTTGTCGCCCGGAATCACGATAACAATTTCGTACCGTGCACGTGTTTCGAAAAGTTTGCATTTGATCCCGTGTCCCGTATTAATCTAACTCCTCTGAATACTAAAGACAAATTTCCATTAACCCCCAGTTTACAGCGAAATTCTTTTTTCATCAAACGTGATTTATTCTGTCTCAAAAAATATGTAAAGTCGGGTGTGAGCCTGCCACCTCGGATAGCGGGAGTTAAAATTAAAATTATATCTTGACATTCGAGTCACGCGAAACATTAAGTTCATCCTGCAATAAACCGCCTCTTAAGGGCTCATTCGGAATTAAAATTTGCGTCGGCCTCAGGAGTGACGCTGTTGATGGATTACAGAGCCTCTTGTTTAATTTTGAGGGGATCCCCTACAAATTAGGGCGGCCATCTAAGCATCAAAGTCTCTAAGTAACATTTATAAATATGTCATGTTTATCAGGGAAGCAGATTGTTTAAAAATCCAATAAACAGAAAATTATTTAGACTTTGTTCTGCCTTTTTACTCGACTACGGCAAAGCAAAAAGGAAGGATACGACTTTCACCTGTATGTATGTATGTGGCTATGGATGTTCGTTAATCTGTTCCTTTATAACTTCTAAACTAGTTATCATAATTAGACAAATGAGGTATCGTTAAAAGCCTTTAGATTAAAATGGTTAAATTACTACGGACTGGGTCCTAAATGTTTACTTAATTACTTTATATACATAAAATATAAAAAAATCTTGAACGTGTCGTTTGGAGTATCAAATAAAAGAGCTTTTTTAGTACAAATATAAGAAAATATATCAAATATATACATAATATATGGCCATAACCTCATTACGTTACCGAAAAAAATTGTATTCAGTGAACTCCATTTCTTTTACAAGCAACTTTCTACAAATAAGAACTTCTGTAATACCATAAATAAAAGTAAAGAGTCAAAACTAGCGGAGTTAATGGCGGTACGACCAAACCGCGCAGATTGAGCCGAGGAAGATTACAAAGTGCCTCGTAAAACCTCGAGGTAAAATAATGAATATAAAATGCAGTAAACGAGTTAGAGGGGCGGTTTTGAGGATTCCGCAAGTTGAATGAAAAAACGGAACCCTTATAAGACCCCTTTGATGGCTGTCCCCTTCCTTAGGCATTGCTAAGAGAATCAATATCAAATATTGAGGTTAAAACCCTTTGGTGCTGGTGGAATTTGGTTTTTCTCGTAATGTAATATGGTCATATATTTTTAAACTGTTTACTCTTTAAAAACCTAACATACTCGTAGTATTATAGTTTTTATCTGAGCTTACATTAGCCTTCGTCAAACCTGTCACAAATAAGATTTTACTTAAAAATACTCGTAAGTTAATTTCGGACAGTATAAAAATTATAAGATTATCTTGAGAAGTGAGCATTCAGATTAGGTTTATTTTAATTTATTTATAATTTTTGAGACTTACCTATCTAAAGTTGTTACAAATTGTTGCGTTGCGACCTATATGTCTTAGATAATTAAATTGAATTGAATTGTAACATTTAACAGGCAGTAAAATCGTTTTTAAATCCGTCATGAACCGCTTGTCATGAACGAGTGATGTTAATACCACGTGTTGTACCGGCTGGAAACCACATTAACGCCATAATATTACGTAACCATTAAAATGTTGACATCATTATTAAGTCATGCACCCTAAACTGTCAATTTTCTTAAATTAAATTCGCAACGTAATCGCACTAGTATAAGTTCCTAGCAGGGTCGCCCTTACCCGCCTTTTAAAGTCATTTGTCCACTTGGTATGCAACTGGCAGCCGCTGCGTTCGGCGACGAACATATTTTATATTTATTACAGCTAACGACGACGGCAAAATTGCATATACGACGCATCACGAACGTAATGTTGGTGGCGGATAGACAATGGGCCCGCTCTGAATAAGAATGCCGTCATAACTTCATTTGAGCTTGCAATGGTTGGAGAAAAAGGAAATTAGGGAAATGAATTCTTGTAAAACGTATAGAGTTGAATTTGTTTACATGGTATGTTGTGATGTTATATGTTGCACATGCCTTTATATAATTTTTACTTATGTTAAATAATGTTAAATTGGATACAATTATGAATGGTGTAGTAAATCTGGGGCGAGCTAGCCCAAATAGATATTCAAGGACAGAAAGATGACAAGATCGATGATAATAATATTGTCATAATAAATAAATAAATAAATAAGCCAAGACATGCCACGCTGGGCCACATACTGTGGGGCTCAGCGGCAGACATCCAGACCATATTTGTTTTACAAAAGAGAGCTATCAGAGCCATATACAAACTTGGCCCACGTGATTCTCTTAGAGACCTTTTTAAAGAAATAAATATCTTAACTGTCGCTTCCCAATATATCATGGACTGTTTAATCCATGTTTATAAGAACAAGCACAAGCTTCCTAAAAATTCAGATAGTCATAAATTCAATACCAGAAACAGGCACAAGCTAGCTATTCCTAATCTGAGGCTGAATAAATGTGGAAAGTCATTTATAGGGCTTAGCATAAAAATGTTCAATAAATTGCCTCAATGTATAATTGATCTACCCATACAAAAGTTTAAATTATATATTAAAGGATGTCTAATAAAGAAAGGTTATTACAGAATTGAAGACTATTTAAGTGATAAGACTGTATGGTCAACTGCCAAATAAGCGGATGCTGCTCGCCTGCACTTTATCATAATAAAATTATAACCATTTCATTGGTTGTTTATATAGAGTCATATGTAACTTCTATTCTATGTAAGCTACGTCCTTCAGTTAATTTATTCATTTATTAGTTTTATGATTTTGCCAAATATTTTATATTGGGGTAACTGGACTAGTCATGCTCACTAAAATGTTTCTGGGGTGGTGGCGCTGTGTGGCGGGTCGTTACACTCCCTCAAATATGGTTGAATGAAGCGATGGCTGGTACACACGTCATACTTGTGAACAGGTGCTGCCTTGGAGACTGGTCTACTCCTGATTGCCCTATATAGAGTATGTTAAGGTTAATTTCTTTTTTTTTAATCTAATTTATAATTAATTTTGTAAGGCCCCAGACTGTATGACGTGGTCGTAGTTAAAAGTATAAATGTGATAATAATATTGTAAACACCATTTTGAAAAGAGCAACTACACGAGTTTCTTGCCGGTATCTTCTCGGTAGAATGCTGCTTTCCGAACCGGTGGTAGCTTCGACGATTTGTAAGTGTTTTTCATAAAAACCTATACAAATAAAGATTATTTTGACTTTGACTTGACTTTGACTTTGACACAGCGCCACCTAGCCCCAAACTAAGCCGAAGCTTGTACTATGGGTACTAGACAACTGATAAATTTACTTAGATACATTTTTTTTTTGTAAATAAATACATATTATACATAGAAAACACCCAGACCAATACAAACAGACATGTTCATGCACACAAATGTTTGTAATGTGCGGGGATCGAACCCACGACCCTTGGCTCAGAAGGCAGAGGTCACTACCAATTGAGCCACCGAGTCTGTCAATAATATATATATTAATGCACATATTCAATATATTACACCTAATTAATTAACAAATAAACACCTGCTAATAAACATTCCCTGTTAACACACCTGTTAATAAAAAGAGCCTAGGTATCGGCTCTTTAGCTAAATGCTCTAAACTCTTAACTTAGACGAAGTTAAAAATAGGCATCGGACTCCCATATTCTGTAGCACTACTATTATAAACTTTGTGCACCACGCTACGACTACGAAGCTACTACGAAGCTGCTACGACGTAAACTACGATGATTCTCTTTGTAAAAACCAAAGATCAGAATATATATTAGGTAGGTATATTTCGGCGACAAACCTTTTACGGGCGGTATTATGCGAAAGTCACGTCTCATAACGAAGTCTGATGGAATCAATCACGTTATAATGAGCTGGCCAAACAATGACCCGGCCAATATCGCGGTGTTGGCTCAAGAAATTCGCCCAATATCTGATCCCTGCGCCAATTTTGGGGGAAATCGGCAGGGATAATTATGTTTGAAGTTACTATTGAGTGTCAACATGGTCGGGATTAGTCCGGGGGGACGCGACGCGAGCAACTTATTCAGACAGTTATTAGAGCAAATATGTAATAAGATTGCCGTATCATTGTGGCGTAGTGGAGAGTACCTAAGTCTTCTCTTTTATTTAGGTAAACTCGTTTATTTGGGTTGGTGATGGTGGATAATACCATTAGATGTACATATTATATACTAGGATGTTGTTTTTGGAACGTTAGGTGACAAATGCGCACATTTTAACATTGAAAGAGAAATAATTTTCCCTATACCAATAATAATATAATAATTTCTTTATTTCCTCTTCACAATCAGGATCTTAATCTAGTAGTTTACATAAGTACTTGCTTATTACTATATCTATCCCAGTGCGAAAGAGGCTGGTGCCTGAGATCGGTTTGAGTAAACCGGTGTTACAGGTCACCAGGCCCACCCCCACAGGGGAATAAATGCTATACAATGTTGTCTTTCACATCCGCGACACGAGAAGATCATATAAAAGTCTAGGAAAAATGGATAACAATTTATAAATAATAATTCCATACCTATTCCGTTTCTAAATAACGTTTTTTTTTTTTTTTTTTTTTTTTTTTTTTTTTTTTTTTTTTTTTTTTTTTTTCTAACATTGTTTTCTAAAAAGTTTGTAAGTTCGTGTTTGTGTGTGTGTGATTGTGTGTGTGTGAATGTTTTGAATGAATGAGTGTGTGTGAGTGTGGTATGTGTATGTGAGTGAGTGAGTAAGTGACTGTGTTTGTGTGTGTGAGATAGTGTGTGAGTATTTAAGTGACTGTGTTTGTGTGTGTGAGATGTATGATGTGTATGAGTTAGTGTGTGAATATTTCTATGAATATTATTTATATGAATATTAGTATAAATACAAAAACGGCAACGGTTTCACCTTAGTGTAGCTAGTAAGGCTTCCGTATCGTCATATGATTTACTCAAAAGCCATTTGGTTACTGTTTTCTTAACCCTGCATATGTCCATAGGATAGATATTAATTATTTTGTTAATTTTATTGTAAATTTTTGGGCCCAGATATGAAAAGAATCTATGAATAAAAGTTGTTTTAGGTTGAGACGTAAGTTTGCACACCGTGTGCCATCTACGTTTAGCTATGTAATCAGGGTTGAAATCTAAAAGAGAGTGTTGCTTTATTATAGTATTTAGTAAAAATAATTGACGAACAGTTAAGACCTCACAGTATTCGAATAAAAGTTTAGTCGGATAAAGAAAAGGTTTAAATGTGCATATTTTAAGAATTGTTCTTTGAGCCACCTCTACCTGCCTAAGCGTTGTCTTTGGTGCACCACCCCAGGCTGAGACACAATAAACGAGAAGAGATTGGCATAGCGCGAAATAAATTTGTTTGAGAGTAATAGGTGGTACTACATGCCTCAGGGTTTTGAAAACAAAAATCAGTTTACGTACTTTGTTACTCAAAGCGTTGATATGGGGCTTAAAACTGAAATTGTCGTCAACTATAACTCCAAGGTACTTTATCGATTTTACACGCTCCAGCGGTTTACACTTACAGACATGATCCGGTGAAAAGGTTGGGCAATTGTGCGCAAAGAGCTCATGACAGAGGGAGGTGTCCCGAAAAGAAAAGGTTAAATACTTCGTTTTATCCGTGTTAATGGTCAGTATATTTTTACGAAGCCATCCTGTTATGGAGTTGAGTCCTGTCTGTGCAAATGTGTGTACCTCACTCCAAGTCTCAGCCGAGAAGAGAAGTGCCGTATCGTCCGCGTATGAGATTATATTGCAGTGTGAGAGTTCGATATTTAGAAGTTCGTTTATATAGACGAGAAAGAGAGTTGGTCCTAAGATACTGCCCTGAGGCACACCATATGTCACTGGGAGACGAGTACTCGAGTATGTGCCTAGCTTCACGTATTGAGTTCGATCAGTCAAGTAATCTGTCAGTAATCGTAATTGTGTACCTCTAACACCAACATTATTCAGTTTATCTAAAAGGATCGGGACAGACACCGTATCGAAGGCTTTAGCCAAGTCTAACAGTATCGCGATACATTTATTCCCCTTGTCTAGTTCGGCTGTAACAAAATTAGTGAAGTAATTTACTGCATCATCAGTTGATCTACCTCTACGAAAACCGAATTGGCGATCCGATAACAGATGTTTATCTTCGAGGTAACCTACAAGTCTGACATTAATAATTTTTTCGAGAATTTTCGAAAGTGCTGGTAGTATAGCTATGGGGCGGTAACTTCCAACACAGTGTCTATCTCCTCCTCCTTTGTATATAGGGTGTATTCGTGAGATTTTAAGAGCTTTAGGGAAGGTGCCGTCTCTAAAACACATATTAAACACGTGAGTCAAATGTGGCACAAGTATGTCTCTATTTTCCTTCAGAAGCCGATTTGATATGTTGTCCCAGCCAATCGCGCAATCTGTTTTAAGAGACAATATAATTTTGTTGATTTCATCGTCGTCTGTATCAATAAGGACAAAGGAGTCACTAGACGGTCGAGTTACATGTGAATAGATAGTGTTATTGGTATCGTTTCTAGATATAGTTTTTTGCGCTAGTAGTTTGCCGATGTTAGAAAAATATTGATTTGTTTTATTTACTGAGTCTTGGGGGCAATTTGACATATTAAGTAATTCTTTAGGGTAGTTTGTATCTTTATTCTTGTTTGTGATGGATTTTACGGATTCCCACAATTTTTTAGGGTTTTTACCCGCTTTCTGAATTAGATCCTTTTCGTAATTGCGTTTAACTTTTTTTAGGATCATCCGACAGAAGTTTCTGTAGCGAAGATATGTTGTTTTTAGTGTCTCGTTGTCAGGACTGGATTTAAATTTCTTATACAATTTATCCCTGTTACGTATGCAACGCAGAAGGCCTTGCGTAATCCAGGGTTTGATGACCCTCCTGCGCTTTGATAAAGAAATGGTCTTCGAGTGCTTTTCCACCTGGCGATTCAATTCATTAATTATATAGCTCATTGCAAAATTACTATCATTTGTAGAATAAATTGGATCAAAGTTTATTTCCGCTATACCCCTCCGTAGCCCCTCCTGATCAATCGTAGTTTTAGTGGAAGAGGTAGATTGCCGAGTCATTTCGAGTAATAGACATGTTATAACCGTTTTATGGTCTGTTATTGTTGACTGTGGCACGAGCGTGAAACTCTTTGCAACGGTCTTCACCAGCACATGATCGATGCAAGTTCCGCTGGCGTCGCGAGTGATAAGTTTATGTGCGGGTAGGAGGCCGTGGTAAGCTGTCAGAGTAAGGTATTGCTGGGTTGTGGTTGCAAGGTTTTCTGACAATATGTCTAGGTTTAGGTCCCCGACCAGTATGACATTTTTGAAAACCGATACACCCAACAATACTTGGTTAAGCGAGCTCAAAAAGGGATCCAGGTTCGTATAAGAGGGTGACCTGTATATCGCCAATATAGCTGTATGGTTGGAGCCGATTTTTATGAGGAGAGAATTACAATCTTTGACATCCGGTTCCGTTACTGAAGGTGATATTTCATTTTTGGTATAAACCACAACGCCGTCATTTTGTAGAGGATTTATCATAGTATAGTGTGTGTTATAACCAGGAATGTTAGGCATCCCGGAGACAGAAGCCAACCAGCACTCAGTGAGTACCATTATATCAATTTCAACAGCTAGACTTGTCAAAAGCACTTGGAAGTCTGGGAAATTGCAGTTTAGACTTCGGATATTTTGTGTGAGTATCGACAGTGAAGACTGCAGTGGAAAAATTTTTTTACATTCATCCACATCACAGGCATAAGATTCTGAGTTTGTATAATTTTCAATGTTCTCAGATAATTCACAAATATCATTTCCGTTAACCATTTTTATATATTATATTATATATCTGCAATTTCTTAAGTACAACAAATAAGAATGTCTATTTGTTCAGTACAGATACCTAGTCAAAAATTTTGTAATTTAATTTTTAGTGTGTGAATATGATTTGTGTATAAAGATGAAAAGAAATTATATTTTACCAAGTGTTGTCGAGTAGTGTAAATATATGTATAAGTGTAAGAAGTAAACAATTTTGATAAAAAGAAAAAATAAAAACCAATAAATTACGTTATTACAACAGAAAAATTATCAAGAAACAAACATCCACTTCAAGCAAATTAATCCGAAGTATCCAATGAGAGATTATCCAGTTCCTCTTCACTATTTATTCGGATTGGATGATCGCTTTCTTCCTTTCTGACATACACGTCTCCGTGAAAAGTCCAAGCCGCAACAATCCTTTTGCTTTTTGCTAGTTGTCTGGCTAGGTAGAAAATGTGCCGCGTTTTTGAGGTAAGTAGATCAGAGATGAAAACAGGTTTTTCAGTACCCGGAAAACCCAAGCACCTGGTGTTCAGCTGTGGTTCTTTATTGGTTTTCTTTGTCTTGTTATAATCTTTGATTGAAGAGACAAAATGTTGCTTTCGAATGACGGTCGCAAAATGGACTACAATAGCACTGGACTTTGTACGATATATGTCTTTTACTTCTGTGCTTTCGAATGGGAGATGGGATCCCACGGTTGTAGCGATCCTTTTGACAGTGTCAAGTAATATTAATTTATTTTCTTGTCCAGACTTTGGTATGTTCCTAATTTCAACAGCCGTAGATTTCGCTTCTTTTTCAATTGTTTGTAATTTGGTTTCAAGGTTTTGAATTTGCGTCTTGTAGTGTGAGTTTTCCTTTTCAAGTGAGACGACTTTGCTTAATAAACTATCGTACTTAGCTGACATCAATTGAACCGATTTTTGTATCTCACTATTTTGGCTAATTAGCGTAGCGATTGAAACTGAGAGTTGATCAAATCTTTCCTCCTGAGACGTACGCAAAATTTCCAGTTTATATTCTACAGATGAGTCTGATATGTCTGGAGTTTGGTCGAATTTACGTTTAAATCTTTTAGTAATATTCTCTATTTCAGCACGATCCGACAGACTTAGAGACGACTTGTTTAGATTGGAGTCTGATCCGTAGTACGAGGCGCTCTCATCCGACGGTACCACTTTAGAGGGAGTACGCTGTGTTTTCGGCATAGTGTACAGGCTGTGTAGAAAGTTGTGTAGCGCACAAGACAGCGGCAAAACAGCGAGAGTAGTAACGGCGGCACCGCAGCACAAAACGCCCCGCAGCACGGCGCTATGTCGTAATTTCTATCGTCGTAGTACTGTTCGAAGGTGGTCGGTAATTTCGTCGCGGCGTCGTACTGTACTCGTGGCTCAGTTGTGACAGGGCCAGAATGAAACGCCGGCAAGCGGGCGACCCCCGGTTCAAATCCAGCAAGTGTCGACAAAAAATAAAAATTGTTGGCACTCACTTCAACAGTCCACCGCGACGCTTGGCGACTCCTAGGACTCCGGGGCGAAAACCGAGAATTAAATAATTTATTAAAATATTTGCTTGAGCGATCCCACACACGTCCACTCTGTAACAAGCCCGAGAGGGGAGAGGTTAGGAATAATGTTTACCTTGTTTAAAATTACATTTCCTTTGCCCGTAGTGGCTTGGGCACCTTATATCTACATCAGGTAAAAACGAATTACCTTGATAATGTTGTAATGAAAAAACCTCTACCATTATAACAGCTAGACCAGTCCCATAAAATGTTATGCATATACGTAATTTTTGTTTGGACATTTACAGTACTAGTTTTAATTACTTTTGTCTCAACAAGAAATATATATAGAAGTAACATAATGAAGCTATAAATAAGTGATAGTACGCTAAATCGGATGAGTGCGAAGCCGTGAACACGGTACATACTACCGGGACTAATCACAAGGGCATTACATAATCCGCGCAACACTAGAACCCCGATACGACGCCTTACATCGAGTTAATTTGTTGATAGGTAATTGAGAACGTTCCCCCGGGCGAGTTTCTTAGCGAATCAACACTAGTCTAATTAACGAATTCATTTAAAGTTATTGCGGGATTATTTCGGCGCCCCCAGAGCTCTTTGAAGTCTTGCCTTGTTGCTGCTTCATAATTAAGCAGCTTCGACGGAAAATAGAGGAGATGTAGCGGATTAGTTCGGCTGTAAACTGTTACGAATACGCGGAATGTTTGGGGACGCTGTCTGCGTGACGCTTCCTTGATTGGGTGTTTGACGGGATATTTATTGGCATGGAATTGGATATTAATAAGTCGATTTCAGAGTAAGAGACGAGTTCTGGGGTGGATACCGTTCATCGGCAAAGGTAGTGTAGGACGCCCCGAGGCCAGGTGGAATGACGATTTGCGCAAGATGGCTGGCAAGTTCTAGATGCGAGAAGCCCAAGATTGGCGAACAATTGGAGAGACCCAGGTTCAACAGTGCTCTCCTTGTCCTTGATAATTACAACATGCTTCTTGAATTTCGTTTTCTAAACATGAATTTATGTATTCTCATCTTCTTTTTATTGAGTCGACTGCATATTAATAAATTCAATTATTTCAAGCGTAATAATTGAATTTCATTCAGAATATGTCGAACTGAAGTTTCACAAATCATGCACTACGAATATAGCGCAAGTTCGACTCATTTTTTAAAGCATACAAGGCCATTTAACTATAAGTAATAACTTACATTTTGAATACCATAACTTGTCCATACGAACTTATGTGTCGATAAGTATAACTTCAGTCGTTCGATTACTCGTGACTTTAAATATTCTAGAATTAGAGACTAGAGAGGTTAGAGAGAGAGTACCTACATATTCGCAAATAACTGCAAATTATTTTTACCAACAAAAGTTCATCGAATGCGATGAACTGACAAAAACGCAACGAAAAACAGAAATGTACAAACATCGGTCGCATCTTCGCGACGCAGCGGAGGCTGCTAGATGATTAGCATGCAAATGAGCTGTCACGGGCCAGACGCCACCTGCGCCCGGCCCCGCGCCCCCGGCCCTGGCAACGGCCCTGGATACTTTTATACACTCTTTTGTTGCAGTTTCGACATTTTAACCCTAGAAAGATAACCTACGTCGAATCGACGTAATCGATTTTGAAAAATCGATGTAACTCTTTTGTTTTTTGCGTCACTAAGCCAGCTTTTCTTGCCAACTCAATCGGCTGCCAGAGCTTGCAGGACATGCCCGTATCGCTCTGGTAAGTGCATTACTTTCGTCAGTATTAAGGTACCGTACGTCGAAGTGACGTATGGTTATCTTTAGTGTGACTGTCTAAAACAAATGTACAGGTGGCCAATGGCTATGTTTATGGGATTTTGAACATGGCATTTATAAATTCACACATCATTTATTGCGATAATGTCATATCCAAGAAATAAAAATTACTGGAACGTCGAAATTTCATGAAAAACCTCAGCAATAGCTTGATGACCCCTTGGATTGAGAAAAAGCAGCAAATGCTGACTTTGCCGACAAATAATAAATAAAAAATAGGTAGTATTTTGCCAAAGAGGCAAGCCGAACCCCCCACACAGCCTGAAGGGGTACCTGAGCCAAAGAAAAGAAAATATTGTGTAAAATCAACGTACGACAGCTGCAAAATTCCAATTTGTGAAGAGCACAAGTTCAGCGCCTGCCCTAAGTTCCTTTGAGGCAAAAGTGATTAAGAAATTATTATTATTTTGGTTTTTTGTAAAATTAAGATAATAAAAAAAATATTTTGGAAAGTTAACCTAGTAAATTAAAGAACTAGTGGAGAGATTCTTAAATGTTTAAGTTTCATAAAGTAAGAAGTACCCCGTTTTGTTTTTGTTTTTTTTAAATAAACATATTAATAAACTCTATTATTTTTTATTTACTGAGACTACTATTGCATCCATTAAGATGTGTTATCTCATTTATAAATGTAGTATAAACATATACAATCCAAAATATGCTCACTCAAACATACGCACGTCGATTCGACGTATGGTTATCTTTAATGTATAGTGAAATATGGTTATCTATCTAGGGTTAAATGCGCAATCGATTAACAGGTTGAAAGGTTCCGCTGTCCAGTGATGATGAGAAAGCCGCTTTGGTTGTTGTCGTAGGCAGTTAGGAAAAATGCAGACACAAAGCTAATAATTTATTAACGACTAGCCTAACCTTCTCACTGAAATTATTATAGTACCAAAGGTGCATAGAGATTAATCAAGAACTTTCATTCTCCGACTCATTATAAAAGAAAAGCCTATAACATTGGAGACCAATACATGAGTTTAGATTCAATTAAACCAATCATTTAAGCATACATAAAACTCCATACATCCTACTCCAAGCTTACATAAACTTCCCCGCCAACGCATCCCTTCGCATTTTAATCGTGAACTTTATCATTTAACGATGTTGCATAAGAATTAAAATTGTATCTCAATTAAAAAAAAATATTATTTAACAAGTTCACATGTAAATAATATGTGCATCAAAACACAGAAATTATTAAAACAATGCACCTATGAGTAGCAGTCGCAGTTGCTCAGCTGATTAGCATGTTAATGAGCTGTCGCGAGCCAGACGAGTCCCGGCCGGCACCCCGCGGGCCCCGCGACCTCAGCCCTACAACGGCCCTGCATATTTTTGTCTGTTATGAATTTGAAGTTTCGAAGTCTGTGCCATGAATTTCGATGAGATTTGGGACGCCGGCGTATGGGGCTTTGAAATGATTACCTAATGTTAATTTATTGTGTGGCGTGAAATGAACTGACGTATTGATCATGGTAGTAGGTTACTGTAGAATATGTGGATATCCTAATATTTGGTGGGGGACGACAAAATATTTTTCTATTTGCAGATCTATACTTACTAATATTATAAAGCTGAAGAGTTTGTTTGTGTGAACGCGCTAATCTCAGGAACTACTTGTCCAAATTCAAAAATTATTTTTTTGTTGAATAGACCATTTATCGAAGAAGACTTTAGGCTATATATCATCACGCTGCAACTATTAGGAGCGAAGAAATAATGGAAAATGTAAAAAAAGGGGAAAAAATAACTATTCCACGCGGACGAAGTCGCGAGCACAACTAGTACAGGATACGTTGGAAATATATCACTTGATGAGTGCATGCAATGTGATTATTAATTTCAAAATACTAGTCAAACTGTTACCTAACAGTTTAACTTAAACCTGCTACTGACATAGGCAGAAAAATATGCCCTGTGTAAACATCGAAAGAGGTCTTGGTAACATGTAAAATAATGGATAATACTATGTTTTACCTCTATATACCTCTACAATAAATGAGGCACGTACTTTGAGTATACAAAAGTATAAGACTTAAATTTCTTGACGCAAAAAATATCCCTATTAATTTCATCGCAATTTGGGTGAAACTAATTTTCATATATTTTTGTTGCAGGTTGCCACTGATGTCTAGCGCGACTGTCAAAGGGCAGACAAGGTGAATTGCGTCCCTGCGGCCTGCCATGCAAATGGACAAACTTAAAGTGTAGGTACTCAAGATAAAAGTAAGCAAAAGTTAACCCTGCAAATAAAACCTGTGGAATGAACACGTTATTTAAGTCGACGATACGTAAGGAAACATGATTAAGAGTTCCTCTACAATACTAATATAATGTTATGGAAATGGGCACTTACCTTTAGTGATCTTCAAGCCCATTTGCCATATCTGTAAAAAAAGAAAAAAATATGATACAAATATTATGAAAACCGTGGCACAAATATTATGAAAAGCGTGGCATGTCTTGGGTTATTTATTATTATTTATTATTATATTATGAAAACCATGAAAGTTAATTATTAAACATGGGATTCGGGTCTACGACGCCATAGCGGCACAAAGCTGAGGCTGGAGCCTAGTTGGCTTCACATCACAAACCCTATATCTGTTATTCCACTTCTGTGCTTCTTCTTCGGTTCTGTGTTATTATCGCTTAACTGTATTGTGTTGTGTTGCCAATAAACATTTTTTCTTTCTTTCTTTCAAATCTAATTCGCTGCGGCATCAGACCAGTTCCCACACTGTCCATAGTAATAGTTTATTAAATGTTGATACCTGTCTCATAGTTCAGTATCTACCACTTCTCAAAGAAACATTATTAACTAGCGCATTGGAAAAACCATAACGACGATCCTATTTCCATCTATTTAATTTACATCTTCAAAGGATGACATCAATACAGTCCTCGAGTCTAACAACTTGCATTATAATAACCTGATAAACGTTCTAAAAGACGCTCCATCGCGATGCGCGTGGCAGAGACAACTAATCTTGCCTCAACAATATTGCAACGTTACAAATACCTGGATGATCTACTGCAGTTACTGACTACTTCCTGTACTTTGTCTCGTCTAGATTGGCAGATCCATTAGGTATCTGGTAAAACGGAATATAAAAATTCGTCTGTGTCTTTAAGCTTAAGCTGGTAAACCTTCTGAAATATGAGCTGAGCTTTAGAACGATCAGGTATTCGTGTACACTAGACGGGTATTAATTAAGCCTCGAAGGCTTTAGAAGGATTAGGATCGAAGAAATAATGGAAAATGTAAAAAAAAGGGAAAAAAATAACTATTCCACGCGGACGAAGTCGCGAGCACAGCTAGAAATATATCACTTGATGAATGCGTGCATTCAATGTGATCATTAATTTCAAAATACCTAGGTAACAGTTAGGTAAAACGGAATATAAAAATTCGTCTGTGTCTTTAAGCTTAAGCTGGTAAACCTGAAATATGAGCTGAGCTTTAGAACGATCAGGTATTCGTGTACACTAGACGGGTATTAATTAAGCCGTTAAACTGAGTCAATTTTGTTTGTCTTGTCGGGTGCAGCGTTTAAAAGCGACGGTTAAATGCAGCTAGTCAGATGGAACATTTTTGCTCATTAATTTAATTTTAAATTCCGTTTAGGCGGTTGCTAGTATATATATTTGGTATAGACAATGTTCTATTAAAATACTACTGGCAGCCCGCATATATAATGTATAAATATACATATTATATAACTACATAATGTATAGTATGTAAAATGATAATATCCTTACAAACTATGTGTTAATTTGATGTATATGTGCTATGTAAATATAAAGCTTCATTCAAATCCGTATATTAGTTTTCGCGTAAAAAAATAACAGACATTCATCCAACGAAACATTTTTATATCATTTTCTAATAAATAGTTTGAAAAGAAAAAGAATTTCTAATGCTATCAATTTAACGTAAATCAACCTTTTTATCTTTTTAATTAACACAAAAGAATGTCCCCAGGAAGGAAACTCAATTGAAAATTCCCCTCCGAATTTAGCTTTGTCATTTTTCAAGTAGCACCTTTGTTTTTTTCATCAAATTAACCTTTTGAATTAACTAATTAACCACAAAGTCTCACAACCTACATCTAAATTGCGTTGTAACATTGCATGCGCGTCCACAAACGGCAGTTCAAAAGCATTAAAATTTTCAAAGAACGATCCCCTATTTTTCCGCGCTATTATAACTGAAAGCTTTTACCATTTGGCCGCTTACAATTCGTCCTGGGGCGTGCGCTCGCCACAAAAGCAAAATTAATTTTAAAATACACCAAAAGAAATTAACTTTCAGTCCGCGACTGGGGATGGCGAAAGTTTCGAACGAGGGAGCACTTGGGTGACTTAGAAATAATAAAGCGAAGCAAACGTGTGCCGCCCGCGGTCGGAGAGACCGATTCGGCTAGCACAGGCGTCGGCGGGCCGCGATCCGCCGCTTTGTGCCTCTGCTTGTGTTGTGATTTGTGGCGCGAACTTTGTCTGCGCTTCTTCTTTCTAGCGCTAAAATATAGTACTTTTATTGGGCACAAGAATAAAAGAGAACAAAGCGCAGACTGCAATTTAGATAACTCATATGCATAGAATGCCGGCGCATACATTTGTCAGACATTCAGTTTCATAACTCATTATGAATCTTTTTAGTAGTCTTTAAAATAAATGAATTTTAACGGATAGAAGATTTTTTTCCTTGAACTATCGAGTCTTTTGCCGGTTCTTCGATAGAAGCTACCTACATTCGGAATCCGGTGCTTGTCTCAAGCCTATAGGAATAAAGATATCTACATTTATTCTTTTTATGATCCTCTTAATGAATAAAATGAAAGTAATACATACATTTTGTATGCATCAGACGGTATACTTAAATGAAAATAGTACACATAGACAAGTTTCAAACATTTATAAATCCACATACTCGATATTCAGCGGGCAGGATGGGACTATCGGAAAAATTCCTTTCAACAAAAAAGGGATATGCCAAAATAATTATACAACCAAAACGAAATACGAGAACAATGGCTATAGTTTATTTTTATAGCCGTCGGCTGTATGTTGTACACGCGTATTTGTAGGGACAGTAAAAATAATAAATACTATGCGATTACTTGCACGTGGGGCTGGGAATGTGTGCTCCAACACGTCCCATCTATTATGTAACTTAAAATCCGTCACGATCGCTTTGAAATGATATAGAAATAAAGTTCGCGTACTATAGCATTCCTATGTTTCGAATATAAAATAACTTTCGTTAGCAATTTTTCAGCTGTTCTCAATTTCAGTTTTTTTCCATTGTGCTACTTATACAAACTAGAGATAAGAGAGGAAGGACATAGCAAATCATCACTTGAATTGAGTCGCCCGTCCGGGGAAGGACCTCCACCCTATAGAATACCGCAGCCAAATGACATCTAGGTCGTGTTTCTGCCGGAGAGTTAAGTTTTCGGAGCTCGTGGGGGGTTAGGCCGGCATGGCGGTGGCAACTGACAGGTAACAGACTAGTTTAGTAGTCGTTCCGTCTAACTGGTAGTTTACTGGAAAGATTCCGTTGTCACAGCTTCTCTTTCGCTTTCCATCAGGTGCAGGGAAGCCATTATGTCGAGCCACTATAAAAAAAAATAAACCATAATAAATACAGAGGATATCTCTCATACTCTCTGTTCCTTTACTCTCATAATCTGATGGGTCGATAATTCGATACTAGCAAAGAGATATCAGGCGTGTTACCAGCGGCATAACGAGCTTTTCGATGCACTACACCCCGTATTACGACCAATTTTCTGAATCCGGAGCTGCTACTGAGTAGGTAATTTCTTTGCTGAATTCCATTCAGGTATCACCAACGACCACAAGACCTAGTGGGCAGTCACTACTACTAAAATGTACGTATATAGCCTTGTAGCCAGTCTTGTAGCAATACCATTTGAAATTGATAATAACAATGATTACTGAGCCAGAAACATAATTATTTTTAAGGGTCCCCCACAACTCTGAAAGCTCATCAAGGATAAATTACACTGCCAACATTTATCCCTATAACTGAAGGCAAGCATGATTACATATAGCAGCATTTTACACAGCACAAATTCGCCTTTATCTGTGATCTACTGACACAATGGCATACCGAACGGGCCTGTCCTGCCTCTGTCAATTGATTTTAACCCCAACCTATTGTGACTTTCGAACTACATTTGGTTGCAGCGTCGACTGAATGTTGGATCCGCTCAAAGCATTATGTGGGTAAATGTTACCGGCATGTGGCATTATGTAAATAGTCCGGCGAACAACTGCTCCGTGTGTGAAATGTCTGGGATCTCTATAGAGTCGATATTATGGGTTAACATTGAATTTTGAATCACCGGATTTGAAAGATCAATGTTGAGTTATAACTTAAATCACCAGAGACAGTCAAGTTTATCATTTTTAATGGATATTTTATGGAAACACGACAGTTAATGCCGTTTTTTCTAGGTAAATCACCGTAGAAGGTAGGTATAACAAAATTAACGGAGTTGTTACCGTATGGATAATTGATTTTCGGTACTCTTGCAAATCCACTAACACAAAAGATTAGTTTAGGTCTAAACTATTACCTAGTCGTAGTATGTATCTTACCATTTCAGGCCCATGCTTGTTAAATTAAGTTGTTACAAATTAATGTTGTTACAAATAAACATTTCATGGGTGTTAAGGTTTACCGATATTGTCCGATATGTTTTATGCATTTTCTATTTTGAACTAGGATAGTATAACATGATTCAAAATTATTACTAACGCAACTTCTGAATGTTCTATTTAGATCTCCTTAAAGTTTTATAAAATTGTCATTTTTGGTGGTTATATCAGCTCAAGCGAATCCAGTTCAACAGGTGCGCAGTCTGGCTGCCATCTAATTGCCGTTCATATTTATGAGACGTGCACTTTTTGCCGGTCTGGCCGGATTTCGCCCCGCGTTCCGCCCGTGACCCGCCGGATAACCGGTTTAGCGTCGGTTTTAACGCTATTTAGTCTGCACTTTGGAAAATTAAGTACTACATTTTAGTTCCTTGTTAAGAGTGAAGATTTCAGGCGTCAAATAGCAAACGTTTGAAGTTTTGAGTGGTCATTTATGAAGGAGCCTGTGGATGTTTGAATGTCGATCTTTTGATTCGGTTGCGGAAAATTAAACCATCTCTGACATACACCTACATTGCATTTACATTTCCACTTGTCCAATTAGTAGTGACCTCATCTTCTGAACCAAAACCCGTTGGTTCGACCCCCTATTTGGGGGTTGGAATATTCATGCGATGAACACTTGGGTTTGTTTCGTGTTTGTTTTATCTATCTTTGGGTTTTCTGGGATCTGATCACCATCTGATATGCATAGTAGGTACAAGGGAAAATCTTAGTGTTGGTGTCAATAATTATAATATCAAGGAATTATTTTCTACTTAATTTAATGAATGTATTTTCAACAGCTAATATTTTACTATCCATTTTACTACAGTAAAATGTACCGAAATCATACAATGATCATGTTCCACAAAAAAAGTTTAACAATATAATGCTAACGTACCTACTTGAGATTAAGTAACCGATAACAGGAAAACTCTACGAGAAAGTAACAACGTAACATGTTACAGTTTCGTTAACTGGCCACTAATAGTGTCCTCGGTACTATCTTAACCGTCTGTGCAGGTTACGGGCACACAAAGGGCGACATCAAAGGGGCGCGATCAAAGCCGCCGACAGATAACAGGCCGGATAAAACCCCGCTATCGGGTAATGTTTGATATCCGATTGTCGGTCGCGTCTTACAAGAATACTGCGAAAGGTGTTAAATCGCTTTACTTTAGTGTCTTTTGTTGCGATTTTGTGTTTTGTTCAGGACGATCGGGTTGAATAGAAGAGACGGTATCAAAGGGATTAAGTTTTTTTTTGTACTTTCTAGGACTTTTCATGTATCTGCTGTTATTTGTTATACGTTTATTTGTAGATTCATTGATAGAAGTTCGATGATTCCGAAAATAAGTTGTAAAAATAATTTAATACTGTATTTAAATATTAATAGGGTGGATAAGTTCATACACAGGTCAAAAATGTTTACCTACGAACAAGTATAATAGCTTACTCAGCGCATACAATAAGAAGAAAAAGCTGCTAAATACCATTGGAGTTTCACTTTAATATATATTTTGTAGTTTTTACTTTTTACTATTCAACAGAAACATAATTATTTGTGAAATTTTAAACTGCCTAGCTATCACAGCGCGGTAACATACAGGCAGAGGGCAAGACAAGACGGACAGCGGATTTTTAACAATATGGTCCTGATTGTACCCTTTCTTAGCCCTAAACTTGCGTTTTATTCTGCCTAGCTTTAGTAATCAATTAGGTATTTCAGACTGAAACTTTATTACACTACCAACATTCCGTATGAGTAATGATAGACCAGTCCTACACTAATTATACTGCAGACATGTAAATGACAATAATATGCTTGCAGAGTTAGTGATCTCGTTAATCAAGCAGTACCCATTTGTTTTGTCCACAGTGACCTGAAGTACCTAGTTCGAGCTGCGACCGTGCGCATCACGTCTCGAGACATCAAGATTTACAGCAGTAATGGGAATATGACTGTCGTGACAGTTAAAACCAACAGTTAACTTTACATCAAGTGAAACATTTTGGATGTAGCATTTTATAATACTAAAGCCGGAATGACCTCAACACATCACACATATGAAACGAGACTTTTTATGAACTTTTACAACTTATTTCTGAATCACATTGCCCCATGGAAAGAGAAAGAGAGGCCTAAATCGCTACGGCAACGTAACATAACCAAATGAATCATTCGCCATAGAAATATTCATCACTAGATGATCTGCTCAATAATAACAAGAGATTCCTGACCAACATAGTAGTTTTGAGTTCGATTTGTGATCTGGTCAATTTAGGAAACGAACTTCCTATCATCTGAAGCGGCAAAGATATCCGTACCCTGGAGTATGTGCTAATCATAGTTAAAATTGAAATTCATACAAGAAATAACTATATTCAGATATTAATTATTCATTTTTAATTATCAAGGAATCTTACCACGAGTATCAACAAAACAAACGAAGCGTTTAGCGCAGTTAAATAATTTCAGTGCAAATCCCTTGCAAGCGTAGACTACAGGTGCCCAGTGCATCAAATCTGTACTGGTCCGCTATTTAATCTGTACAATGAGCTGTACTTGTTTCGTCCGCAGTAATCCGCCGGTGTCCGCTCCGCTCCGGGCCGCCCCGGATTACCGGGCTCCGGCCGACTACGCGTTCGTGCCTCCGCACTCGTCCCTGCGATTAGTCTACTGCCCCTCTTGTTCTGAATTTGACCGGCTCACGGGATAGATGAAAATAGATAAGTAGAAACAAATATTGATTTGAGTGATGCTTTGTTTTGTTATTAGCAGATAAATGTGATATTTAATACTGACTGCTTCTTTTAGATATTGAATTACGTAGATATAAGTAGGTATATCTAGTTCGAATCTTTCCTTTTTTTCTACTAAACGTCATAATTAAAATTTAAACTGTAACAATTTATGTGCTAGAAATACATAGGTAATTTAATCTAAGATACTAGACACGTACTGTCTAGTTCTAAAAGTCCTTGACGTAATTTTTGTATAAACTACCTACACATTATATTTAATATATTCTGTTTTATTGTACTTACCTATAATTATATTATAAAGATTCATGATTTGTGATGCAACAACGTACGATTATTGAACTGTTTTCATAAAACTTATGAAAAAGGACGTTATGTTTTTAAATTTTCGACTCGAAGTTCAACAATTGACGATTGTTCTACAGATCTAAATTCCTCATTCGAGTGGGATCCTGCGAGTTGGTAGACCACAGTTTGTTCAGTAGCGGGCACAGCCCCTTGCTATCGGACGGCCTGTAAGACATCGGCTCCCAGTATCCCCCTCGCATGTGGAAGCACCGGGGCCCATGAAGACAGAAGAAACCATTACTTGGAGGTCACGCGTATTCTTGGGGAATTAACACACATTACGAGATGTTATTGCTTGAGAATACACGTAGCTGACAAGGAAAAATTCATCAGTGGAGACAGAAGACAAATGCGGGCTTCGGGACTTGACTCCTATCAGATCTTTGTGATCGCATGACCTGATGGAGGTCGAATTGCAACTTGATGTTGGAATGACTAGTTTTATATTTGTGTTTTATTAGTAAGTTAATGTTGTGTAAAATATATAAGTAAATCTAAGTAGATAGGGAAGTGTCACAACATATTGGAAATTTAATTGAATTACAGAAATTCAGTTAAGTTTTTAGTTTGTGCTCTTCATGTTTTGTATTTTACCAAGCAAGTTACATACATCACATTTTAATTTGTGTCAATATTTAATTATCAACATATTTCAAGTTAGCCATTCAAACCCAATTCCTACATTACATCCCTGTTATTGATAGAAACGACCTTCAGAAATAAAGACTATGATTAGAAGAGAAAACATACTCCAAAAAATTTTATAACACACGACTTACGATAACATGGCCACACAAAGACACATAATACACATTTACCTACGATTGTAATTAAGATACTAAGATATTGGTAGCTAGCTACCTACATACATAATATTTATTTTTGAACTAACCAAATACTTTTCTCTCTTCAGATGAATCCTGAATCATTTACCTGCCATCAACATAGCAAGAGTTTTCAGCATCGAAGCTTACCTACGTCAAACTAACGATTCAGCATTACAATCCGACACTAATTTTTTAGTAGTTATTGGACATGAATATCATACTACTATTCATACTATGAGTATTACTATTGAATAAAAATAACTTACAATAAATTAAATATGCTCGGTGTAGGTCGTTCTAAATTTAATTGGATCTCAATAAAGTTTTTGTAAGCTGTTTGAAAATGTTATGATACTCGTACCTAAATTCTTTTATGAAATTCTCAAACACTGTTAAGTTATTTGTCACCATTTTAGAATGCTATTTTAAAAATAAAAATTGTGAAGAAAATACATACTTTGTTTCATTTTTCACCGAACGCCTTGAACCTGCGATGAAGGATGGAACTCGAACAATGTAAAAATTCCCAAGCCCTTTTTTAACGAAGACTTTTCCGAATTCCGTTGCAGGCTTTCTTTGTTTAGAGAAACACTTTTCTCTATAAAATTAAAATGTTGAACCGGATACAGTATGATTTGTGCAGGAATAATGTTTTTTAACCATCTGTAGAAACAGAATATTAATTTATTCTATATTAACGACTAAGTACCACCTAAGAAACTGAAAGTCCCGGGTTCGAATCCTGGGTTGGCCCAAATATTGCTACTGAAGGAATTACTCAGCAGCTCCCGAGTCAGGATGTTGGGTATGGTATTCCTACTCCCGTGCATTGGAGACCATGTTTAGCGGTTGCATTGGTCAGATTGGTCTCTCTCATATTTTATGTCCTGAACTATCGTCCCATCAGATTATGAGGTTTAAGAAACATCTCATTGAAAATAACCTTATGAAAAAAATACGAATTATACCTACCTAATATATTTTTTTATTCAGTGATTCATCTGATCGGGACGAATGTAATATATGAAAGAATGAACTAGTGAAAGCCCTAGTTATACTTATTATGTAATTACTTACTTACTGCGCTGCCTCTGCGACTCAATCTGAACCTTTGTCTGCGACACGAGGACACGCCACTGGACACACTTCAAATACTGAAAGTCTTGAAAACTATTGTGATTTATAAACTTTGAACTAACTAGATTCTATCCGTCTATTATAATAACCATTAGGTAGATGCATAACACAGACATTTAACTTAACTTTAGGGCTACTGTAAAACTGGAAATGTTAATGAAACTTATTGAGGCCCGCAATTTAATTTAAACGACGTTTCACAAAAATAACCACTTCTTTAGGCACGTACTTTTTACGGATATTTTCACAGTCGCAAGCGCAATGGTCACGGATGAACTGAAGTTTTTTGCCACCGTGTCATTATGACATTGTCACTTTTGAACTTCACTGTCAGTTCACTTTTTAATGGTTTTTTTTCCGCAGGGAAACTGGTTTCGATTAAACACTATTAGATTTTTTTTTATTAATATAAAACAAAGCGGTTGATTTACTACATAGTTTGGCCGCCATGCAGGCCAAGTCATTGCGCGGTACAGACCGACCGACGAGGATGTTTTGGCATGACGGTGAAATTGAGATGAAGGCGTTACTGTGAAACAAACATGTCAAAATCAACGTCACGTTATACGGTCATTACTTCCGATTTCTACTACGTACCGGAACATCCTTATCGGTCTATATCTGAGCTATATCTATTTTTTTAAGGATTACAAATCCAATACCATTATTTCATTCATTTCATTTCGAATGTTTTGCTGCGGAAAAGCGTCCATTAAAAGGTGACATGGACCCTCCGTGGCAATCTTGTCAATCGAAATCACATTAATTATAAAAACTATTAATTTTCTAAACTTAACATATTACGCCGACCCGTTCACACATTCGGTAAGGACCCTGCACAGCACACTAATGACCGTGGGTGTGAATCCCACGCTTGGACAAACATTCCTTTCACGAATATTAATTTTATATAGGTGAACTTAAAGATAGGATATTATTAGTTTTAAACTATATAGTTCAATTAATCTATACTATCGACCGCTGCAGCGCTGGATAAAGGTCGCTTCTGCGTGGTTATTCGCAAATGCCTGTTTCCGCTCGAATTCGGAACCTTTCTCATTTGTTCATTCAAATTTGATATAGTATACTACAGCTAATGTCACATTAATTCAACAACGTTTATCAAAGTTTCCGAATCTTAAAGGGAACAGGCATCATGAATAGACTAGTCAATGTCGGGTTCGAATCCAGGACAAATAATAAAAGGTTTAGTTTAATTTCTCATGCAGAATATTTTTACATTAAGGTCGTTGAACATACACTTTAGGGATAATAAGAGACAAGTTTAAAATGTGAAGCCCGTTATATAGTATGAAAACAAAAAAGAAATAACTAGGAATGTTGAATGACTATGACTAAAAGGTTTTATTGATCGCCAACAATGATATCAAATTTAGTCCTGAAGAAAAGATAAAAAGCACAATAATGTGCATTCTGTTTTCCCACATTTAATAAAGAATAAGTATGTGTATCAATGTGTATGAGGGATGTAAGGGAGCGGCCTATCGGAATGTAAGGCCTATCATCTTTTCGCTCCAAATCATCCTCGCCTGCCCGTGGTGCATCCTGACTGGTGGCGGTATAACCTTCACAAAAATAAATTGAAGGCATAGCTAAATACCACAGACCGATGACGGGCAGCAGCCTCACCAGAGCGAGAATCTACGCACGGGATCGCCAACCCGCCTGCCCAGCATGGAATAGGATATTCCCATGTTATCGTCCAGATGTTTGCCCTAAGTGGCGAACAAATGGAAAGGCCTATGTCCAGCAGTGGACTGAGATAGGCTGTAATTTTCTAAATTCTGCAATGTATTTAATGAATGAAGATGGAAATAAAACAATGCATTGAACAAAAATATTTTATTGCAATAAACTAAATCACTGAAGTCTGACCACGTCTGCGCCGCCTATAAGCATTATTCAAAGTAACAAATTACAAACTCTATGTAACTCAATTTCAGATTCTATTAATTTAATTATTGTTACATAAATATTTACATGTTGCTGTTAAAATGGCAGCATAGTTATAGTCTTAAACAACTACAATCACCTTCCAGAATACGTAAAGTTATCTACAAAATAACCCTTACGGAACTTATTTCACTCTTGTAAAATCTTCATTGTGACTTATCCACCTTTTACGATAACATCAAACCTCTTAATTAGTCCATGTTAAGTATCATCTATATAGAATATTCACTCTAACGCGTCTTCGAACTTCCACTGAAGCTGCAATAGATCGGAACCAAAATACATAGATATTAATGCAACTATTGATTAGGACTCGTAAATACTAGTCTAGATCGTCGGACTCGGGCGAGGCTCGGGGCGCGAGTCTCTCCGCCGGGGCGGGCGAGTCCGCGTCCCGCCCCGCGCTGGACCTCCGTCTGCGGTCCAGCGTGGACAGCTCGTCCCGGCCGCTGTCGGCGGCCGCGCCGGCGGCTCGGGCTCCGCTGGGCTGATCAGTGCGTTCCTCAACACCGACACTAGCGGAGCGTCGACTCGGCGATTCTCTAACGTTACTCTTGTAATTCATTCTCGCGATCTCCTCAATTCGGATGCCGTTGTCGGCGGTCGAGTCTTTGTCTATTCGGGGCGCGGGAGATTCGTCGTTGACCTGTGTGCCGGTGTTGGTGGCGGTGGCGTCGGTTTGTGCGGTGGCGGGGGACACGACGTCGCCGGTGTGCGTGGTGTTGGTCTGCGCGGTGGAGACGGAGGGGGAGGTCTGCGTGGTGGACTGGGCGGTGCTGTGGACGGTCTGCGTGGTGGACTGCGCGGTGGGCGGCGTGGCCTGCGTGCCGGTGCCGGGCGCGTCGTGGTAGGCGGCGCCGCTGGCCAGCGCCGCGATGCCGGCCAGGCCCATCATGCCCATGCCGCGGTGCGTGCGCAGGAGCAGCTGCTGCAGCTGCGCCTGCTGTAGTATCACCGGCAGCTCGTAGTGGTGGAAGAAGTAGAGCATAGAGTGCTGCAACAAACAATACACGAATTACACACTGACAGAATACTAATAATACGATCCTCGGCCCTATTCACAACACTTTGGGAAACTATTAAGAAGTGTTGGGAACAGTAGATTGGTCGAGAACCTTAGATTCGTTTAGCTTCAAATATATAATTTGAAGCAGTACAAATAATATTTTATGTGAAAGCACTGGTTCTCTAGTCTCAAATGAACTATTACTACCGCACCTTACATAGATATGTAGGCAATTTTATTTTTATATGTGTATAGGCTATCGATATACAACAAAAGTTATTTTGGTGTTATCATTTGAATGCAGAAAATGTAAAACCTGTGGCAACGATTAGTGTCTAAAGCACAATATTGTAAATTAGGAACCATCACGAGAAACGGTTTAAGGGGAATTTGAGCAAAACCGTATTACGAGCTCAAGACACCTGTGAGAATTCAAACGCAACACGCAGCAATAAATAACCGGTAAAGAGATAAGTCTTGCATCGGCGTCGCGGCGTGGTGCGGGAATGTGAAGTAAAGTGCGGTAGAGTGAGGTACGGTGCGGGACAGAGAAGTACTACGCAGGAGAGTGGGGCAAAGTGCGGGAGAGTGAGGTACGGTCAGGTAAAATGTGGGAGAGTGAGGTAAAGTGCGGGAGAGTGAGGTACAGTGCGGGAGTGTGAGGAAAAATGCGAGAGGGTGAGGTACAGTGCGGGGGAATGCGGTGCAGACGATGCGACGATTATGAGACACGTTCGTCGAACTGAGCAAAACTCCTTTAGACAAATAAATGAGCACCTCGTGACGTTGTATCACTCACAACAAAATGGTCAACAGTAGGTTAACTACGGATCTATGAACTTTAGCAGACGTAATCGACGGCATTCGATGTAATCAATACAAGTGTAACGATTCTCGAATAATGATTTTTATATGCAGATATCTCTCGCTTTTATCTCACGACTTAAGTGACGAGGGAATACCCACTAAAAGCTCCGGCCCCTCCGTTAAGCGCCTGTGTGGTGCATTAGATCCTTACAACCAGGACTGCCATAACACCACAAGCGCTGCCCGGTGGCTGAGCCCACTCCCGGCGGTCGAAGACGGAACAACTAATTATCTAACAACTGGACACAAAAAGTGCTAGAAAGTCAATTCATTTTGAAATAATACGAAATTAAATGCGACGTGTTAACGGTGTTGATGCAAGAAAAGTTGTTTTGTAAGCAAGTGGTGCTAACTAACTTATTACCGTATCGCGGCAGCACACGGTTTGAGGAAGTCCGTCTGGAACACCAAGACCCCAAACCGTTGTGGTAAATTCTATCAATACTGTCATCACCTGTACTGTGCCCGGCTTTATTTATTTATTTCTGGGTCAAAGTTCCCTCCCCTGCGTCGTCGGACGTAAGTTTTAATTAAGAAACTTGTGACCGCTTCTGACTCAACTTTTATTTCAAATTATATTTTGAGATCCCCTCGTTTTGATTTTTTCCGAGTGTCGCCGGTGTAACGGGTTGGCCGACGACACCTCGCGACACCTCATGATTTATTATCGAGGGCGTTTGCGTCGGCTCGCCACCGAGCAGATAATTGAAACAGTTTTGTATCATCTTTTTAATATTGGTATACTTTACTGGTGTGTACTTGAACGTTACTTGTGCAGATATAAGTATGGATAGGCTTATATATGTAGATATGAGTTATGCGAACTTATATACTTTTGTCTTGTGTACAAGATTTTTGGGAAGGTTCAATATGCATAATTGTATTTGATTTGTAAACAGTTAGAAGTAAATATTGTTTAAATGGAGACATTACGTTAAAACTCGTCAATATTAATGAGTCTGCATACAATACTACAAAACCAAATTCGTGTGGGTTGCCGAGTTAGAAAGATGCCACTCGCGTATCAGGATAACGCGCCTAGTTCCGTTATAGTAACTACGTTATGTTATAGATACTTAGCACCAAGATAACATTTTATGTGGTGGTGTTCAATATTTATAACGGAGCTAATGCCACAACGTCATCGTATGAGTGAAAAGAAACGTCTGGACCGCGTGGAAATAGTCGCGATACGGTTAGGAGATCCGATTATATTATTTTACTTGTTTGTACTAAAGAGTTCGTTAAAAAAGCAGATTCGAGTACATCACAAAAACCGACTACGAAACTGGAACAAACGGCCGAAGGAGCGTACACGGAGCACATTGCAATGGCTTAATTAACACGAACCTTCCGCGCTCAATCTGTTCGCGGATCATCGCCACGGCAAATATAAAAAAGGATCAAACGTTTAAAAGGCATTTAATGGACAGAGATGATGCCCTTTTATGCTTCCATTAAAATCGGTCGCTTTGACCCGCCACGCGCCGGCCCGGTTAGATACGTGCGCGAATAAAAAATGGGTGGGCTTTTTTATCAATTTTCAGATCGTTTGTAGCAGATTACATGACCCGATACGGTTAGGCTCAACTCTGGGAATTGCCTATTGAAAGGCCGAGAACTGACGTCTGTGTCGTGATAGTATCAATAGATTTTACGGACAGACGTGGCCCCGAGAGATATTTTTGTTTTCGCCTGTAAAAAGATTGGAACGGATAATATGAACATTATTTTTTTCTTGCGGGTAAACTTTGTGATTCTACGTATTCGATCAAATCAAAATATCTCCGTACCTACGCTTCTTATTTGGACTACATTAAAGCATATGGAACTGAGAGTGAATTAAAAGAAAACCACTAGAGCACTTTGCAAAATTATTCGTTCATTTTAAAAGACATTGTAGAATCTATGTATAAAAAGGAGTGTTTTCGTAGAGTGCAACGATACAAACGTACGCTTTATAAAACTTCGCCGGGGAACTAAAGCTGAAACAACGTGGGTAAGACTTCACATCTGAAAGGCTAGTGAAACTTCTTTGTGATGATAAGTTTTTTCGCCACAAAATTGTCTTAAACATTTTACGCGTTGATTGTGCCGAGACTGTAGAGAACTTTGTCAAAAGTGAAATTATTATGATTTAAAATGCAAAGAAAAAACAGCGGACGGAGACGGGCAGTCCTGCCGTTGGGAAAAACATCCCTCAGTTTCTTTTTTGAAAAAAAAAAGTAAGTCCCTTTTCATTTAACTAATCCTGCTGCAGACAAGCAGAGGTGCGCCGTTTACGAATTAGATGCTAAAACATTCGAGTTAAAATGAATTTTGAATGAAGACAGGACCGGCCAGATACACAGTGAAGTTTTAAGATACTGACGCAAAGCACTGGAGACTAAATTTCGAGTTTATTTTAAACTTTTTGCAATTAATACTTAATATACAATGTTCAGCGCATAAAGTACAAACGTGTAGTTTGTATTTTGTTTGAGATATTAAAACAGATCAATGTTTATAAATTAATGTTTTACTTTTACCTATGAAGTGTTTAAAGAGCTAGAATAGGGAATATGCATAACTTGTTTCATAGATTTAATTGAACTCTTATCGCATATCGTCCAGGCACACAAATATTGAAGAATTTTTAAAATGTCTTTTCTATCTATAATTTTATATTGCAAACCAAACAGTTAACTTAAAAACTAGATAGATATAAATAGAGGTACAAATAAGGCGGCGTTATCGCTATCAGCGATCTCTTCCCCACAACCTTTGGGTAGAGGATAATTAAAAGAATGTACAATTGTACGTACATTCGTGCCTTACAAGTCAATGGAAAAATCTGTTTTGTGAGAGGGAGGGGTATTTTGCTTGAAACGACTTGCACTTCGTAGGTTTTTGAGCCAATTTTGATTTTGTTTTCATTGTTCAAAGTATATTTTCGTTTATTTTTCGATAAATTAGTAAATGCGCAAAAATATTTTCGACGCAGATTCTCTATCGCCAACTCGCCTGCCCAGCGTGGCGATTATGGGTATATCATCCAAATGTTTGCCCTAAGTGGCCAACAACTGGAGAGGCCTATGCCCAGCAGTGGACTGCAATAGGCTGATGATGATGATTCTCTATTGCACACAGTATTCGAACAAAACGTACCAAAGAAAGTATAGGATACTAGCTGTGCTCGCGACTTCGTACGCGTGGAATAGTTATTTTTTCCCCGTTTTTTACATTTTCCATTATTTCTTCGCTCCTAATAGTTGCAGCGTGATGTTATATAGCCTAAAGCCTTCCTCGATAAATGGTCTATGCAACACAAAAAGAATTTTTCAATTCGGACCAGTAGTTCCTGAGATTAGCGCGTTCAAACAAACAAACTCTTCAGCTTTATAATATTAGTATATTAGTAGGATATATAAAATAACGATATTAACCATTTCAACGTTATCAGTGGCATAATATAAGATGTATGTTCTCTAGGGCGGGTCGCACCACAAACAGGAATTTACGGGTTATGCACACCCACCGCAACATAAGCCGCTGAGTATGTTTGACTTAAGTTTAACTATAATTTGCAAGAGATGTGGAAGATTACAACACTTTGCCGGCTTCCATGATGGCGGGCCTTTCCTGTTGATTTAGGACTTGACAGAAATTAGCTCAAGTAGCTATTAGCGGCCGGCGGGCGCACCCTCCGCTCCGTGCATCCGCCGCCCCACAACTTGGTTTTCCACGTGGCATTGTCTGTCACAATTCAGGTTAATTTTATAGTATGATCCAATGTATTGAGTTTCGTTTAATTAATTTATAGACATTTTCTCACTCATAATCATAGTTGTCTGTGGCTTCAAGGCTCCTAAACAAATGGACTGATGTTGAAGCTTTTTAGTTAGTAGATTTTCCTTCGAAAATTTTCTTTGTTATTATCAAAGCGATTTTCTTAACAATATCTTTTTACTATACGTACTTGAAGAAAATATCACGTAAGTATGTATAGGTACGGTTTTGGATTAAGTTTATTGTATCGTCTTCTCGATATCTACAAACATTATAAAGTCAATTAACATGACGTAAGTTTCCCAGTTCTGTTTGTGTACAGATCAACGAACGTAATATTATTATGGTATATTGGTTTATACTAATGATGGCTTATTATGATGTTCGGTTCTGGCCTCTAAATGTAGGTACAGAACCACTACAAGCCATTGTCATTATTTGCAAACTCCTACATCACACATGATACATATTAAACACATCTACTAATAAATAAGTACACCAATACGTTAACGCGAACAAGCAAACTTTCGAATTAAAAAGGATTAAGGATTGTAAAGTTAGAGCGCAATTAATTAACGGCCGAGTCCTAATTTGGGAGCGTTGTCAACAAGTTTCAAGGTTTAAAATTAATGTGACGAGTGGGTGCGACGCCGGAGCGCGATTTTATGCGCGCCGCGTCCCGCAGACGCGGACGGGCGGCGAGGCAACCTCATGAAATATGATTTTTATTAATAAGTTGACACGCTCGATGATTATAAGATAAGCCCCCACTTTGCATTCCGAAGGGGCGCCTTGTTTTTCGACGTCGCCCCGCCAGCCTGTAATCCGGGTAGTGCCAGGTCCGGTGACAGTCAAAATTGCGGGACGTAATGATTGACACTTTCGATTTTTGAACGAGGACAACATTAAAAATGTAAGTTACGTTACACTGTTCGTGAACTATTATATGTCTGTCTATTCGTAAGGTACAATATAACATATGCCTGTTATTTTGGTACTGAAGTCACACGTACGAGTATGTATAAGTCTCTAGATAATCACTCACATATTATTACATTTCAATCAGAAAATCAAATGAAATAATCTTTATTCGTACAGGTTTTCAACAACAAATCGTAAGTCAATCACCGGTCTCGAATTGATCTATTATGTCCCATACACATCTAGACCGTCTATAAGAATAAGAGAGGTAGGGCATAGCGAATTTTCGCTCGAATTGAGCCGCTCGTCCGTGGAAAGACCTCCACCCTATAGAATATCGCAGTCAAATGAAAAGAATAGTAGGGCATAGCAAATCTTCACTCAAATTGAGCCGCCCGTCCGGGGAAGGACCTCCACCCTATAGAATACCGCAGTCAAATGAAAAGAGTGGTAGGGCATAGCGCATCTTCGCTCGAACTGAGCCGCCCGTCCGGGCAAGGACCTCCACCCTATAGAATACCGCAGTCAAGTGACCTCTGGGTCATGTTTCTGCCCGTGAGTAGGGTTTCCGGAGCTCGTGGTTGGTTAGAGTTGGGCCGGCATAGTGGTGGCAACTGACAGGTAACTGACCAGTTACTTGCCCGTTGTCACAGCAACTTGGGGTTCTCTTTCGCTTTACATCAGGCGTAAGAAAGCCATTATGTCGAGTCACTATAAAAAAAAGACCAGAGCCTTTTAAAGATATATTAATCAAACGACCATATAGGCTAGAAATAAAACGGCACAGAGGTCATTCATTACGTTTAACGATCAAAGTATTTGAATCTTGCAAAATTGGAGATGTCCCGCTGAAATCAGAACGACAGGCAACACTAATCCCGGGGCCTACCCGGACGCTCCAGGCTCTCCTGTTTCCCTACAAACAGAATGCTTCCCCGTATTTTAATCTAACAATCGCGTTTCCATTATTATGTTACTGTGCCCTTGTTTACGGACTTAGTTTTAAATGCATAGACTCATGTGGGCAACAATTTACATTTTTAGTGTATAGTGTAGATGGGAAAAGTGTAGATATACAGTTCAGAGTTGCTACAGTTGATGTGAAACAAGAGTTCACGTAATTTTCTACTATTGTATGCGAACAAACATTATTATACGCTTTTGTGGCGACAGATATCTCAGGTCTTTTATAGGAGCAATTTTTCCGGAAGGTAAGTACTAACATTAAAGAAAACATCCTTTTTTATTCTAAATGGGTTTACGCTTGAATATCCAAAGATAGTAATCCTTTCTAAATTAACGGATTTTCTTTTCAATCTACATTGAATTAAAGTAACTAAGCGATTAGATTCTTGGACGTAGATATAAGTACCATATTCAAATCAAAGCGTGCGTATTGTCTACATAAAATATGCCTTTTTGTAAATTGGCATCATTCAATTGTTTTCTCGGGCCATCTGGCAAAAGCGACATAACAATTCACAGAATTACATGCGATGCGATCGGAAGGACAGATAGAAGAAAAATATCTGCAGACAATAATAAGGCGGGGGTATGGCCGCGGGCGAGAATACGAATTCTGTTAGGTATAGAATAAACTAAGAGGCCAAACATTCCGCGAGGGTCCGACAACCGGCGAATTATATCTACTTACTTCGTGATGTCAACAAGAATTCTATCGAACATCGATAAGTTGAATATATTGCGAAGTGGGAAATGACCGTGATTTGAAGTGTAAGCTGATAGAAGACGATAGCCTTACCTATAATTTTTTTTTGTTTGCCCTTGTTATCCCACTGCTGAGTTAAGGCCTCCTCTAAGCCTCTCTACAGCTCCCGATTATCAGCCCCATTTCATTGCCAGTCATGCAGTTGGTGCAGCGCTATAATGATACTTTCTTATATTTTAGATGGACTCGATGGCTCAATTGGTAGTGACACTACCTTTAGGACTGATGGTTTGATCGTTATTCTGGATAAGCGTTCATGTCATGAACATTGAACAGTTTGTTATATGTCTGACTTTATAGGTGACAGTATTGTATTTGAGTAGAACGAATTTCTGCGACAGCAGCTAATCTCAAAGGCGACTAGCCAAGTACGCAGGAGATAACAACGTGCACAAATGTGTGCGCAAACACAGGCGCACTGTCTGTTCTTCAACTCTCGGAACGCGTTGGGACGACAGTTCGACAGGACTGAAGAGAAAATTAAGTACGTTCTTATGCACGGGTTGTATTACCACCAACTTCCTGACTACGGGGCTACCATTGAGTAATTTCTTGACACACTAAATATCTATAGGTAGGCACTAATAGAATTGACGTTCTTCGTGACGCTTCTTCGTGTGGTAATAATAAGTTCTCACATCATAAATATCCCTCATGATACAAAAATTACTGAATATAATAACTTCGTATTTCTATGTTATCGATATTTACATATTCTTCGGTCACATACAACACTAATGTATTTATACAAAGATAGGTGGTACTTGGGAGACATATTGATTTCCGATCGTTATTATTACATAATTGTAGTACAACATTAGAAGCGATATGAATGGCGTATGACGATGTTCTGGTGTTGTTCCTTTAAATTAGATTATCTTTGACTATAAGAAAGTAAGTAAAGTGGTAAGTAATGTCTTTAAAAATGAATATAGTCTCAAATCAAGATAATATTCTTATAAGTTTGACAGTATCATGACATAACAGGGTCTAAGTTGACGGAGTTCAACAGAGTGAATTACTTTCTGATCGGACATTGTTCTGGTTTAGGGTAGGTCCATGTCGAGTAGTATTAGTAAATCAAATATTTAGGCTACTACATTGAGAGATTTTAGGGAGGTTGGTGTAAATCATTTGCTTATTATGTTGACGTCCTCGATGAAGCATTATGTAACGCGTTTTTCAGCTGGTACAGTAAATTTAGGACACATACATTATTTTGAAGTGTTTACAAATTAATAGATCAAAACTCTTCACCGCCACTTCATATGTTCATAAATTAATATTAGAATTTCTCGTATCATCTAACTAAAGCATCTCCTTAACTCATCGACTTATCAAAATAATAATTTTCATTGAGTGAGTGGCGTTTGTTACTAATTCGCTTCATCAAGAAATTAGCCGTACTTCGATTTTAACATTAATAGTATTAATGTTAAAATCGAAGTACGGCTAATACGTACAGAAACCTAGCTCATATTTTCAAAACCCAAACAAAATCTAAGTAGTCTTTTATAATATATTTTTAATAGTGTCATCTACTCTTTCTTCTACGATAAGAAGAAGAAGTATGGTTTTATTCAAATCAAGTACATATAACGTGTGATTGTATGGTGAAGCAAAGGAAGCTATGTAAAAATAATAAGAAAAACAAAAGTGCCAAGACAATTTTTATTAAGGTAACGCTTTCTGTATAACTCAATCAAAATAACATAATACAAGAAATTCAGTTATCCTTATCTATTGAGTTATTTCAAACTCCGTAAAGAATATCAATTAGGATAAGTCGAAAGTTAACATGATCATGCCTATGAATTTCTAATTCTGGTTTTCATAGCTCCTGTTTCTTGTTAACATTAAGTAAGCGTAAAGTATGTAAATTCGTAACCGAATTCTTGGTAAACTTTCATTCGGAGTATTTTTTTTAAGAAGCAGACATGCTGTGTTTGATTTAAAAATGCTTTTTAATGTTGCAAGCTCTGTTTTCGGAACATAAGCCTGGGATTGGAACCAGGTAAGATATACGATAGTTCCACTGTTATCCAAAAAGATAGTGGGCCTTGGTATCTCCTTAGGGCGTGGCAGATGTTGTACGATGTGACGTGACCAAATAGCGAAGAAATAGACATCGCATTTCAGTACAACTGTGCAAAATGTATCTCAAAATAACTTTTATATGACGATATTATTATAAAGTACTAGTCTGTGTAATAAAAATTTTAGGTAGTGTCATTAGGGCAAAGATTCTAATAAGCATTTTTCATAAGCTAGGCTTCACTTAGCTAAAATATGCTTTGTCATTTAAGAAAACTGGGTCTCAAAGGCAGGGCTTTTTACATAAAAGCTAGTCATTACAAATAATTATCTTCGTAGCTTTTAAGTACCATGAAAGGGATGTTCTAGATTAATTTTATGTATTTTTGGTATTGAACGTTACAAATACGTACACAGTTTCATGAATACAATCACTCTAATTGTAAAAGGAATAATATTCTGAATAAGTAGAACAAAACGAATAAGTAGGGTTAATGAAAATAGTTTGATGTTGTCAGAGGTATCCTGATCATGCATAGTAGCTCTAGGCGTTCCTGCGACAATTTTTTGTATATTAATTGGTTAGTGCCCAGACCTATGAAATAATGATATGTAAGGACATATCATCGACTATAAATTAGTGCTTGTTTCCAATGGGAAAGCACTAATTTATTGAACCGCGTGAGAGTAAAAAAACTAAAAAAACACTTGCATTGTGTGATAATAACCCAAGACAAGTCACACTGAAACACACAGCGTCCAAACTAAGCCGAAGCTTGTACTACGAGTATGAATACTAGACAAATGTTAAAATCACTTAAATACTTTTTATTGAGTATTTGCATAAACGTATGTCCTTCAAAACGTCCTGTGCACTAGCCTCGTATTCCTGGTTACACTGGCACCGGTACGTATGATATAAACACCAACAAACGTACATGAAGATACACCTAGTGCCGTCCGCGTGTCACACTAACCGAACCGCGACGCCCCGCCAGCCGCGGCTGTTATATTTTATGTGTCGGAGGGTAAAGTTGAGTTTTGTGAGGTGATTACTGTCAAGCGCGCGGCTCAGTCACAATAACGTATGGGGACGTGATTTGTTGACAAATGCTCGCCCGACCCACTCCCCGGCTAAGGAGCTTTTTCTTTTAGTTAAAAATAATAACAGTTTCGGCTGTGGAGTGATGATAAAATATTACGCGTGTGTGCGTAAAATCTTAATGCGGCCTGACTTAGTGTGTTTCTGGGTGCACAAAGCAAGCAATCTTTTCATACAGTTGCAATTGTAGGTTTTGCATCATTTTTTGATCGATTGGAAAAAAAATTTAATGTGTAGATGTCATGATATAGATAAGGCTATTGTTTCTTTTTGAAATTGATATTTATTCACAAAATTAATAATTAAACATCCAGCCCAATGTAATGTTACCTGATCAAACTGAAAACCTTTAATTGTTATGTATCAATATGATCTGTCTCGAGTATTGGATATGGAAAAGGTTAAGTAAAATACATATTCACGACTACTTCAAAAGGAATAAACGATAATTAAAAGGATACCCAAAATTCCCATCAAAGTATGTCCACTACTAGTTTCAGCGCTTTGGCCGAATGTCACTGTGTTAAAGTTTAACGGATTAATTATTCTTCAATCAGTCTGTTCCATTTTACAAGATAACTGAATATAAAGGTTAAGATGTATTCGCTAAGAGATAATATTAAATCACGTCTTGTCATAGTTATCTTACATTTTATCAGTCTGTACTTTATCTGGTGATTGACAAGTTAGACCTCATCATCAGCCTATTGCAGTCAACTGCTAGATATAGGTCTCTCCAGTTGTTCGCCACTTAGGGAAAACATCTGGAGGATACCCATAATGGCCACCCTGAGCCGGCGAATTGGCGATCGCACGGCGTAGCTTCTCTCTCCGGTGACGCCATCGACTGATGGTATTGAGCTACGCCTTTATACCGCTACCAGTCGGTTGCCAGCGCCTCGTTTGTTATTCGGCAGGATGCATCACGGATATGTGAGGTGGGCTTGGAGGGAAAATATGATAGGCCGCCCTTACAACCCAGAATACAGAAAAAGAAAAGTCATACATAAATTTTCTAAATGTCAGCGAATACCAAATAGATTGACAACGAAAAATCCTAAACGCAGACTAAACACCCCAACTGTTCTTTCGGTCGCCGGGCACCACGTGGGAGTTGTTTCTGTCCACAGCGCGCTTTGAAGCCGAGCTTTATTAATAACTGGAGCACCGAGCAGAAAGCCAATATCGCAACAGACAAACAGTTTGTACAAAGCGGACGAGAGCGCGAGTGCGTGCCGCGCCGGAGGGCCCTGTCCGACCTCCGGTGGAGGCCGGTTAGACGTTAAATACACTTGTACATTATCATAACCAAATGAACGCTGGATATCAAAGAGTTGCCAGTTTGCGGGCCGGGTAAAGATTAGTTAGGCTGGAATTTATTATAAATAAATATATATAGGAGTATACGAGCCTCGGAGTGGACACTGCTTTTAGGTAGATGTTGTGTAGGACGCCACGCAAGCGTTAAGCTTAAAAGAACTGCTGGCATTGGTTGGATGGGGGAAGACGAGATAGGAAAATGTGGCGCGAATTAAAGGAGGCCTATGTTCAGCAGTGGACGGACCAAGGCTGTTAATTAAATGAAATTAATATAAGATTACACCTTTTTGTGTAGATAACTAAACTATTTTTTGCCCATTGGAAAAACGCAACGAGTTTACGTTTAAAGCACTGAAAATTACTTAAGAAAAATTAACTTATCTCAATAAAAGGTAAAAACTATGTGAATATTCTTTCATCTCAGATAGTCAGTTAGTAGTAATCATTAATCAACTGGAAACTATGGTTTCTACACCGTTGCCACAGACTAGTACTAAAGTCGAAGACACCTGATTAGGGCTTACTTGATAGCTTTCCACCAAGCTACACAGAGCCCATATGTTGTGCTAATATTATAGAATCTCCAATTAGTATGTGCTTTTTTATAGTATAACTTTCTTTTAAACAAAGCAAAGTAAGAACGTCTTGATTTCCTATCATCACAAATAGATCTTAAGTATTTACCTGAATAAATAGCCAAGATGTGACCAGAGCGAGGCTGCTGTACTGGCCGTTGAACCGGTAGTGATATGCGTAGAATGAGAAGTGGTACAGGTAAAAGAATCTGTGGACAAACAAAATGTACATATTATTACATGAATTCATTGTGTAAAAAACATATCCAGATTATGTTCAAGACCAAGACAAGACCTGGAATTACTATTGTTATCTGATCCGATTGGAACATATTATTATATCATTTTGGATCATAATATCCAGAAATTATCACTGGGAAGGTACTAAGACGATAACCACCGCTAAGCTTATTTTGTATCATCACTTTTGCGTGATGGAATTGTAAAAAGCAGTCGATTCATACACATAAACTTTTCCATATAAAAATACTCATGATCACAAAGATATAATAACTTCATGAATATTTTTTACCTAATAAATTATTTCATCGTTTTATTAAGAAAAACAAATAGATTAGATAGATTCCTATGTAGTGTAGGCGGGTAGGTAGGTACCTCAAATCTCTTGCCTGTAATATCCCCAACATCAACGCCGACCCAGTGGGCGTCCCCCATTAGAGCTCATTCAAGACCCTCGCGTATCTAATGATGTATTTTTCTCTTCTACTTCTCTGTAGGGCCCTCTCATGTGGAATTACTAAAATACGATATATTATTAGCGTAATGAAATATTAATTTCAAGCGCGTCTGTGGCGTTTCTTCAAGTAACCAGTAGTAACCGAGTCATACTTTCTTGTAAATTGACGTAACTATAACATCATTCCAGCTTTCCTTCGATTGCGTAATTCGATTTAGCTTTGGGGTCCGGTGTTGGCTATAACCATCATGACTTTATGATATGAATTGGTAGTAAATTGTTTCAGCCGTTAAAGTGTGGAGATGTTTCAAAGAAGAAGACAGTTTTCATGACCTTGGTATTCTGAACGATATAACTTGGAAATATTTAAGGCTTTAACTAAGACAGCATGCTCATACCTAGGCCGCATCGT